>JAKCPI010000289.1:0-315604 GCA_023213315.1 Euborellia annulipes | reverse complement strand
GTCTTTCGGGTATACGGGGAGGGGACCTTGACCACCCAGGGTCCTTTTTTAACTAAAGTGTACCTTGTACCTTTACCATCCAAGGCCCTTTATTAACTAAAGTGGTATTTACACACTAGAAAAAAGGTTTGAGAATTAACAAAGAAATGTTTTTTAAACAAAATAGAACGAAGGATATGAAATATAAGTTTTTTTTTTTTTTTAAACATTCACCCTTTTTCTCATTCACACTCACACTCACACACACATTCACACTGTCTTTTCGGCAACTCAGGCCATTTAAGACATTTACGATAACCGTTATTGATTTAATATACATATATGGGGTCCAGGCATTCTTATTTAAGCCATTTGGTATCCAATTGGCTTAAATAAAATCATCGGACTGCCTCAGGTCCGAACCCGCGACGTTTGGTATACGAGGCTAGCACACTAACCTCTTCACCAAGCCCCGAGGGCGAAGAGTTATTTACTTTATTTTTTAAAAAATATTCCTTTGTTAATTCTCAAACCTTTTTTCTCCAGTGTGTAAATACATTTCTAGTTAATAAAAGACCTTGGGTGGTCATGTTACCTTCCCCAAAAATCGAATCCACATTCCTGAAAGACCCAAAGCTCATGTGAGATACACAAACAACATTAGTTGTAAAATCACGTCTGATAATGGCACGTAAATCTCGAAATATGCATTAAATGTTATATTTTTTAATAAATTATTTGAAACATAACCGATTGTTTTTAATTATTATTTATATCTTCATTCATAATGTTTCAATGAAACCCTACGGTTAATAGTTTAAATTTATTTAATTTAAAATTCGAATATATTTAAGCTATAAAAAAATATTGAGTGGTTGGGGGGTTCGTCTATCCCAGTGGATCTGCGCCTGGAACTAGATTATAATTATTACATTTTTTCCCTGTTTCAGTCGAGAGGTCTGTAAGTGATTTATTACAATTGACATCAACCTTACCATCTCGCCAAGCCAGAGGAAATCAAAATAAACCCAAACCTCCAATAAACAAAAATTCACAAATTTCAAATTCTAATATTCCTCCACTTTTCCAACAACCTAATGCATTTCTGCAACCTAGACCTCCGCCCATTTATAAACCAAATTTACATTTAGATGCCCAAAAATCAATTTTCCCTCTCCAGTCCACATCATTAAATATTCCGTCTAATCAACGCCTTAATGCCCCTCCTCAGGTCAAATCTAATCAACAAGCAAAGCCTAATCAGCAATCTAATAAACAACATCCTTTAAAAAACCTTCTCAAGAAAATAGGACAAAGATCCAAGGAGCTAAAGGCTCTCCATCTCCAGGTAAAATATTTCATAATAATATATATTATTTATTAGTTTCTAAACCCGTCGAATTAGATTTCTTTTTTCAAAAGGCATGTTTTTATTTTTATTTTACCCGTTTATTTTAATATTTAAATTCATATTTTTTAATTTATTTTTTAAGGAGGAAAGTTTTCGCCTTTTGAAAAAATTAAACAGCATATTTCTTCTGGCCATCGCATAATGGTTTTGATGCGCGGATGTCCCGGTAGCGGTAAAACTCATGTGGCTCGGCATTTGATTACTACCACTGTTAAAAAACCTTTCCACGAGCATATATTTTCGACTGATGATTATTTTGAACGAGATAAATCAGCTGGCTATCTTTTCATTCATGACCAATTACCTAAAGCGCATGATTGGAATTTGAAACGGGTACAATCATCTGTGGATAAGGGCATTAGTCCTATCATTGTGGATAATACTAATACTGAGGCCTGGGAAATGGCACCTTATGCTAAATTGGCAGTTGGAAATGGGTATGTTGGAATTTTATATTATCTAAATCTTCATATTATATACAGTTTCTAATCCCTAAATTTATGCATTTTACTTTTTATAGATATATTGTTGAGTTACTGGAGGTTAAAAGCAAATGGCACCGAGATGAAATAGAATTGGCTCGTCGAAATATTCATGGAGTTCCTAGACATTCCATTCATAATATGTTAGAACGTTTTCATCATGGCCTAAGCGCCGAAAAATTGTTTGAACAATATAAATTACGCTATTCACCTGGAAAGCAACCTCCCAAACCTGCGACCAAGTAAGTAGCAAAGGTGATAAAAATTCTAAAAATTTTATGAAGCTAGTTTAATAAAAAACCTAGGAAATTTACAATAAATAGACTGTGTGCAGGCTCTAATTACCGGACCCGTTTCGGTTCTTTTGATTTAACAGCCATTTTCAGATCTTAGGCCGGCCATTCACGATAGCTCCAAATGGATGTCATCCATTCACTACACGATATTCATTTGTTTTCCCCACTCACGGTCAGTTTTTGGAGTAACATCGATCCATTTTTGTTTATTTTGGATGGATGGAGCGATCGTGAATGGACACCCTTAGATTACACTATAAAAAAAAAAATATGTTAACTAGTGTATGAAATTATTATAAACCCGTTTATAAAATTTTCACATACCCGTTTATGAAAGTTTTATTATTATTATTTGAAATTCCTATCGGGATCCCCGTTTATTTACCCGAGGTGCTTTCGTGTACGAAGACACACACCTCAAACCCAACCGGCCTCTGGCCGTAGCCATCTACCGGCACCCCGTGAAGTTACATCATTTCCTGTCTCTAACTCCTCCTGCTTTCTTCTCTAGCTAGTGAACTAATCCTTATTTCTGGTTCCAACCGGCTCCTTATATCCAACCTCTTCTATGCTATGGAGGATGTCCTAATTTGAGGAGGGACTCCCTCAGCACCGGCGTTTAGCCTGCTCCTTTCGAAGAATGCATCACTGAGAGGGAATCTTCTTTACGTCCCTTCCACAGGACGGGATGTCACAGCAACTCCCTCTCCTCGTAGAGTTGCCTGGGGGCTATTGTGGTGAGATCCTATATTCCAATCCAGGGCTTGCTTGAGGATTTGTTTACATTAAATAAATATTTTTATTTAATGAAAAATCCCGCACGCCCAGGGTTTGAACAGGGATCTTCTTTGTAGAAGCTGACACCCTAGCTCACTACACCAGCGAGCCCCCATGAAAGTTTTAATAAATCGGTTTATAAATTGATTTATGGAAAGTTCATTTTTTAGTATTATGAACCTTTCATGCCAAATATTCACACTGACTAAAGGTGGCCCTACACGGTCGATCATTTTGATCAAAAGATTGAATCAATCGATTGAGTCAAGCCAGATTGACTGTCTAGGAACCTGTTTGACGCTTGAGCCAATCATTGAAGGTAATTGATACTAAGTTTGAATGACTCAATCATTTGAGTCAATCGATAGATCGTCTTTGCCCATTTTGATCAATCATTACAAGTTAAACACGCCGGGCAACCATGGCGTTTACCCCGCTCCTCCAAAAAAAGATACAAAACGAATACGAAATTGAAGAAAAAAGCCCACAAAGTTCAAAACATGAATTTATGAGCCTCATAATAGAAATATAAATGAGTAAATGCTCATGAGGAAAGCCATTTCTTAATTTGTACCATTGTACTTCTCCGTCGTTTCCGCTTTTTGTTTTTCCCTTTAACGGCAACCAAGGAAGGCCAAATCGGTGATGAACACCATTGTTTGAATTGTCCGTCAGAGTCGACAATTCAAACGTGACTGAGTTTTGATCACAAGATTGAAGGTTTGATTGAAGGTTAATTGTAGCCCATGTCAATCGACTGATCAAAATGATTGACCGTGTAGGGCCTCCTTAACTCTAAGCAACATTTATCTGATATAAGCACTAAAGAAGTTTCGTCTCTGGTGATTAGAACCTGCACACAGAGTAGAGTTATTCTGCTACTAACTGAAAGATGACTAACAAGAATCCTAATAAGAATATTTATTTTTATTTAATTGAAAAGAAACACTAGAAGAAATGTGTGAGCTTATCTGATCATATGCATTTTTCTCGTTTAAATATTAGACGGTGCATGTTGTCAGTTGCCAATTAGTAGCGAATTATCTCTATCACACGGAGATATTGGAATCGAGCAAGTAAATTGTAACTAACAAATCCTCCTTTAAAAACATACATCACAGGAGTAATTCCTGCCTGCATCACTGTAGAGATTTAGGGTATATTAATATTTAAAATTATTTTCAGTCTAGTTCCAAGAAAATTAGAAGACAAAACGAAAAAAATATCTAAAAGAAGACCAAGGAAAAATAAAAAATTGGCGCAAAAGATAATAAATGCACCAACTGAAGATGCCAGAAAGATATTAAGTCAATTAGATGCTAATACTGTAGAAAAATTAAAAGACTATTTACAACAGTTGACACTTTTAAAAGAAAAGGGCGACTCGCCGGAATCAGCTGAGGCTACAGCGTCTATTGAAGCCACGGTAGTTGCGGCTCTTAATGATGACTCAAGGGCGGCAGCTCTTACTACAGGTTCATCTATTCGTGACCCCGATAGCGATGATAATTCAAACAGTTCCGACGATTCTGAAGAAGAATTATTAGATATTAATAATTGGGATAATGAGAGTGTGAGTGAAAGTATTAATGAGGATTTAATTACTTTAGACGTTGGTTCATCAGTTTCTCGAGATTCTTGGCAATATCTTCTCCCACAAAATATTGATTCAAGTAGTTTGAGCCAATCAACAAGTGACTTAATGAATCTTGAGGAGGTAAAAGATTAAATTATTATTAATATATTTATTATTCGTATACAGTAATAATCAGCTTTTTATTGTTTTAGAAAAATACTTCGGATGATTGGGAAAAATGGTTTAAAGATTTAAGTATAGAATCAAAAAACAAACCATTCGAAGAAACTAAGGATTTTGATGAAAGAGGATCATATTCTAATTTAATTGAACCTTCACATTGGGGGATTGAAAATGAAGAGGCATGGGAACTTCCAAAAAAAGAAAATTCACCCCCCGTTTCAAGCGAACCTCAGGTAAATATTTTTTTAACACTTTTATTCTACTTTAACTGATATATTATTTTTAGGAACAGAGAATTCGCTTGAATTCGGGCAATACCGTTGATGTTGAAGTAAATACAAATGAAGCTGAGAGTATAGCTTCAAATCACCTGCTCACTGGTATAATCAAAGAGCAAGATATAATTAAATTTGGAAAAGTGGTCACCGCCAATAGTCGAGAAATAACAGATAATACTTTGCCTCTAAATACAGTACCTCGACGATCTGGCTATTTTGATAAAAGCTCTATGACGGAGCAAATAACAACCTCCTTGCAAGGGAATGCAGCTGCAATAGAATTAATGCACATGTTTCCATCAGTTGCACGATCTGCAATTGATGACCTTTTGGAACGGTGTGGAGGTGATGTTGATTGGGCGGCGAAACTTCTTTTGGAAACTAACACTGTCGATAATATTCCAGAAAAATCAATTTTAGAGAATCCTATCGATATTACATTTGATGATTATAATGTAGTTCCTCGTCAAGAACCTGAAGTTCCATTGGTAAATAAATTTATTTTAGTTTTAATTAGTATAGCGTAATTTCTAACTAAATAAGTTATTTCTCGCCTGAATTGAAGATTATGTCGACAATTTTTTTTTAAGAGGTGGCAAAGCCAATTTGATCCAGATTTTTATAAAAATAACGAAAATATAGGAGAAATACGAAGGTGACATTAACTTATAAAATGTAAGTAATTTTATTTATTCAACAACTAGGTCTATATTTAAAACAAATATTAAAGCAACTTAAGGAATTCTCGGTTGAGGATTCGAATATAATTTAAAACAACTTGGAGGGGTCCCAACTTTGCCGGGTTCGGTCCGGTTAAGCTTCAGCCTGTTTAGAAAAAAAAATTTAAAGTAACTAGGGAATTTTCTCGGTTTCTGTCCAAAACCGTATCCAATCGCTTCGGACTAAACGGTTTCGGACCGTTCTAACAGAGTCAAAGGCCGACACTTGGGAACTTTCTTGGTTGACAAAAAAAAAAACGCTCCACATGTAAAATATTTGATTAATTTCAACTATAATTACACTGTACAAGATTTTTAAGAATAAAAATATAATCGAGAGAGAAAAAAATACTAAATGGTAAGGTATATAATACCTTTCTTAGATTAAATATATATTATATATATTACTAGTCGCAAAGCCCTCGGCGGGCTTTCCGCCTAGCCAGGGGGCTGCGCCCCTGGACCCCTTGTTCGCCTTCGGCGAGCAAGTTTATTCCCAATTTGGGATATTTCTTGTTGCAATGCAAGTGTTAAGATGTTAAGGAAGGATCTTATATTCAAGCGAAGGGAGGGTACCGATTGGGAACAGCACAAAAGGGTCTGTTTATGACTGTTTAAAGGGTCAGCCATATGCGTGCTCTCTTCTCCCTGACTGCTGCGTAGCGGCTCTCACAGCGCCTAGTCTTATAAGGAGAAAGCTGGTAACAGAGCAAAAAGGTCGCCCTCTATTTTGCCAGCCAACTTGTTGATTTTGTGTTCCCATATTGAAGAAATTTGATTATAATTAATTTTCCAAAAAATTTAAGAGATTCAAATTATTACTACGATACTCCCAGAGCCATGTATTATAGGTGTACTTAATTTCAAAAGGATTCATTGAAAATTGTGGATTTCTATAGAACATATACATACATATTTACATACATACAATTTTTCCATTTCATTTATATATATATAGATAGATAGATAGATGGAGGGGGAAGGAGGTATAGCGGGGGGACCTCAGTTGTTTTTTCATGCGTTTGAGACGAATAGAAAAAATATTTTTTGCCTCCGTAATATATTTTTAATTCAAAATGAATGAGCATTTAAGGCAATGAGCGAGATATTTGGAGATGATTTAATACGTTTGGTTAACAAACGTGCCAAGGAAATACGTTTAATTGATAAACGTGAATTTTAATGGTTAAATGTAGGACAGTTGATAAAATAAAGATGGAGAAAGTGAATGTGGTGATTTTAGCATATTAACTTTTGTTAATTAGTCCTTAAAAGGACTTTTTTTAAGGAGCATAATTTTTGTAAGAAAGAAAGGTGATTAAAAAAAAAATGGTGTTAGCCCTGAAAAGGGCTTTTGTTTTCTTGAAGAATTTGTTGTTTGCTTGAAAATATCTCTTGCGCTGGCTTGTAGGCTTGTAACATATTTCATCTGACTTATTTTTGTTAAAAGCAAAGAATATAAAGAGCCCTGAAAAGGGCTTTTGTTTTCTTGAAGAGATCTCTTGCGCTGGCTTGTAGTGTTGTATTTCTTCTGACTTGATCTTCACTGTGTCTTGGACCCATATGAAGAGTGAGAGACAGGCTCGGTTGTATTTATAACTTTCGGCTAGAATCACGTGATTGGCTGAGGCAGTTGGGTAGCTCCACCCACCGCCCTAGTGGTATTTTTGGAAAGCTGGCTCTCAGAGCTACTAATCACCTCTCTATTTTGCCAGCCAACTTGTTGATTTTGTGTTCCCATATTGAAGAAATTTGATTATAATTAATTTTCCAAAAAATTTAAGAGATTCAAATTATTACTACGTTACTTCCAGAACCATATATTATATGTGTACTTAATTTCAAATGGATTCATTGAAAATTGTGGATTTCTATAAAACATAAACATACATATTTACATACATACATACATTTTTTCCATTTCATAATTAGTCCTTAAAAGAACTTTTTTTAAGCAGCATAATTTTTGTAAGAAGGAAAGTTGATTTAAAAAAATGGTGGGGCGAGATATTTGGAGATGATTTAATACGTTTGGTTAACAAACGTGCCAAGGAAATACGTTTAATTGATAAACGTGAATTTTAATGGTTAAATGTAGGACAGTTGATAAAATAAAGATGGAGAAAATGAATGTGGTGATTTTTTAGCATATTAACTTTTGTACATAAATACATTTTTTTTTATTTAAATAAAAAAAAAAAAACAGGAAAAGGAAGGAGATTAATAATAAAACCAAAGGAAAGTAGATAAATTAAAATTAGAGAAAGTGAATATGGTGATTTTAGCATATTATCTTTTGTTAATTAGTCCTTAAAAGAACTTTTTTTAAGCAGCATAATTTTTGTAAGAAAGAAAGGTGATGTAAAAAAATGGTGGGGCGAGATATTTGGAGATGATTTAATACGTTTAATTAACAAACGTGCCAAGGAAATACGTTTAATTGATAAACGTGAATTTTAATGGTTAAATGTAGGACAGTTGATAAAATAAAGATGGAGAAAGTGAATGTGGTGATTTTAGCATATTAACTTTTGTTAATTAGTCCTTAAAAGGACTTTTTTTAAGGAGCATAATTTTTGTAAGAAAGAAAGGTGATAAAAAAAATGGTGTTAGCCCTGAAAAGGGCTCTTGTTTTCTTGAAGAATTTGTTGTTTGCTTGAAGATATCTCTTGCGCTGGCTTGTAGGCTTGTAACATATTTCATCTGACTTATTTTTGTTAAAAGCAAAGAATATAAAGAGCCCTGCAAAGGGCTTTTGTTTTCTTGAAGAGATCTCTTGCGCTGGCTTGTAGTGTTGTATTTCTTCTGACTTGATCTTCACTGTGTCTTGGTCCCATATGAAGAGTGAGAGACAGGCTCGGTTGTATTTATAACTTTCGGCTAGAATCACGTGATTGGCTGAGGCAGTTGGGTAGCTCCACCCACCGCCCTAGTGGTATTTTTGGAAAGCTGGCTCTCAGAGCTACTAATCACCTCTCTATTTTGCCAGCCAACTTGTTGATTTTGTGTTCCCATATTGAAGAAATTTGATTATAATTAATTTTCCAAAAAATTTAAGAGATTCAAATTATTACTACGTTACTTCCAGAGCCATATATTATATGTGTACTTAATTTCAAATGGATTCATTGAAAATTGTGGATTTCTATAAAACATATACATACATATTTACATACATACATACATTTTTTCCATTTCATTTTTATATATATAGATATATAGATAGATAGATAATGATATAAAGAGGATGCAGCAAATAATAAAAAAAATCATCTATTTTATTAACACTCTTTATTTAGTAACGTTTTGGCTCTGATCAACAAGCCATCTTCAGCCCTCCAAGAGTATATTTTATATTATCAACATACAAAATAGATATCGTTTTAAGAAATATAATACAGTTCATATGTATTCCCAGAATGCACACGTACGTCTTATGTACGTGCATTTTGGGTCGCAGTAGTGCGATGTACGTACATCGTATGTACTGATTCTACACCTGCGTAGGTACATAATATGTCCCGTTTAGATCCTGTCTAGGGCCCGTACGACCCAAACAGTACATCTTATGTACGTACTGCCATGACGAATCTTACATCCCGTTTTGGTCCCGTGCGACCCAGGAATATGCCAAATATTCTACATCCCTTTTACATCCAATTTTGGTCCTGCAAATTTTTTTTTCTTGATTCTTGATTCTTTAAAGATTTTATTTTTATAATAAAAAATAAAAACAATCTTACCTTTTTCTATAGGACTCCTAAAAAAAAACAATTATTTGTCCAATTCAATGTTCATAAAAAAAATCTAACAAAATATTTATTTATATTATTAATTCAAAGTACTGTATTTAATCTTTTAACAAAAATTTAAAAATTTGATAAAATTTATTTTATTAGGATTAGCATTCCAACATATCATTTGATTCTAACTTATAGCCCAGTCAAATTAGGGTTTCACCTCGGAATGAAAGATAATAAGCTGAATTTTTGTATGGACCTTTATTTTGGCCTTCTAAATGATGTCTCAAAAGTCACATATGATCACGTGTCCGCGTCACGCGGTATTCAAGGCCAAAGGTCACGAAAATCAGTTTTTCGCGAATATCTCGTTTCCTATACCTTTTATGATATTTGGACCTATTATAAAATTGTAGAGGATAAAATTCTCTACAATTTATATCTGAAGCATTTTTTTATACGACTAACCGTTTTTGAGGTAGAGCGTAAAGAGTGCGCACCGCATAGCCTTATATGGCTTAATGCACCTAATGTGTGATTCATGGTATCGTACTGTATTGTAAGTCGTATAAAGTTTATTATTGATTAAAAAACAACTGCCATTATTTACTTACTAATTATTAATTATTTATATTTAATTATCTTAATGTCACCCTTCATATTTCTTCTATATTTTCGTTATTTTATCTGGATCAAATTGGCTTTGCCACTTCTCTTCTTCTTCTCTCCTCGCGTTGTCCCGCGATGCGGGGTCGGCGGACCACACCCTTTCCCTCCAACACTATCATACGTTTTTACGACCGGAAGAAATAGGACAGGCCGGCCCGTCGCACGGTCTGACGCCTGTTGAAAAGAGGAAGGAAGAGACTGACATTTCAAGAACTGAAGGACTGCCTGTCCCAGCTCGGGTAGCTCGTGGTCCACGTACCCACAAGATGTGGGCCCCTGGCTTTGCCACTTCTATTTTAGGCTAATAATAATAAAAAGAATAGAGAGAGATCATCCCTATCATAGAAAAAAAAATTGTCGACATAATGTTAAATCGAGCCTATTTTTCTTCTTCAAAGAAAACATCTGGTGTGAGTGGTCGCATACATGGGCGTAGCCAGGGGGAGGCAGGGGGGGCCGTTGCCCCCCCCTGGCTGGTCCTAAAAATTAAAAAAAAATATATATATATATATATTTCCCATTGGAAATTTTTTTTAACACCCCAATTCACTACATTAATTTAATTTTTTTTAATTTAAATAAATAATTAATATTAGAGTTGGGAAGAATAAAACCAGCGTTGTCGAACACCTTTACACTTTTATTTAGGCAGACGTTTCGGTAACCATAACGGTTGCCATCTTCAGTGCCAATGGAAGCTACAATTAAAATTTTTTATGATGAGCGTTTAACATTTCTGCATTGAAAATTATATATTATACATTGTAATTAACTTACTTTTTCAAGGTGTCCCTGTCATACATGATAATCTTATATAGTATAGGAAGCATCAGCCTGGAGCGCTCGGCAAGTAATGAAATAATTTTTGGTTTCGAATTAGAATATTCTACTAGTTGGGCCTCGCTCCGGCAGATGCCGTCCCATTCACAAAAGAAATTTTTTCAAAATAATAAATTAAGGCATTTTTTTAAAAATATTTTAACATATGATTGACATATAAAAAAAGGTTATTTTTATAAATAAAATATAAACATTAGACTTTTTATTTTTATTAATTTACTATTTATATATCTTCAATTTTTCATGCCAGAGTGTTTAAATAACTCGCAGTTACCCCAAGAATGTTAGATAATGCATGTTTAGGCCTTTGGTGTCTATTTGATGGTTAATGGCTCTTTCCTTATTTAGATATATAAAGCACTTTTCCAAAAATTCTCTTTTTTGCCTATTTTCTTCCCTTATAAGAATTTTCACGTTGTCAAAGTCGAATAAATGAATAAAAGTGTAAAGGTGTTCGACAACGCTGGTTTTATTCTTCCCAACTCTAATCTCACATACCCAGCATACAACTTAATTTATATATATAAATAATTAATACTCTATGTATATATTAATTGCAAACCCCCCTCTTTTGCCCTAACGAGGGGTTGGCCCCCCCTAACAAGAAGTCTGGCTACGCCCATGGTCGCATAGCATACAACTTTCTCTTATCTTTGTTAATTAAAAGTTGTGTTCTGTGCTTGTCACGCCAGATTTTTTATATCGACATATATTTAGCTTGCGCCGGTAAATTAGAATTCAAAATATAAAATTTTTAAAGATGGAAAAATATATTCCATTCTTATGCCTCCTTTCAATCGCTTCCTCCCAGTAATGATAAACAAAAAAAGGCCATTGTATAGCAAAATAATTATGCATGTGCCAACCTTTTTTTTTTGTTCACCTGAAAAATAAAAAAATTTTGTGATAATAATTTCTTTAAGATGTATGGGGATTAACCAAGTTCAAATGAATAATAGAGTATTTATTATCTTGAAGATAGAAAAGAGATAATAGAAAAGAATAGGCCAGGTACAAGGACAAAAACTGAATGCTAAAATGAAACAAAGAGTTTTGTAAAGGTCTTCGACTAGTTTGTCTAAAACCTTTTCTATATAATAATGAAAGGAATGCATTTTGTGAAAATATTTTAAATATACCCATTAAGGCCCAAAAAATTCTATAGGCTGAAGGTACTAGCGACAGATAATCAAACTATAAACAATATCCATCATTCTGTCTGGGGCGAATAGTAATAATAAAAATACCAGTGTGTCGCACAGCACACAACTTTCTTTTACTTTCTGTAATGGAAATTGCGGGGGGATAGAATATGCACTTGCACAGGGCGGCAAAATCAGGGGGGGGTGGGGCGGCATTGGGGAAAAAAGGATATTTAAAAAATCACTGTCAATATGCGTAATGATAAAATCGAATTAACCAAATAATACTATACATACTTCAATAATAATTTGCTTTACAGTTTAATTTTTACTTTCTCTTACCTATATATGTAATATGTAGTGAGAAAGTATTGTGATTATGTCAAAAATTCGATGTCGAGATTTTGATGGTTATTTATGTTTTGAGTAGGAACCGACCGAATATTCGAATCATGGTTTCGGCCATAGTTTCGGTTTCGGCCAAAAAGTAGCCGAAACCTAAGTCTGAAAAGATGAGATGAGACTCGCATGCAAAAAAAAGGTCAAATGATTTGCACTTGAGGGAGAAAGAAATTTAGTCTCCCTTAAAAAAAAGGTAAAATAATTTTCACGGGAGGGGAAAAAAAGGTAAAATGATATACATTTTCTATAAGAAATACAAGTTTCGGTTTCGGCCGAAACTAAGGTTGAGGCCGAATATTCGGTTTCGGCTGAAAATCTTGTTTCGGTCGGACCCTAGTTTTGAGGTCCCCGAGTACCACGGGGAGTACCTATGAAGTACAAGAGTAAAGTGAGGTTCAAAAGATTTCAAGGGCAAAATGAGTATACGTTTTAAAAAGCATCTAAAAAATAATTAATTAAAATTAAATTTTAATCAAAATCGTTGGAGCGAATATCCATTAAAATCTCGACATCGAATTTTTGAAATGAATCCAATACTTTCTCTCTCTATATATTAACATATATACAGGTAAGAGAAAGTAAAAAGTGGTTTTTACAACATGGCCTGTCTGTCTGTCTGTGTTCAATTTAAATCATGAAGGAATTGAGCTAGGAGGTTGAAATTTTATATTTAAGTTAGGCATCCACCTGAGACGTGAAAATAAGCTTTTGAACAAAATCGGCCAAAAAGTACTAGTACTTTACTGATGTAATATTTCAGTTTTTTTTTTTATTTTCTCAAAATTCGCTCCAACGATTTTGATTAAAATTCAAAAATGCCTATTAAAATGTATATTCTCATTTTGCCCTTAAAATCTTTTGAGCCGCACTTGACTCTTGTACTTCATAGGAAAAAGAGAGAAATGGTTGCCAAGTAATAAAAAAATAAAAATGTTTTCCCATTTTTGATTAAAATTGATAAATCCAGGTTTTTTGGATGCTCTTTAAAAAGTATATCAGTAAAATTTTTCGTGAAAATTTTTTGACTGATGTAGTATTACACAGTTTTTTCAAATTCTTTTACCGACTCTTCCCACATATTTGAAACTTTTTACACGTTTAAAAAAATTTTACTTTCATCTCCAATTCTTATGATATATTGTATTTATTTAGGATTCTCTATAAAATATTAAAATTAAATTAACATTAAAATTTAATTAATATTAACATTAAAATTTTTAAAAATAACAATAGTTTATTTCAAGCAGTCATACTTCTCTCATTGAGTGTAATTGAATTCAAATATTTTTAGACTAAACTACGGTCATTTCGACAACAAGCAGCTGCTATCCCTCCAAGTGAAGAATCTCTAATTCTAAAAAAAGAATTGGAGAAAAATTTTATTCTGGATGAATCCCATTATTCAGAAATCTCCCGTAAAGTTCGACGGATAAAACAAGGCCGTTCACCTGAAAGAATTCCAAGCCCACCAGTTTCTTCTTCTGGACAAGCTGTAAACGATCCTTTTGATTCACCGCCACAAACACATCTGCTTGACGAGGATATTTCAGAAGATGAGGAGGAGAAATACATTCCAATTAAATTGGAAAGCTCTTTTGTTAGAGAATTACAAAATAATTTTGGAGCTAGTCTCTATCCGATGCCTGAAGGAGGTAAGACCAGTATTTTTAATAAAAAAATCCAAATTTTATAGAAAAAATAGTGAAAAATCCATTGTACAGTATATGATGAAATATCGAGATCAAACAGAAAAAAGTTTTTGGCCGGTTGCATCAGTTCGAGTCAATTAGATAACCTCTCGCTAAATTTTTTGTAATGCAGAAACGCTCTTCAGTTTCATCTTCTAGTAAAATATACGACATCTCATCATTTTATTGCTAAAAGTATATTTGTTATTTTTCTTTTGATTCTACTTCTTAAACAATAAAATGATGAGATGTGATGTATTTTACAATATCATATAGGTTATGGTCACTTTCATCAGATGTAGCCATTTTGCTTCCAATCGGATAAACTAACTTTCGAGTAATTTTCATTTTGTCAGTCAGGATTATATATCAACTTCCTTTGGCGAGACGAATATTCTCCTAACTTCAGCTAACATTTAAAATTTTGGTAAAAAAATTTATTTTTTTAAATTAATTATTTTAATTAACCCTATCTATGATCGTTTGGAAAACTAAACAGTACGAGGAGAGAAAAAAAAATTGAATCCCGAGGGATTTGAACTCGAGCCTTTTGTTTCTTTACTTTATATGAATGTTAGTTTTAGTACAATGCCTTTATCTTCTTGTACACTTTTGATGTTGACTTTAAGAACCTAAGCTACATAATTTTAATTTTACACAGAACAGCCATCTATCTTCATTTGGACAATTAAAAATTAACACATGAGTGCCTGTCTGAAGTAATAAAAGGGAAAACTTGCAAAATAATTCCCCATAGGGCTGTCCCCTCCCCCACCCTGGTTCTCTGGAAAAGGGTTTTTGTTCTACAAACTAAATATAGGTCAACGAACTGTTTATAACTTAAGCCACTGGCCCTAAAAAGTCTGAATCTCACTTCAGTCTCAATCAATTTGTATTCCTCAGTGTGTACTAGTGCCTTTCATATAATCAGGATTTTTAATTTATAGCTCCGGAAATCGATATACCTGTTTCTCTTGCAAGACAACTTCATTATTATCTCATGGAGAATCTACAAGCCAACTGGAACAAACAGCAAAGGGCGTTGGATCGCATGATTGAAGAAGGTGAGACTTCAAAAACATCGTCTGACTTCAGTCTTCATCGAAGATCTGAATGAAATTACTACGAAGTTTATTATTTGTATTAAACCTATTCTTATTATATTTTTTCTTTTTTTTTTTGTAAAAATAAAAATCTGCATTTATTTCCAAATTATTTTTTCAAAATAATTTTGTAAAAAAATAGTCATAACAAAATCAGATTTATTATATTTTTAAAATAACATTTTTTAATTGTTATGTATTGTTTATTCTAATAGTTATTTCAATAAATGGTTAATCCCAATGATAATTAAGATATTTCAAATCTTATATGAGAGCCTATTACCTCGCTCCAAAACCGATCCATTTAAAAAGAAAACATAACATAAAATTTCCTATTTTCAGATGAAGCACTAGCACGGAAATTGCAAGATGCAGAATTTAATAATAAAACAGCTCCTGATTTACGAGAGATAATGGATATGGAAATGGCCTTAGCCCTCTATAAATCAGACCAGGTATTTATTAATTAATATTGACAGTGACACGTGGTTCAGAAAAAAATAATATTTTATAACAAAAAATAAATTTTTTTTTTTCTCGATTTCTAGGCGACTGAATTACGGCATCAGGCCTGCTAAAAAATTTTTTTCTTTTTTTGCAGGCCTGATGATTAGAAGTGTTCGATTATGATAAAAAATAATCGATTATCGATTATGAAAAAAAATTTATTCCGATAATGAAAAATAATCGATTATTCCGATTAATCGATTATTGGGTCCGGACCAGACGAAAAAATAATCGATTATACTCTTTTTTTCCCTAGTAAAATTTCCATTTTTCCCTTCCGTGGAAATCATTTGATCTTTTTTTTTTTAATAAAATAAAATTTTTAGTATACGAGTCTCATTCCATCTTTTTAATAGCATTTTTCCCGTAAATAATCGATTTTTTGCCTAATAATCGATTATCGAAGATAATCGAAATCATCGATTAATCGATTATTTTTTTTAAGAAAATAATCGGTGATTAATCGATTATTTTGCGCAGCCCTACTGATTATAGCAATGTCTTCTGAAACTGTACAATTCTTGTTTTTTTTTTTTTTTTTTTTTCAATTTCTAGGGCTAACTGTTCAGCAGACATTGCTATCAGGCCTGCAAAAAAACAAACATTTTTTTTAGCAGGCCAAATCATGGCATTGTCTGCTGTGACAGTCGCCTAGAAAACTAAAAAAAAAAACTTTATTTTTTGTTATAAAATATTATTAGACAAGATCTATTCCAAACACTAATATTACTAAAAAAAATTATTTTTTTATAAAATATGAATCATATTCATTGACATACAAGTTTAAATGGTTCTTTTGACTAACTTATAGAAGTTAGCAACCCGGGTTCAAATCCCAAGTGCACTTTTTCTTTTTGTTTAATATAATATATATTGATATACCTGGTATATTTAATAAAAAACTTTAAATATTATTTCAAAGACAAATATGTGATAGTATAACATAAAAAACTTTCCTTAAATAAATAATTGTTTATAAATTTATATAGATATTTTTTTAATTTTTATTAGGAAACTGAATTAGGAGCATCATCTAATGAAGACCTTGCCACAAGACTAACTAAGAGAATGTTGTGTGAAAACTTCCCCATGGTTGACCCTAAACTATTATATGAAATTTTAAAAGCACACAATAACAATTATCAAGACACAATTGAAGTAAGTAATCCAAAGCATATTGACGAAAATTTATTTATAGCAATTATCTTCCCTTTCGCCCTCATCCAAATACTTGCGTCGCATCCGGGCTCTTTCGTAATAATCATAATTAATACAGCCCGGGGAAAAATTTTCCGCGGTGCGGAAAACTTATGTTCCGTGAAAGGAAAAATTTTTGAAGGGGGGCAAAAATTTTGTTTCTTTAAAAAAAAATTACTTTTACAATTCAATCACTGTTCTACATCGGGGCGCTAAAATCCTAGAGGCCCTGCCTGAATCCATTTAAGTAGTTTTTGGAATGATGTCTGTGTAATATTTTTCGTCAACGAAAACTCAAAAACAATTTATTCAATTGTTTTGAAATTTTGCACACATTAACTAGAGGTAAAGGCCAAGAACTGAATCGCTTTTGGAAAACATCGGACCATTAGGAGGGGCTCTAAAGGGGGGGCGGCAATGTTTTTTTCTTAGAGAAATATATAAACACCTTAATTTTCTTGTAATTAATCTTAAAATTATATATTTTCAGGTGATTCAACAAAGCTTGGATTTAGGGGGGACAAAAGTAAAAAATGTAATGTCTCCCGAAGCACTGGCTGAACAAGAAAAATCCTTAATAGAAAGGGCAAAACAAGAGAGTCTTAAGGTAATTAGACAGTTAATTAATATCAAGAATCTTTATGATTAATATACAATAAATAATATAACTTTTTTATTTTAGGCTGAACCTAAAAAAACTCCTAGAATTGTAACAACTTCTCTTGCTACTCAAGAATCTAATGATATGGATCAATTCCGAAAAGAAGCCAACGAACTTCAAAGACGAAGAAATGAATATTGTGATAAAGCTCAAAAGGCTTTTAGAGATGACCAATATAGTACAGCAAATTATTATAGTACTATGGTGAGTCAAAAATAAATGTTTAGTTTTTTTAAATCATCATTTACAAACTGTATATGAATAATCAAATTAAATCTTTTTAAAAGTAAATATTAATAAATGTCATACATTTTTAAGGTGGAGCTATATAAGAAGAAAATTGATGAAGCAAATAATAGAGCAGCATCTTGCTTGATTGCAGCTCAAAGTCCTGAAGTAACCACTTTAGATTTACATTATCTTTATGTTCGAGAAGCGATTGAGGTAAGTACAATTATAAAAATTAATTTTCAATCACTTTAATCTTATGCAAATATATATATTTTCTTAAACTATAAAATGATAAGAACTCTATTTGATTTCTAGATTTAGTGAAGAAATGTATAAGTCCTTAGGTTAAATGGTTAAATCCATAAATAATTTTGATTTGCTTTTCTTAATGACATTATCAGGCCTTTAGTTAACATTAGCTTCTCGTACCTAGGGTCCTTTCCCGGACGCCCCCCCCCCCTTTCCCCGTTAGGGTTGCTTCCCGTCCCAAGCGTGAAAAATTTATTTCATTTGAATTGACTACAAATCATTTGAAATAATTAGGGATGGGGTCTGAATGGCCTTAGATGCAGAAAAAACACCTTAAACAAAATTTGCATTTCTTAAAATTAATATGAATACATATTTCATTTCTTCAATTTTTTTATTGGAAATTACTTTATAACTAATAGAAAATAATATTTTATTAATATTTTTTTTCATCTTTTTCACAGGTGTTGGATATTTTTCTTGATAGACACATACAACGATTAAGATCGCGTGATTTAAATGGAATTAATTCAAGAAGAATCAGGGAGACAGTTTATTTAATATCTGGGAGAGGGGCCAGGTCCCCTAATGGTATAAGTAGAATCCGGCCTGCCGTTATGTCACGCCTCCAAGATCGTAAGCTTAGGTAAGATCATTTTAAAGACATCATTTAACAAAATAATTCTTCAATAGCCCTCGTAGTTGGTAGCGCGCCTCCCTTTTATACCAAGGGTCGAGGCAGCTCGATGATTTTATTTAAGCCATTTGGATACCTTCTTCTTCTTATTCTGTCCTCGCCTTATTCCCGCGATGGGGGTCGGCGGACCTCATTTTTTCCCTTCAACCCTATCATGCGTTTTTGCGACCGAAAGAAATAAAACAGGCCGGTCCGTCGCACGGTCTGACGCCTGTTGAAATGAGGAAGGAAGAGACAGACATACAAAGAACTGAAGGACTGCCTGTCCCAGCTCGGGCAGCTCGTGGTCGCCATCCACGTACCCACAAGATGTGGGCCCCTGAGCAATTAAGCCATTTGGATACCAAATGGCTTAAAATAAGCCTGGGCCCCAATATAGATAGGCCTATATATGATATATTCATAATAACGGTTATCGTATAAAGTCTTATATGGCCGTAAAAGACTGTGTGTATGTGTATGTGAATGTGAGTGTGAATGGGAAAAAAGTGTGAATGTTTAAAAAAAAAAAAAAATTTAAATACCAATCAGTACATGTTAAACTAGGTGGGTCTTGCCTGCCAATATGAGGATTTAATTATGTTTTTTATTTCTTTCTAACAAATAAATAAAAATTTTATTAGCCTCAGCTTAACATCTTGGTGTAGAAATGCGTCTTTTATAAGTAAATAGTTCACATTTAATTGAAAATTGAAAGATAATTGTTTGTAGATGGCTGAAAGAAAGATAAATTGATTCCAAGGACCGTCGGAGAAAAAATTTATTCAAAGGACAGTCGGAAAAAATAAATAATTTTGAATAATATCCGTTTATTTGTAGATATTTCAATCCCAGTGAGATGGAAATATCTATAAATAAACGAATAGGATAAATCTCAAAATTATTTATTTTTGGCGGACGGTCTTTAGAATAAATTTAACTTTAAAGAATATATTTTCAAATGGTACTTGATGTGTTACATACAGTATATAAATATTTTCAGATATAATAAAGAAACAAGGGTTTTCTATCCTGGACAAAAAATGACAGGAAGAATGTTCTTCGGTATAATTATTAAAAACGAATAATTTTCAAATTATATTTTTGGTTAACAGGTGCGCAATCATGTTTCGGCCACCATGGGAACCATCATCAGAATTGAAAAAGAATACATACATATGTAATATAATTCTAATCGAAACATGATTGAGCACCTGTTAACCAAATTATTGAAAATTTTGATAGGAGCAGGCTAGTTTCTTGGCAATGAGAAAATAATTTTTTAGAGTGTTTCCTCCGGATATTTCGAAGGCATTTAATATCCCTTCTTCATCAGCGGCTCCCTCTAAGACCTGCCTCTGACGTTTCGCTTCGAAATCTCTTGCATGTTGGATTAGAGTGACCCACTGATGAAAAAGTGCTATTAAATGCCTTTGAAATATTCGGGGAGAAAACTCTAAACTCTAAAAAGTTATTTTCTCATTGCCAAGAAACTTAGCCTTCACCTACTTGGCACGCCACATCCTTTCGTATATTATTGAAAATTATTGTTTTTAATAATTATACCGAAGAACATACTACCTGTCATTTTTTGTCCAAGAAAAAAAACCCTTTATTATATCTATATAATTTTTGGACTGCTTCCACCATTTTATCATAAATATTTTCATTTTTTCTTCTTTTTTTTTAATGGTGGTATTTTATTTCAAGATTTCATATTACTTGCTTCTTGTTATGTCTGAAAAATTATTAATATTGTGTATAAGAATTCTGCCCCAGAGCCATAAACACATGGTAGACAATTAGCATGTACAATCAGAAGTTCACTTTCCTTCCAAGGGATTTATTTCAATTTAAATGACTATCACCCACTTGAAATAAAAAAGGCTCTAAATCTCCTTTGATGCCAAAAAAATTCCCAACGGAGAGTTTTTAAATAGATTTCTATCCTAGATTTTATCTTTTTTTTTTTAATAGATTTTATTTTTTTCTTGTTTCAGATATTCCTTGGAAAACCCTGGGATGCTTAAAGTTACTCTAGGTAGGGACGACCTCCTTACAAAAGACATCGGGGACTAGGTTTTCTATTATATTTTAAACGCTTTTATTTAGAACAAAATCCATCCAAGGCATTTTATAAAAAATTTTAATCTATTTTTTTATTTTAAAGAAATTTATTTTTTAGAAATTCCTTAATTCACCTTGTAAAAATTTTATCTTTTATATTCATATAAAATATTTTTTAATAATAAAAGAAATTTTAAACTGAAAATAAAAATGTATAAAAAACAAAAAAAATAAAAATAAAATAACAGGCTACGGAGCCAAGACTGGATCAGCCTCATCAAAATTGGCCAGTCAGCAGAATATGTCTGGTCCAAAAATAAAAAACATTCGAGATATTATTTTGCGAGTCCTGAAATTTATTTTTAAGAATAGACATCGCTGCCCCAGAAATTGGTTTGGGAATCAAGATAATACAATTGAGATTACCCTTTTGAAGATCATATCTGATGCCGAGGGTCCAATTAGTACAATTTTTTATTTTGGTTTTTTCAAACTTTTAAAAGACATTCAAAGGGCTTCGATCCCCATTTGTTACGAATGGACAAAAGAGATTAAGCCTTCAATAAGAGGTGACTGACCGCTTGTATAGGCTGCCGTGTTTTCCAAGCTGCCCTCGTGTCTCTAGCCTTTTATATAAATAAATCTGCAAAAATAATTTTGAAAGTATACCTTATAAATAAATTTAGAATAATATTAATATTTCATTTTTAAGATTTAAAATAGGTCGTTTTCGTGGGTAAATGGTGCTCTCTGTTTTAATTTTTGTATTTGTTTTGTAATGAAAGCCTATTTCCAATCATCTAAAAAAAAATGTATTATTAAAATTAATTTTTTAAAATTATTTTTGCTTTGTTTCAAATTTATTAAAAGACAAGCTCTGAAGAAATAAAATTAGCCATCTTTTACCTTAAAATATCATTCTTATCAGTGGCCTATCATTTTGTTTATTCGTCGTCGACCCCCCCCCCCCCCCCACCTCACCCTTCAGAACATCGCCGCCCTTGGGGCAAAATCCCTATTTTGTTATATTGTAATTAAAATAGTAATTGATAATTTAAGGTGTAAATTAAAAGTAGATTTTTGCTATTTATGGGGGGTGTTTTTTGCCTAGGATAAAGGTAGTCCGCCCGTCGCGAAAGCGTGGAAGTCTTGGTTCGACTCCAGGGTGCGCAATTTTCGCCCAATCATAAACAAAAATTCATTTCTCGAATTGTTTGTAGGTAACCGTAAGAAAAATCAATTTTATTCCAAGGATCGTCGGCCAAAAATAAATAATTTTGCGTATTATCCGTTTATTTGTAGATATTTCGATCCCAGTGAGTTCGAAATATATACAAATAAACAAATAATAAGCATTTTTGACCGACGGTCCTTGGAATAAAATTGACAAACTCATCTCGCAAATTTGCTATCGTAAAAGTTGTAATAACAAGTCTTATTGAGCTTTGGTTGAAAAAATTGCATCTTTTTCAAACAAATCACTACCTAGTTAATATTATTTACATTTGTCAAAGTATTAACTATATTACAAAATAGTAATAAATAAATAAATCTCAAAAGAGCAAGAAAAAAATACCCCAAAAGGGCGCCCATTGTCGATGTTTGCTCTGTCCTTGGGGGAGGGGGGGGGGGGGGTTAAGTATGCCATTTGTTCCTCATGCTTATGAAAAAACGGCTTAAATTTATTTCTTCCGATTCCATTCCGATAATTAACAACTTTTTGCTAATTATTTGTTTGAAATTTGTTTATAATTGCTTAGAAAATATTTTAAATAAAAAATAGTCAAAAGTGTACTTATTAATTTTGGAATGCCACACTATAGAATAAAAAAATAAATTAAAAATTCACTGGCAGGAAATAATATACAACCGACATTTAATTATCTAACTAGATTTTACTTAAAAATATTTAACAATTTATAATCAAGGCATCGCAATGATATATATATTTTTACAAATAGAAATTGTGAAATGCACGTTTTAAAAAAATCTTGCTCAAAATAAATATTGTATCTCAATCATAATTCTCTTCTATGATTATATATTATATTATATTATATATATAGAGATAATATGTAACAGCGAATTTGTATAATTAGCTAATTCGTAAAATAAGCAAGATCAGAACCAAATAGACTGCATTGCAAATTGTTTTATTAATTATTTTTTATCCTCCCCCCATATACCATAGGGGCCCAGCCTTGAGGAAATCCTCAACGTGGTCTTGAGGCCGATTAAAATTCAATATTTTCCTCAAGGCCATATGCTGTCAGAGTTTCGCTGCGTGTATGGCCACTACACGCAGCCTCAGGTGGTAATTTTAAAATATGTATTTGGAATATTTCAAATGACCCGTGACCCGTGGCTCAGAGAAAAAACATTAGCTTCTGGGGTCCAGGGTTCGCTTCCCGTCCCAAGCGAGAAATATTTATTCCAAATGAATTGGATACCAATTATGTGAAATAAATAGGGATTGCGGACTTAGATGCCGAAAAAGACCTTAAAATAAAAAAAAAAAATTGTTTTTCGCTTAAAATGTATGTATTTTATTGAATTTTAAATAAATTTTGGAAAATATGATAAAATTTTATTAAATAGAACTAGTGTGTTGGCCTGAAGAATATCCTTAAGTCCATTTCCTTGAAGAAAACCCTATCAGTGGAGGTCCGAGGTTTCCGTGGGTAAATCCTCGAAATTTTTTCCTTGTTGACGCCCTTCATGGGGGCCTTAAAGAACAAATTTAACTCCACCAATTGAATTCGTAAGAGGGTATCAAAAGCTAATCATTTTTTTACCTAAATTAGTTTTCGCCCTTGCAGCATCTGCTTCTCAAAGATTCAATTTCTAATTTTTTTTTTAACAAATAAAAGTGGAATCTTGCTTATTTTCACGTATTAGTCAGTGTATTGATTGCTTATTGTATGAATTAGGCAAAAAAATTTCTTAAAATCTGAAATAGGCAATAACACGAATTAGGCGAAACATATATAACTTAAATATATATACGCTTTTACCCTTGAGAGGATATCGCGCTACTTTGAGCCTTGTTTTATCACCATAAATAAGAGTGTGATTTGCTCCAAAATATCACTTGGACACTAGGCGCTATTTCATAATAAAATGTTGACTGCATACTAAATAATTATTGCTTGAGCGCTTGATTGATTATATATACAGAGATGTATGTCCCGACACTCTTGCCTTATTTAGTAAAATGTTAAATAATTTATTAAATATTTGCCTTATATAATTTATATATTACTATTTGTAAAAATCATATTGAATATTTCTAAATGATTAAATTAATCAATTTATTAAATACTTAGAATAATATTTTTGATGAAAAATTAATTCAAATATTATTTTTGAAAAAATTAAAAACTATCATATCATAAAAATACAAAAATGCTTAATTCATTGTAAGATTTGACATATAATAAAATAATAGATTATAAATTATTATTATAATTAATTTAAAGATTAGTAAGTAGTTTTATTCTTGGTCGCTTCAAGATGTATATTCTTTGTAGTTAAATTGGCTCTGAAGACGGCAATTCATGGTGCCGAAACAAGTGTATCTTGCTCAGACTTGTAAGCCAGATGTCCAAAAGAATACTCTGATATAAAAAACATAATTTTTAACAAAATTTGTTTTATTTATTTTTCAAACACCATCTTGAAGCGACAAAGAATAAAACTACTTACTAATCTTCAAATTAATTATTTACTGGTCTACACTAAAAAAAATAATTATTATTATATAATTGTGATGTAAGTTTTCAGAGAGTTTTTTTATTAATGGCAAAAGGCTGGCAAATTTTGTTTTTGATTTTTTTTAATTGGCAAAATAAAAAATTATAATGATAATAAATTAAAAAAATTTGAATGGAACTCAAAAAAATTTCTAAATATATTAAATGTCCAGTTTTAGACTCAACATATAATGTTATTGGATTAAATATAATTATTTTTATCATAAAATATATAGTGCTGTTACTTATCTTTGATGTAATTTTACTATTCAGTACAAAATATTTTATTTTTGTTATTTAATAATAATTAATATGACATTATAATAATGTTTAAATATTTTGTTCATTTACTATATATATACTGTATATATATATTTTAATATATATTTTTATAAAAAATAAATTGTACTTTTACTTAAAACCGGCGAGTTTTTCTAAGCCTAAGAGCTATTACAGTCACATCAGTCAGTTCTGGTAATAAAAATACTGTAAATCAATATTTTAATTACCTTATTTTATGAGGGGGGGGGGGGCGACAGCGCCTAAGCAAGAAACGGCCCTGCCAAAAAAGAATACACGAGTTTTGTAGAGGTTTTTTTCAAAACATTAAAATTAAACATAATGATATTTTAAAAGATGGTTTGGAGACCAACTATTTTAAGTAAAAATATTTGGAAATATTAATCATTTTAATAAAGTTAACTGCTGTATTTTATAAATTCTTAATTTTTTTCAATATATTCTTTAATTTAGTCCAATTAAACTAAAAAAAGACATATTTTTTTAGAGGACCATTCAAAAAGAAAATACAATTTTTATTTAATAGACTTTTTTTCTTATGATTTTATATTGTTTACTGGATATTTTGTTAAGTAAAATATATCTATATTTTTTTATTTTTATATTTTGTTTTAATTAAAAACTCCAAGAACATATTTGATCATAGTTCTTATTTTAAGTTTTATTATTTTACATATTTTCTTAAGCTTTCAGCTATTTAATTTAAAGTTGAAATATATTTAAAATATTCTAGAAAAAAAAACTGGAGGAATGAGGAGGTGGCGAGTTTATCTATCCCAATGGAAAGCAGGATAGATTTCGCCTTTTGAAAAAATTAAACAGCATATTTCTTCTGGCCATCGCATAATGGTTTTGATGCGCGGATGTCCCGGTAGCGGTAAAACTCATGTGGCTCGGCATTTGATTACTACCACTGTTAAAAAACCTTTCCACGAGCATATATTTTCGACTGATGATTATTTTGAACGAGATAAATCAGCTGGCTATCTTTTCATTCATGACCAATTACCTAAAGCGCATGATTGGAATTTGAAACGGGTACAATCATCTGTGGATAAGGGCATTAGTCCTATCATTGTGGATAATACTAATACTGAGGCCTGGGAAATGGCACCTTATGCTAAATTGGCAGTTGGAAATGGGTATGTTGAAATTTTACATTACAGTTCCTAATCCCCAAAATTATGCATTTTTCTTTTTAAGGATATATTGTTGAGTTACTGGAGGTTAAAAGCAAATGGCACCGAGATGAAATAGAATTGGCTCGTCGAATTATTCATGGAGTTCCTAGACATTCCATTCATAATATGTTAGAACGTTTTCATCATGGCCTAAGCGCCGAAAAATTGTCTGAACAATATAAATTACGCTATCCTCCTGGAAAGCAACCTCCCATAACTGTGACCAAGTAAGTAGCAAAGGTGATAAAAATTCTAAAAATTTTATAAAACGATTACATAGTATTATTATAACAATAATGGATACCCGGGAGCCGTGGCTCAGTGAGAAGACATTAGCTTCTCGCACCGGTGTCCCGGGTTCGCCTCCCGTCCCAAGCGAGAAAAATTTATTTCATTTGATTTGACTACAAATCATTTGAAATAAATAGGGATGGGGTCTAAATGGCCTTAGATGCCGAAAAAGACCTTAAAAAAAAAAAAAACAATAATGGCACGCGCACACGAGTGACTTGTCACGCAACAGTTTTGTCAATTATATCTGAAATTTATGATTTAAGCCCTTTTATTAAAAATTTTTTTTCTAAGAGATTATTATTTGAAGGGCTTAGTGGAAGATAAATAATTCGCTGCACATAATAAGTGCAAGTTCACTACTTGGCCAGCAAGTGATAATTTGAGAAGTAAAGATAGTCATAAGCCCATGGGCGTAACTAGAGAATTTGGCTGGGGGGGCCATGGGACCAGCTATCCCCGAGAACTTTCTGGGGGGGGGCAGGCCCCCCGGCAACCCCCTAGTTACGCCCATGCATAAGCCACAGCAAAATGGCGTCGAAACCTGTAGTGAAAGAAAATATCTCTTGTGTCAAAGGACTTCTATGAATAAGGGAGCTTCAAATGAAGAGTCTGATTCTTTTTATTAATCTTAACATCCAACAAGCACCAATTACAGCTCTAATTACAACAAGATAAGAGTATAGACATATTTTAATATACATAACCACTCTTTTGTGACTTTCACTCAATCTACTTACTTTACAAATTACTAGCTTTTTATGAAAATGCATAAACAAAAACGTTAGATTTGATCACATTAAAATAATTCATTAATATAACTATTAATATTAACAATAATATTTGGATAGAATATCATTTGAAAGCAATTAGAAGTTAAATATCAATTGGTGTGGTGGAATTTCTTTATGTTTACCATTGTAGATTCCAAACAGTTAATCAGATCAGACTAAATTTGATGTCAATTTGTGCAGAAAGGAAAACTCTAATTGACTTTATACAAAAATCGTGATTAATAAACTCTAGAATCAATTTTCTTTCGAAAAACCTCATTTTTTAAGCCAAAAAATTGCCATTTTTCCGGTGAAGAAAGCCATAAGCCTGATTTTTGTTTTCTTCTTCATTATAAATGCTTTTAAAACTTAAATTAGGGCGAATTAATGTTCCATTAATTAATTAATTAATGCTTTATAAGTTCATTTTTATAAAGAAAGTTATTCTAAATTAAGTGGCTGATTTACAGATTGAGTCAAATTTTAATTTGTCAATATCTCGAAACTAATGTTTTGTGTCTTATGATTATCTTCCACTAAGCCCTTCATTTGTATTCAAATTTTAATTGTTTTTTATATAGGACTATATATTTTTTTTAGGAACAGAGAATTCGCTTGAATTTGGGCATTACCGTTGATGTTGAAGTAAATACAAATGAAGCTGAGAATATAGCTTCAAATCACCTGAACACTCGTATAATCAAAGAACAAGATGTATATAATTAAATTTGGAAAAGTGGTCACCGCCAATAGTCGAGAAATAGCAGATAATACTTTGCCTCTACATGCAGTACCTCGACGATCTCGCTATTTTGATAAGAGCTCTATGACGGAGCAAATAACAACCTCTTTGCAAGGGAATGCAGCTGCAATAGAATTAATGTACATGTTTCCATCAGTTGCACGATCTGCAATTGATGACCTTTTGGAACGGTGTGGAGGTGATGTTGATTGGGCGGCGAAACTTCTTTTGGAAACTAACACTGTCGATAATATTCCAGAAAAATCAATTTTAGAGAATCCTATTGATATTACATTTGATGATTATAATGTAGTTCCTCGTCAAGAACCTGAAGTTCCATTGGTAAATAAATTTATTTTAATTTTAATTAGTATAGTGTAATTTCTAACTGAATTAGTTATTTCTCCTCTTTAATCCCTAATGGGTATTAAGCCTCAGGATAATTTTTTCTTGAAAATTAATTTTTTTTTATCAAAATCGTTTAATTAGGCCGTAAATTATAGAGAGAAAGTAATTGGACATTGGATTCATGTCAAAAACTCGATGTCGAGATTTTGATGGATATACCGTACAATACATGTTTTGAGATACCCTGAGTCTCCAGCTCTCCGACTATTTATTAATGGATATATTAAAAATATTTTCACTAATTGCATATTATATCGAAAGAATTTTAAACAGACAAAAACTTTTGTGTCATTCAAGCATTCAATTTTAATTGTCTTTTACTCTTAATACTCTACCTGGTTTAAAGGGCTATCCTTAAGCCTTTCATTATTCTTTGTTGTTAAATTTTAATCTCAACAAATTATCGCAAAACATTTTTCCTTTTTTTTTTCTTTAACAAAAAAAAAAAAAAAAAAATATGGGGAATGACTTCCCCGAGACTTTCTCGTATATTCTTTTGGAATTACGTCTGGGTGTGTGTGTGTGAACACAATTGCTTAAAAACCAAAGCAGCTAAAATTTTTTTGTTATATTATGATAAAATACTCTATTTTAAAAAGTTTTTATTCTTTGACATTTTTACGAAAACTGAATAGTTTTTGAAATAATCAAAGAAGAAATAGAAAATATTCGTTAATTTTGATAAAAAATGAATTTGTTTATATTTACCCTTTTTTTAATGACACCTGTATGATTTTGTTTTGATTTTTTTATCAAAATTAACGAATATTTTCTATTTCTTCTTTGATTATTTCAAAAACTATTCAGTTTTCGTAAAAATGTCAAAGAATAAAAACTTTTTAAAATAGAGTATTTTATCATAATATAACAAAAAAATTTTAGCTGCTTTGGTTTTTAAGCAATTGTGTTCACACACACACACCCAGACGTAATTCCAAAAGAATATACGAGAAAGTCTCGGGGAAGTCATTCCCCATATTTTTTTTTTTTTTTTTTGTTAAAGAAAAAAAAAGGAAAAATGTTTTGCGATAATTTGTTGAGATTAAAATTTAACAACAAAGAATAATGAAAGGCTTAAGGATAGCCCTTTAAACCAGGTAGAGTATTAAGAGTAAAAGACAATTAAAATTGAATGCTTGAATGACACAAAAGTTTTTGTCTGTTTAAAATTCTTTCGATATAATATGCAATTAGTGAAAATATTTTTAATATATCCATTAATAAATAGTCGGAGAGCTGGAGACGAAAATGGGCAAGAGTTTTCAGAATATAATATAAAATAAAAGAATAAGATATAATTAAAAAAGTATAATTAATTCACCCAAATAACATAAATCTTAAAATTTGGAAAATTTTCGATATATTAAAATTGAAGATGTAAAATTTATAAACATGAAAAAATATTATATTTTGTTACCAAAGTTTTCTCCTATCTTTCCTATGAAGTACAATAGTAAAGTGGTCTTCAAACAATTTTAAAAGCAAAATGAGAATATACGTTTTTAAAGAGCATCTAAAAAATAATTGATTTTTGAATTTTAATTAAAACCGTTGGAGACAAGAAAAAATTGAAAAAAAAAAAACTGAAAAAGTACAGTGAATGATAATATTAAGTTCCACCCATGCGTTTTCTTCTTGTCATTATTCATTGTTTTTATAAAAGCAAATGAAAATCTTTATTGGCAATTTTCTAGGTTTGAACCATGAAAGTTTCCATTAAAAAATATTTAATATTTTTTAAAAACAATGAAATAATCACAAGTAGAAAATGCATGGGGGGGGACTTAATATTTTCCCACACTGTACATCCGCAAAGTACAAGTGCTCTTTGGCCAATTTTATTTAAAAGCTTATTTTCACGCCATAACTTAAATATAAAATTTCAGCTTTGTAGCTCAATACCTTCATGGTTTAAATTGAACACACAGACTGACAGACAGACAGATCATGTTTCGGGATTCACTTTTTTGGACATCGGGCAGTAGCGTATCGTGGGGGCGAAGGGGGGTGCTCCCCCCTGCCCCAGGCCCCTCGCGCCTCCGAATTTTCGGCTTTTTCCCAAAATCTCCGGATATTTTTTTTGATTTTTTTTCTTACTTCAGTAATTGAAAGTTGTGTTCTGTACTTGTCACCCGAGATTTTTTGTGTCAACATATTTTTAGTTTCCGTCGATATATTGAAATTCAAGATGTAAAATTTATAAACATGAATCCAATACTTTCTCTCTATTTATTAACATATATAGATAAGAGAAAGTAAAAAATTATTCATGATAGAATTTATTCTTCTTTGAAAACACTTAAGTGGAGCAAGTAACATACTTCATTCTAATCATTGATAATTGAATTTAAATATTTTTAGACTATACTACGGTCATTTCGAATTGGAGAAAATTTTTGTTCGGGAATGCCGTTTTCCTGAAAGAATTCCAAGCCCACCAGTTTCTTCTTCTGGACAAGCTGTAAACGATCCTTTTGATTCACCTCTACAAGCATATCTACTTGACTAGGATATTTCGAAAGATGAGGAGGAGAAATATATTCCTATTAAATTGGTAAGCTCTTTTGTTAGAGAATTACAAAATAATTTTGGAGCTAGTCTCTATCCGATGCCTGAAGGAGGTAAGACCAGTATTTTTAAGAAAAAAAATCCAAATTTTATAGTAAAAATAGTGAAAATCCATTGTACAGTATATGATGAAATATCGAGATAAAACAGAAAAAAGTTTTTGCCGATTGCATCAGTTCGAGTCAAAAAATTAGATAACCTCTCGTCGCTAAATGGCTTATTTTTGTAAATATACGACATCTCTTCATTTCATTGTTAAAAGAAGTAGATATATTTATTATTTTTCTTTTCTTTGATTTCTTCTTTAAACAATAAAATGATGAGATATTATATATTTTACAATATCATATAGACTATTATGGCCACTTGCATCAGATGTAGCCATTTTGCTTCCAATCGGATATAAATAAAATTCAAATATTATAGACAAAATAGTGAAAATTCATTGAATATATTGAAATATCGAGATAAAACAGGAAAAAGTTTTCAGAAATTCCCATTTACTAACTAAGGTGACCATTCGCATATGTGGGTCCTTTCATCAAATGTTCCGCAAAATGTTCTCCATTTTATTTGTAAATGTTTTCATTTTCGTTAAAAATTTAAATAAGTAATTTCAAAAAATTATTTATTATTTATAATATGTCATTTTCTTCTTAAATGAAATAATTTAATTTGGAAAAAATTTTTGTTGTTTGGTTTTGAAGGAAAAAGAAAGGGTGGGAGGAGAAGACCTCTCATTGGTCAATGGTTTGTCCTTTGTACCTCTCCCACCCTTTTTTTACCTGTTCACTCGGGGTGTCTTTGCTATATAAGGTCCGTCATAGAGTCCAAAACCTCATTCTCGAATTGTAAACCGAATTTATGATCTCGAATTGTAACCGAATAGTGATCTAGATTTGTAACCCAATTTGCGATATATATTTGTGAACTCATTTGTGGAAGCATTTGTGATTTTAATTTGTGACTGTACCAGTAAGAATGGAGAGATATAATAATACACCCCACCACCAACAGCCGGATCGTCGAACGCGTGAAGAGGGTAAGTGAGATTTCATATTCATTGGACTTCAATTCAATCTTCATCGAACATCTGAAAGAAATTACTATCAAGTTTATTATTTATATTAAAGCTATTTTTAAAATATTTTTTTCTTTTTTGTAATTATAAAAATCTGCATTTGTTTTCAAATTATTTTTTCAAAATTATTTTGTTTTAAAAAATATTCAAACAAAATCGGATTTTTTTATATTTTTAAAATAACAATTTTTTTTTAACGAAACATTTAGTTTAGTCCAGTAAATTACAATCAAACACATAAAGGAGTAGATCTATTCTTGTACATCTGAAGAGATAAATCAAGATAATTTTTTTAAAATTGTTTTGCCTTTGAATATAACACCCTCTTCAGCGGTCCAAGAATAGATCTACTCCTTTATGTGTTTGATAACAATTTTTAATTGATGTGTATTGTTTATGAATTCTAATAGTTATTTCAATAAATCGTTGATGGAAAATTGTATTGTATTAAGTTCATTAGTTAATAATTAGAGATAATAGGAATTACATTCAGTGGCGTAACGTTTAGCTGCCGCAACTTTTTTTTCGGGCCCCATTATTAGAACATACAAAAAATATTTTTAAAATACCGTATATCCCTAAACCCCGAGGGCCCCGGCCCCTCTCAAAGACAAATTTTCATTAAATTTTTTTTTATCTAAATTTTTCTGTTTTTATCGGAGCCCCGAGGGCCTCGGGCCCTCTCAAAGATAAATTTTCATAAAATTTTTATTTATCTAAATTTTTCCGTTTTCATCTGAGCCCTGAGGAGATACAGTTTTTTAGCCCGGCCCGGTCCGTGGTCCGGTGCCCCCCCCCCCGCATCGCGAGGTTTGCGGGGGGTGTACGTTACGCCACTGATTACATTGTTTGTTTTTATTTTCTCTTACCTATATGTATGTTAATATACATATAGATATAGAGAGAAAGTATTGGATTCATGTCAAAAAGTCTGATGGATATACACATTTCGAGGTCCCCTGAATCCAAAAGTGTTTTTCGCGACATGGTCCGTCTGGGTTCAATTTAAAGCATGTAGGAATTGAGCTAGGAGGTTAAAATTTTATATTTAAGTTAGACACCCACCTAGGGCGTGAAAATAAGCTGTTGATCAAAATCGGCCAAAGAGTACTAGTACTTTACTGATGTAGTTTTTCAGTTTTTTTTTTTCGATTTTCTCAAAATTCGCTCCAACGATTTTGATTAAAATTTAAAAATCTATTATTTTTTAGATACTAGATGTATATTCTCATTTTGCCATTGAAATCTTCTGAAGACCACTTTACTCTTGGATTTCATAGGAAAGATAAGAGAAATGGTTGCCATAGTAACAAAATATTAAATATTTTCCCACACTTATAAATTTTACACCTGCATTCAAATATATCGGAGGAAACTAAATATATGTCGACACGAAAAATCTGGTGCGACAGTCACAGCAGATTTTTTCACATGGACTTAAGAAAAACAGAACGTTCTTTTTTACGGTTTATAATGCATTTAAAAGTGAGTCGATAGATTTGATTCATTTATGTCACTAGAAATATCTTGCCCATGTTAATCTGGTGTGACTATCGGACAGCACACAACTTTCTCTTACCTTCGGTAATCGAAAGTTGTGTTCTGTGCTTGTCGCACCAGATTTTTCGTGTCGACATATATTTAGTTTCCGCCGATATATTAAAATTCAAGATGTAAAATTTATAAACATGGGAAAATATTTATATATTGTTATCATGGCAACCATTTCTCCCATCTTTCCTATAAAGTACAATAATAAAGTGTTCTTCAAACAATTTTGAGAGTAAAATGAGAACATACATTTAAAAGAGTATCTAAAAAATAATTAATTTTTGAATTTTAATCAAAATCGTTAGAGCGAATTTTGAGAAAATCGAAAAAAAATGAAAAAGTACATCAGTAAAGTATTACTACTTTTTGGCCGATTTTGATTAAAAGCTTATTATTTTGTTGAAATCAACAGTATTAGTGTGCGTAGAGTGCATATAAATAATGAAATACAGTATATAAATAATAGAGAGTATTATAATTTCAAACAGCCGTAACCATATCCCTACTTTTATGTATGCAAGCATACTAGGTCTGTTCGATTATAATCTTTCATTTTTCTTTAAAAATTACGGAACATACTCGTATTTTAGTGGGCACAAATTGTTCGCATGTACACCCAAGTAAGACAATTTATTATTACTATTATCTATTATTAACTGTCAAATTTCTTTGTCCAAATACTTTAAAATGATACTTATAGTGTTTTTGCCAAAAAAATTTCTTGGGCAGGGAAAAAACTCCACCCAAAACATTCGGGTGTGGAAAGCGTACGCGGTATAGTCCTGCGGCCCGGGAGACATTTTGAAAATTTCATTTTGGCCCGCGCTTAAAAGTATTTGCCCACCCCTGAGCTAGATCGATAAAATTTGGTATATGCTTCTTACACTAAAATTGTAGATTTCTATCAACTTTTGGAGTAAATACGTCACTTGGAAGTAGTACTTTACTTAAAAAGTTTTTTCAAAAATTTTGAAATTTTCAATTTTTTTGTTATATTATGATGAAATACTATATTTTAAAAAGTTTTTATTCTTTGACATTTTTACGAAAACTGAATAGTTTTTGAAATAATCACAGAAGAAATAGAATATATTCGTTAATTTTGATAAAAAATCAAAACAAAATCATACAGGTGTCATTAAAAAAGGGTAAATATAAACAAATGAATTTGTGAAACAAATTTAGTGTAAGGAGCATATACCAAATTTTATAGATCTAGCTGCTTTGGTTTTTAAGCAATCGTGTTCACACACACACCCAGACGTAATTCCAAAAGAATATACGAGAAAGTCTCGGGGAAGTCAATCCCCATATTTCATTCTGAATTCAGATATGTAGTTAGAATTTTTCCATCAGGCACAGTTTTAGAGTTATAGAGAAAAATAGATTTTAATAGAAAATGTGCTCTAAAACTGCTTTTATTTAGAATGTTCAAATTATTTTTAACGGGGCACCCCGAAAAAATATGTAGATAGTTATAATACATATAAATTTTTTTCAACCCAATCGGAGGTCATTTAGACGTGCCGCAAAAGGCTTAAAGTTTGGAAAAATCGAAATTTTCAAGATTTTTTTTGCTTTGGTCACCCCTAATACAAGTTTAGATATCCCTGAATGAAAAAAACATATATTTACGATATTCTATAGTTCTTTGGCTTTCTAAAAATCATTCATTCGTAAAAATCTGTTAATTATTAACGAAATTATGAACAAAAACGTCAGCAAAGAAAAAACAAAATCCACGAGAAGCTAATGTATCCTCTCTGAGCATCGGGTCATGGGCACTAACTTTATTAAATATTATTTAAAAAAAAATATTTCTAGAATCTCATTTGTAAAAGAATAAGAGAAAGTAAAAAGAAGTTCATTTTTTCGTCCAGTGAGTGTACTTGTTTTTTTTCTTTGCTGACATTTTTGTTCATAATTTCGTTAATAATTAACAGATTTTACGAATGAATGATTTTTAGAAAGCCAAAGAACTATAGAATATCGTAAATATATGTTTTTTTCATTCAGGAATATCTAAAATTGTATTAGGGGTGACCAAAGATAAAAAAAATCTTGAAAATTTCGATTTTTCCAAACTTTAAGCCTTTTACGGCACGTCTAAATGACCTCCGATTGGGCTGAAACTTAAAATTTATATGTATTCTATCTACATATTTTTACGGGGTGCCCCGTTAAAATTAATTTGAACATTCTAAATAAAAGCCGTTTTAGAGCACATTTTCTATTAAAATCTATTTTTCTCTATATCTCTAAAACTGTGCCTGATGGGGCAAAACTGAAATGATATTTGAATTCAGCATGAAAAATACTAGAATCTCATATCTTTATTCTTGTGAAAGAAAAAAAAGTTCATTTTTGTCGACTAGTGTAATCTTATATACATTTCAACCAAAATAATTTTATTTACATTTTAAAAAATAATAAAGATAATAAACAGTTTGAAGCAATAACATTTTAGGCGTAAGAACTACATTATTTTGACTTTTATTAAAGAAAAATTTATACAGCTCGAGGAGTTCCTCCACTTCTATTTGATTGAGGCAATTTCATGATATCGTTCCTTTCAATGCACCTAATGTCATCCTTTTTTCCAAGAATCTTCTTTCTTCCGCATAAACTTTGCCTTATAACTCCCTTCTTCTTTTTCTTCTATTTGTCTAACAAACAGAACTTTATTGTATTTAGAGGTGTAGCATTTTGATGAAACTGCTGTAGTGGCTTCATCATTATGAGGATGTACTGCCTTTCCTTTTTTAACTCTATAAAATTGAGCAGAATAGTGCATTTTAAATAAGTTTGCTGCAACTCTAAGAGACATACCGTCTTTGACTGCTTTCATTGCTTTTGCATTTGCAATATTTTCTTCATTAATTCCTCTTCTTCTTCGCTCCATTTTCTTCAAATATGAAAAAGAAAATAAACTTTGGGCTAAATATTAGAAAATATCATATTATACATAAGCCTTGTTTGTGAAGGGGAATCTTTCAACATTGTAAAATGTGCCCCCGTGCAGTTTTTTAGATTAAAGTACTGCCACTCTTCTTACAAGAGAAGTTTTAACTTGTTTCGGACACAATTAGATGCAGAACTTAATAAACAATTAGGTAAATAAATCTCACTTATTAAAAAATTGTTGGTGGAAAAACGATTTTGAAATCAAAATTTACGTTTTACTTTTTGGGTTAAAAAACTTGTTTCACATAATGGTAAAGCAACTGTGAAGAGAAATGGAGCGAACTCTATTGCCAACTACTGTCCATCTGAGAAGTGTGTTAGCAGGCTTGTTGGCCATTATCAATATAGTACCAGACGAGAGAAATTCAAACTGTTGAAATGTGCCCCTTGTTGAAATGTACCCCCCTCTCCCCTACTTGGCTCCGAAATTAATTATTTTAATCTAAAAAGAAAAAAATATTAATTAATTAATTTTTTTAAACACTCACACTTTTATTCCATTCACACTCACATTCACACAGTCTTTTCGGCAACTTAGGCCATATAAGACTTTATACCATTACCGTTATTGAATATATACTGGTATAGTGGTTGAGTTAGTGGCTGTAGATATTGCAATGTTGGGTAGCGAGGATGCAGCCAAAGAGGTTTTGGACCAAAGAAAAACACCAATTCCAACAGAGACGTTTCGGCGAAAATTTTATTTTGCCATCTTCAGTCGTTCAGAAATTTTTTCATGTTCATATTCAATATGAACATGTTTCATTTGGCTAAGTCGGTTTTTTAAAAATTTCTACTTTGAGGGCAATGGCTCAGAGAGTTTCGAAGTATTAAATGATACTGGTATATGTATAATTAGGGTCCAGGCATTCTTATTTAAGCCATTTGGTTTCCAAATGAAAAAAAAAAATATTAATAAAAATAATAAATAATAAAATTTTCTAGACCGAAACTCCTCAAACTACGCTGATTTTTCGGCAAGGGTGTAGGAAGGGAAAAACAAAAATGAAATTTTTTTATATTCCCCAATAAGTTTATTTCCTGATATTTCGAAGGCACATAGGCTCTTCTTTTTCAGAAGAAGCTCATTTTACACTCCGCTAACATTATAATTACAGCCAAGGTTTTTTGCATACAAGAAAGCCATAGGTCCTCTGTAACTCTTGAGAGCATTCAAAAATCAGCGTAGTTTGAGGAGTTTCGGTCTACAATTTCTCTCGGTATCACTCATTAAGCTTCAATAAAATTTTCTGTTTTCAGATGTTCACCGCCAATGGAATTCTCAAATGGCAGTAGGCTTTCAATCATACCCGGTATTTATTTATTAATATTATTTATTATTTTAACTGTTGAACCCATTTACTATCATTTATTTGTATCAACAATTGGTGGGGGTACCAAAGGGAGTAAGTGCCAAAATTAGATAATAGCGAAAAACTGTTTAAGAACAAAACAGTGCTTTTAGTTGTCATTTTACTCATTGACTATAAATCATTTGAAATAAATAGGGATGGGGTCTAAATGGCCTTAGATGCCGAAAAAAACCTTAAAAAAACTTTTTAAAGGGGGGGCCCCTAGATACGCCCATGGTCCTGATTATATAATTCAGCCATAATACCTCCTATGATGAGGACAAAAAATGTTGATAAAATTGGTATTCACAATTTCACAAACTGAGGCATAAATTTATTTAAGCCTAAAGGTTGAATAAATTTATGCCCCCGCACGTATAGTACGAGATCTTTTAATTTTTATTTCACATTTTGTGAAATTGAGATTACCAATTTTTGTCCTCATCATACCTCCTTTTATAAAAAATTGGTATCAATATATTTATTAATAAACTAAAACAAAGAAAAGAAAAATATAAACAACTTCATTTCTTTTGTAAATAATCTTAAAATTAATTATTTTCAGGTGCAAACATTACAAAGCATCCCTGGGTACTACTTACAATGGACCCAACACAGCAAAATACACCCTGGACCCAACCGCAGAATACACCCTGGACCCAACCGCAGAATACACCCTGGACCCAACCGCAGTATACACCCTGGACCCAACCGTCGGGAAATTTGGCGCAAATAAGGCCAGAGCAAAAGAGTCTTAGGGTAATTTGACAGTTTGTTCTTAAGATGCGGGTCTCGAAAACCGTTAAACGCCAAATGAAAAGCCGGTTACTCTAGGCGGCAAGAGATGGCGTTAGTTTACCCCATAGGGAAACAAGCGTTTTTTCCATTTCATTTGAAAGGTTCCAGCTAATTAAAGGCAAAAAATTAATTATTTTTTAACAAAACAATTTAATTATCGATAAGATATAGAGCGAATTTTTAAAAAAATATCTTTTATTAATGTGATTAATCTAAAAAAAAAAAAGGGGAGCCAAGGCGAAAAATAAAACAAAAATCTATTTTTTGTCGACGTTTCGAGTGCCGATCGCACTCTTCATCAGGACAAAAATGTCAATTCGTCAGGTTATTTGACATGGCAGTGTAGCAACGTTTTAACCAATTTATATTTATTTGAAGACTCTAGTATTTCGAGGTCGAAAAAAAATTTTTTTTTTTTTCAGAAATCAATAAAAAGGGCTTCTATATTTGTAGATATTTTAATTAAAAAAAAAATTTAGGTCTATAGCTTCAAAATTGTCGCCGCTGGAAACTCTAAAAATTAGCATCTCGAGACGCGCATCTTAATTAATATCTAGAATCTTTATGATTAATATACAATTGTTAATATAAATTTTTTATTTTAGCCCAAGATTGTTATCACTGCCCCTCCAGAGGAAGATCAAGGGCTGGAGAAGTTTCGGCGAGTCGCCAAGGACTTGAAGCGACTTTCCGCTGAAGCTTCAAAGAGGGGAGATCTTGACTCGGTGAGTAAAAAATAAATCTTAAAATTTTTAATATCAACATTTATATACTGAATATGAATAATTAATTTAAATCTAGTAGATTTCGCGAACCAAATTATTATAGTAGGGTTGATCATAGGAGGAAAATTCAGAAGCCAAGATTCTTGAAGAATGTAGGTTTGCATTCGTTGGTAGGATCTGGAATTGATTTGTGGAACGGTTTGTCTGTCACTACTTGGGATTATAGTCCTCTGCCCCCTATGATTAAACCTATAATAAATTTTGTCAAGTCCTAATGTGCTAGTTGTGTGAAATTTTTATTTAGTTCTTGAACGCAGAGAATAGTTGAGGTAGAGAGGTCATTCCATCCTTGTTAAGGTTTTGGCCAGGTTTTCCTTAACAGCTTAAGGCGAATGTCGGGATGGCTAATGCGACGTTCACTCCTGGTCTCGTGGCTTGCATGAATTTTTTGATAATTGTTTTTTTTTTATTTCTTTCGATGGAAATGCCTGAACATGTTGATTGTTAATGGGCATGCATTTCTATTTATTTATTTTTTTTTTCCTTTTGTTTTGTTTTGTTGTATTTGTTATTGTATTTAAATTTGTATTGTGTTTGTTGGACCTAGCCACCGAGGACTGGTGCCTCTAAGCGGGTCGTAATATATTTATTTATTTATTTATTTAAAAGTAAATAATTATAAATGTCATAAATTTTTAAGGTGGCGCAATATGAGAAGAAAATTGATGAAGCAAACAATAGAGGAGTATCCGCCTTAATTTCTGCAATCGTGGAAGGTCCCCTAGACGACACCCTCGACCTTCATTATTTATATGCTAAAGAAGCGAAGATAGTAAGTACAAATTATAAAAACGAATTTTCAATCGCTTTATGCCAGCAAATTTATGCACTTCTTGTATTATCATAAAAAATAGTATGCGTCTCATTATTTCACTTTTTTATCTAATTATAGATAAATAAATAAAACTATAGATAAATAAATAAAACTAAGTTTCAAACTTGATGAAGTTCTCCATTTTTCGTTATTTGTATGAAGTTATGGGAATAATCAAAATAATAACGAATTTAAAAAAAATTATTTAATCTCTCGACTATATATATTAAAAATTCGTTATTTTAATTATTCCCATAAGTTTCAAACCTTATGCACATTTCGACGTTAATAATTCGAATTGAGCATAAGCTAAAATAAAAACCTTTTGAAACTTAATCTAGTGTTATTTATTTATCTATAATTAGATGATAATTCAACTAGTTTCAACGGTGAATTCTTTGGATCATTTTTGTTTATTGATAAATAAGAGACCCATAAATATATTTTTCTTATTTAGAGGCTTGTTTTTCGCTTAGACAAGAGGAACTACAGAATCAAACTACAAAAAGCATTTATTATGAGACAACAAAATGTGACAAATTTTTCAAAGAGATGTTATCTTAAGACATTCAAGCGACAGGTCAGCTGGTGTAGACTCAATGAAAATGCGTCTTAATAGACTAACGTTTTTTCTAGTATTTTGTGGAAGAGCTTTTCATTTGTCACTGGGTCTTAAAATTTTCTCTGATAAATATTTCAAATTCTTATAAAATGATATGATAAAAACTCGATTTGATTTCTAGATTTAATAGAAAGTGAAGAAATTCAGGTTAAATTCATAAAATTAGCTTAAAAATTTTGATTTTTTTTTTAATAACATCATCAGGTCTTTAATTTAGTTAATGAAGTATCTGAATATTAATTCGGCTTAAACTTTAGTATGAGATTCTTTTTTGTTATTGCCGACATATCATATTATCTCTACTTAGAAATTTCATTTAAACGCAGGTCCTAATTGAGTTATATTAAACAGGAAAGCAAGTCAATAAAAGCGTTGTAATAATAAAATAAATTCAATGCTTTCGAAATTTACATTTCTTCACATTTATAATAATTCTCTCTCAGCTTCACACAGATTCCAGGTTTTTTAATTTATGAATAAGGAAAAAACAAGATTTCCCTTATTTTTTATTAAAATTTATTGGCCATCTCGATGTGCAATCTAAGTTTCGTCCTATTAGACATCATCAGGGCCTGCAATAAATGCGCATCGAGTTGGCCATTATATTTTAATAAAATATAAGAGAAATTTTGTTTTTCCTTATTTATAAATTGAAAAATCCATCTACCTAAACCTGGAATCTGTGTGAAGAGAATGAGACTAATGGACCAAAAAGAGAGCTGAAACGTCGGGTAAACTTCGACAACCAACGCGTCTTAACCCGAGGAAACCTTTATCCACATTCATTCAGTCGAGGAAACAAACCTTCCAGAACATATATATGTATATAGTTAATCATAAAGGAATCAAGCGCCATTATGGTCGAAATTGAGATAATACCACCATCTTGTAGGGAAAAAGAAGATCTACTTTTTTATTTGAATCGCAATATTATTACTCTGTTCACTTTTTTGTATAAAACAAGAAAGAAAGTCATTGCCATTGGGTTTGTTTACAAATGTGCAAATGAAATGGTTTTTATCTCAGATTTAGGTTGGCGCTTGGTTCCTTCTTGCATAAAATAGTCCATATATATACTATATTTCTAATAAGATTTTAGTTCTGTTCTTCATTACAAGGCTATTTGAACATGGGTGAAGAAACCGGATATAAATGATTTTAAAAAAAATTCTCTCATAAAATAATATAGCTTAGGGCATATGGGTTCCATCTGGAAGTGCATACAAAGAAAATATTAAAATTAGAAGGGCCCTTTGGGAAAGAAATTATTGCCTAAATAAAAATCATTTTTTTTAAACCAAGGAAGAAAAGTGGGGTATTATTTAAGGCATTTATATATAAATATAATAAATTTTAAACTTTAATGAGAAATAATAAAATAAATTTTTTTTGTTTTTTTCTGCTATTTTTGGAAATTGCTTTATAACTAATAGAAAATAATATTTTTTTCATCTTTTTCGCAGGTCTTGGATATTTTTCTCGATAGGAGTTTGGAGGAACTCCACAATCTTGGGGGTGACACTCTCTCAGTGTTTATAATCACTGGGAGAGGAAACCATTCGGCGAACGGTGCCGTGTTGAGGCCCATTATAATGACTCGCCTCCACGAGCGAGGACTTAGGTAAGATATCTTCAAAGTCATAATTCCCTCCCTCAATATTGATAGTGTTAAAGCCGCGGGGGGTATAAATGATATAAATAAATGTGCCTATCTCCCAGTATCCCAATATCGTATTTAAAATAATTACTATCTTCAAAGTCCTAAGATGCCGAAAAGACCAAAATAAAAAAAAAATCTGGTGTGACTGGCGCACAGCACACAACTTTCTCTTACCTTCGGTAATCGAAAGTTGTGTACTGTGCTTGTCACACCAGATTTTTTGTGTCGACATGTATTTAGTTTCCGACAGTATGGTACATTCGATTTTCAAGATGTAAAATTTATAAGTATGGCAAAATGTTTATATTTTGTTACCATGGCAACCATTTCTCCTATCTTTTCTATGGAGAACAAGAGTAAAGTGGTCTTCAGAAGATTTCAATCACAAAATGAGAATATACATTTTAAAGAGCAACTAAAAAATAGTTGATATATGAATTTTAAAAAAAATCGTTTGAGCAAATTTTGAGAAAATCGAAAAAAACTGAAAAAGTGCATCAGTAAAGTACTAGTACTTTTTGGTCGATTTTGTTCAAAAGCTCGTGTCACGTCACATGGGGGTGTCTAACTTAAATATAAAATTTCAACCTCCTAGCTCTTTTCGTTCTTGAGATTTTTTGTTCACAGACAGACACACACACACAGACAGACCATGTCGCAAAAACCACTTTTTTGGATTCAGGGGACCTCAAAACGTGAAGATCCATCAAAATCTCGACATCGAATTTTTGACATGAATCCAATACTTTCTCTCTCTATATATATTACATATATACATAGGTAAGAGAAAGTAAAAAAAGTAATAATTTAACAAATTAATTTTTCATTAGCAATCAGCACATGTTAGAATATTTTCAATTGGTACTTGATATCGTACCTACTATATAAGTCGTCTAGTTTTCAAAACCGGTTAAATCAAATTTTTCAAAAATCTTTTTTTAACGTTATAATTTTAGTAAGGAATCAACTGGTATAAATAATTTATTGGAAAAACGCCTACGGTAAATATGAAAAAGTAACGTATATGCATATATCTCTATGGAAAAGAAAAACAATTTTTGCTGTTTACTTGAAAAAACGGTTTGACGGATTTATCCGGTTTTGAAACTAGACGACTCATATATTCATTCTTTTTACTTTCTCTTACCTATATGTACTACATATATATATATATATAAATATAGAAAGTAATGGATTCATGTGAAAAATTCGATGTCGAGATTTTGATGGATATACACGTTTTGAGGCCCCCTGAATTCATAAAAGTGGTTTTTGCGACATGGTCTGTCTGTCTTTCTCTGTGTGTGTGTGTATGTAATTTAAAAGCATGAAGGAAAAGAGCTAAGAGGTTGAAATTTTATATTCAAGTTTGGCACCCCCTAGCGCGTGAAAATAAGCTTTTAATCAAAATGGCCAAAGAGTACTAGTACTTTATTGATGTACTTTTTCAGTTTTTTTCGATTTTCTCAAAATTCGCTCCACCAAAATTGTTTAAAATTCAAAAATCTATTATTTTTTAGATGCTCTTTAAAATGTACATTCTCATTTTGCCCTTGAAGTGTTTTGAAGCACACTCTACTCTTGTACTTCAGGAAAGATTTCACTTTTTCAAATTCATTTTTCGGCTCTTCTTCCATAGAGCCAATGTTAAATCTCTATTGGGATTTGTATGTTAATTTCGATTAAAAAGGGCCAGAAGTGATAGACAACTACCCTGTGCAAAGGATCAGAACTATATATAATTATATCAGATTTTAATTGACTATCAATCACTTAAAATAAATAAAGCTCTAATTAGACGGCAAAAAAGATTTCCCAGCCCATAGTTATTAAAAATTTGAACCCCTTCTGTCCAAGACTTATTCTTTTTTTCGGTAGATTTCATCTAACAAAGGAAATTTTTTATTTTTCCAGATATGCCTGTCCAACGAACAACCCTGGGATGCTTAAAGTTACTCTAGGTAGGAACGACCTCTTTACAAACGACATCCGGGAATAGGTTTTTGTTATATGTTTTATTTTATTTTATTTTATATTTTATTTTATTTTATTTTATTTTATTTTATTTTATTTTATTTTATTTTATTTTATTTCTATTTGTTTTATTTTTATTTAGAACAAAATCCATTCAAGAATTTTATAAAAATTTCAATTTATTATTTATTCCTTGAGGTTATAGAGAAGAAAAAAACCAGCGAATGCTTTCCACGTTAAAACAATTTATTTGCAGATATTTCGGTATGCCTAACGCAAACCATCCTCAGTGCATCAAATTATACAATTGTCGAGCGTTTTATAAACTCATAAAATGCATGAGAAGCCATTCTATATATGTATGGGACAAGATCTGATGAAGCAAGTCACTGAGAGAAAAATAGCATCTATATTCATATGGAACAATTGTATTTGTGTATGTCTTAAAACAATTTCTCAGAGTGACCCGCCAGATACTGGAGAGTATCAGAAAGTACACGCGTGTACTAATACTCTAGAGTATTAGAAAGTACACGCGTCTGGCGGGTCACTCTGAGAAATTGTTTTAAAACATACACAAATACAATTGTACCATATGTATAAAGATGCTATTTTTCTCTCAGTGACTTGCTTCATCAGATCTTGATCCATACATACTGTATATAGAATGGCATCTCATGCATTTTATGAGTTTATAAAACGCTCCACAATCGTATAATTTGATGCACTGAGGATGGTTTGCGTTAGGCATACCGAAATATCTGGAAATAAATTGTTTTAACGTGGAAAGCATTCGTCGGTTTTTTCTTCTCCATCATCTTAAAACAATCGTCCCAGCATACTTGGGTTCGTTTACTTTATTATTCCTTGATTTGAATGGATTTTATAGGGCCTACAAAGTATTTTATTTTTGTTATTTAATAATAGGAAATATGAAGTTTTAAATTTCTTACGGCTAAGCCTTTATTGAAGGGTGATTTGACTAACGTCTTCAACGGCATAATTGTTTTTATCATAAATTATAATGTTGTTAATTATCTGTGATGTAATGTTACTATTTTATACAAAATATTTTATTTTTATTAGTTATAAGAGTGCACTCCAATGGGAGAATTTGAAATTGTTCGACGTCACGATTGCTACCACAGTGAGATTTTGACACTTTTATCCGCTAGAGAGCAGGGTAGTCAACCGATGAAATTATCATGTGATTTTTATATATATTATATTCAAATATTGTCAAATACGTTAAATTGCTCAGGGGCCCACATCCTGTGGGTACGTGGATGGCGACCACGAGCTGCTCTAGCTGGGACTGGCAGTACTTCTTTTCTTTGCATGTCAGTCTCTTTCCTTCTATATTTTCAACGGGCGTCAGACCGTGCGACGGGCCGGCCTGTTCTATTCCTTCCCGGTCGAAAAAAAACCTCCGATAACCCCCATGACGACCCCGCATCGCGGGAATAATGAGGACGAGGATAGAAGAAGAAGAAGATGCCACCTGTGAGATCTTTCACAACAAATGGAAACAAGGGCGTCCGCAGGATTTTTTGCAGAGGGGGCATGTCACTACCAGATAAGTTAAAAAAAACGAACTTTGATATTAATAATGTTATACATCTCTTAAAGCTTTCTCACAGCGGCAAGGTGGATGTATACTGGGAAAGGTTTTTTGTATTTTGTTTTATACATTTTTTTGTATCATTTTAATTTTCCAGGGGGGCAAGTGCTTAGTTGCCCCCCCCCCTGCGGACGCCCATGAATGGAAACATCAAATAAGATAAGTAATTTTTCTAGTAAAACTATGATAAATATTAGTGAAAATCAAATAATTGTCAATATTTTTGACAATAGTTTGAGAACACCAAATATTCTTCAAAATTTATTATAGAAATGGAGAAAGATCATACATTAAATGATACATCAATTAATTCCTTAGAAGATTTTTCTTTTTCAGAGAATTCAGATGTTATTCGTCTACCAAACCATCAACCGGACAACAACACAACAATTGAAAACAAGGGCGTCCGCAGGATTTTTTTGCAGGGTTGCCCCCCCCCCCCCTCCCCTGCGGACGCCCATGAATGGAAACATCAAATAAGATAAGTAATTTTTCTAGTAAAACTATGATAAATATTAGTGAAAATCAAACAATTGTCAATATCTTTGACAATAGTTTGAGAACACCAAATAATCTTCAAAATTTATTATAGAAATGGAGAAAGATCATACATTAGATGATACATCAATTAATTCCTTAGAAGATTTTTCTTTTTCAGAGGATTCAGATGTTATTCGTCTACCAAACCATCAACCGGACAACAACACAACAAATGGAAACAAGGGCGTCCGCAGGATTTTTTGCAGAGGGGGCATGTCACTTCCAGATAAGTTAAAAAAAACGTACTTTGATATTAATAATGTTATACATCTCTTAGCATTAAAGCTTTCTCACCAGCGGCAAGGTGGATGTAGTATATACTGGGAAAGGTTTTTTGTATTTTGTTTTTTGTTTTATACATATTTTTGTATCATTTTAATTTTCCAGGGGGGCAAGTGCTTAGTTGCCCCCCCCTGCGGACGCCCATGAATGGAAACATCAAATAAGATAAGTAATTTTTCTAGTAAAACTATGATAAATATTAGTGAAAATCAAATAATTGTCAATATTTTTGACAATAGTTTGAGAACACCAAATATTCTTCAAAATTTATTATAGAAATGGAGATAGATCATACATTAAATGATACATCAATTAATTCCTTAGAGATTTTTCTTTTTCAGAGAATTCAGATGTTATTCGTCTAGCAAACCATCAACCGGACAACAACACAACAAATGGAAACAAGGGCGTCCGCAGGATTTTTTGCAGGGTTGCTCCCCCCCTGCGGACGCCCATGAATGGAAACATCAAATAAGATAAGTAATTTTTCTAGTAAAACTATGATAAATATTAGTGAAAATCAAACAATTGTCAATATCTTTGACAATAGTTTGAGAACACCAAATAATCTTCAAAATTTATTATAGAAATGGAGAAAGATCATACATTAAATGATACATCAATTAATTCCTTAGAAGATTTTTCTTTTTCAGAGAATTCAGATGTTATTCGTCTACCAAACCATCAACCGGACAACAACACAACAAATGAAAACAAGGGCGTCCGCAGGATTTTTTGCAGGGGGGCATGTCACTTCCAGATAAGTTAAAAAAAACGTACTTTGATATTAATAATGTTATACATCTCTTAGCATTTAAAGCTTTCTTACCACGGCAAGGTGGATGTAGTATATACTGGAAAAGGTTTTTTTGTATTTTGTTTTTTGTTTTATACATATTTTTGTATCATTTTAATTTTCCAGGGGGGCAAGTGCTTAGTTGCCCCCCCCCCCTGCGGACGCCCATGAATGGAAACATCAAATAAGATAAGTAATTTTTCTAGTAAAACTATGATAAATATTAGTGAAAATCAAACAATTGTCAATATTTTTGACAATAGTTTGAGAACACCAAATATTCTTCAAAATTTATTATAGAAATGGAGAAAGATCATACATTAAATGATACATCAATTAATTCCTTAGAAGATTTTTCTTTTTCAGAGAATTTCATTATATACTTAAAAATGTTTTTAATTATATTTATTTGTTTATTAACTACATTTCCATTTATATTTTTAGGACAAAGAATAAAGATCATTCGACTTGGGCACAGTATTCAGAAAATAACAGTCAACTGTGAGATCTTTTCCTGGCCCTGGGCCCCCTTCCCAGATGCATCAGCCTATGCTACCAGGCGCGTCCACAGGTTGTGGATAGTGGAAAGGTCATCAGATATGATGGGTCGCTGCGATATAAGCAGAGTGTACTATCTAACCATTCTGACGAATAAGCAGTCGTGAACAATTGGCAGCATAGTGGAGAGAAGGCGGTCAACTTGGTGATGCGAGTTGGTCTAGAAAATGCCTTATAACTCTATGAAGCCATGCGATAGTGGCGAGTAGTGCCGCCACTCAAAGCACAATCCGGGGTGTGGGGCCCCATAGTCTATCGCTGACAACCCTGCTAGAGGAAGGAGCACCTCGAAAAAAAAAAATCCTTGGTCCTCCAGGTTGGGGGTTGAGCGTCGGGTTAACACCCCTAACTCGGAAAAACCTCAAAGTTACGAAACCACCAGAATATGGAAACGGACGGATTACACCTCGACGACAAGGCAAACGGCTGAAGGAACTCCGCATGGCTACGTGGAACGTTTTAACTCTTTATCGACCAGGAGCTCTCAGGCTTCTGACGGAGCAGCTCTCGAGGTATCGCATTGACATTGCCGCTAATGTAAATGATACATCAATTCCTTAGAAGATTTTTCTTTTTCAGAGAATTCAGATGTTATTCGTCTACCAAACCATCAACCGGACAACTCGCCTAATTTACCAATAACTTACGTTACTAATTTTGATTCTTCTTCAGATCGGCACAAATTTATAACAAATGACAATTTAACTTTATTTATTTATCTATTGTGTATTTTTGTTCATTTTTACATATTATAAATTTTTTTATTTCTTTTTTGTATTCTGTACCCCAAAAGATATAAATTATATATTAATCTCTATTTTTTTAAATAAATAGTTTATCTTTCCAAAATATCTGATGTTTATGTTATAAAAAATACCCATATTATTTCTATATTAAAGATAAAAATCAGCAAATATAAAGGCTTCCCTAATTAAATCATCCAATATATGTGGCTAGTAATAGAGCTGAGCAGTCCATTAAGATTTTAATAGGGGCTGTGTATATCAAACCAGATATGGACACGGGCGTATGTATGCAACTCCTTGATGATTGCCTGACTTCTCTAGAGCCCTTAAACCCTAACACTAATCCGGGCGAGGGAACATCCTCAGGGGTGGGACGCCAAGATCAGGCTAAGGCGGGGACTAGTTCCAGGGCCGAAAAGAGACCTCGTTCCAATCCCAATACGCTTGATTCACAGGAGCACAGCCACAAGAGGGCGAGGGTTGTTTCCTATAAGGAATTCTTCTATTATTATTTTATGTTGTTAATTGGACCATTAATGTGTCAAGCGCCATCAACCGAGTTTTGAGAAAATTAACATTAAAGTTTTTTGTTTTCATTGGATTATATATAATTTTTTTTGTCAATTTTGCAAATAACATTAAATATAAATTTTTTTAGGACAATATTCCGTGCTTAACTCAATTTTTAATTTTTTGGCGCTTGGCACACTATTGCATAACAGGGTCTAATTATCTCTGATGTAATTTTATTATTTTATACAAAATATTTTATTTTTTTTTTTATATGACAAAAGACTGCTTATCATGCCACCATACATTTTTTTTACATAGTTTATTTTTTTTTTTTTTTTATTATTTAATTGTGTTTAATTGTTATGGAATGGAAAAGAGCAAGTACAGGCAGCAAATAAAGAGAGCCTTTGGATGCCAAATACCGAAAGGGAGACGTTTGGACAAAGTTTATTCGTCCATCCTCAGTCCTGGTTGGATTATAAACTAATTAGGCACAAAGTTGTCATTGTTGTCGTAGCACGAATTTGTGCACATGTATATTAAAAAAAAAAAAAAAAAAAAAAAAAAACAGGCGAGTGTCAATGTTTTGTGAGAGTCTCTAAGATAGATAATCACTTATCTCTTATAGACTCTCACAGAACAAATTCGTGGCAAGACAACAATGACAACTTTGTGCCTAATTAGTTTATAAGCCTACAAGGACTGAGGATGGACGAATAAAATTTTGTCCGAAACGTCTCTCTTTCGGCATTTTGCATCCAAAGGCTCTCTTTATTTGCTGCACCTTTACTTGTTCTTTTCCATTCCATAACATCAACAGCAACTTCTCTTCAACTTATACTTAACTTTAATTGTTATTTTCTTGTATTACGAATAAACCTGGAGTAAGCCTGTATTAAGATGTGATTTGACTACCGTGTTCAACGGCATACTTGTTTTTATCAAAAAATATAATCTTGTAAATTAAAATTAAATATACAAATTAAACACTAGGTTATTTGTTTCAAAGGGTTTATTAATTAACAAGGAATTGTCGAAATACGTATCAAGTGTTAACTTTTTAATTAATAAACCCTTTGAAACAAATAACCTAGTGTTTAATTTGTATATTTAATTTTAATTTACAAAATGTTTCAACGAGAACCAACGGTCGAAAGTTTAAATCTTATAATCTTGTTGATTATTATATGTGATGTAATTTTACTATTTTATACAAAAAACTTTATTTTTGTTATTTAATAATATAAAAATAAATGGTAATTTTACTCAAAACCACCGAGTTTTTCTGGCCCCCACGGCTATTACAGTCACGACAGTTCTGGTTATCTCATAGAATTCTATTTTTTATAAAAAATTCATTCGTAAAACAAATAAAAATTTTTATACAAAATTAAAGCCAAATTTTTTTTTTTGCACTTTTTATTTCCAATTATACAAAATTTCGGTCCGTACAAACAAAATAACACTTATAGCCATCCTCTGTCAAGACTAAAATACATTATCAGAGCAATATTAATTGGACCCTGTTATGCAATGGTGTGTCAAAGACCAAACATCGAGTTTTGAGAAAATCAACATTAAAGTTTTTTGTTTTCATTGGATTATATATAATTTTTCTTGTCAATTGTGCAAGTAACATTAAATTAAAATTTCATAAAAAATACTATTAATTATATCTTTGACACACCATTGCATAACAGGGTCCAATTATAAAGTACATATTATAATTATAGCTTAACACAAAAACACACTCACAATTAAAAGCTGGAAAAGGTCACAAAATAAAAAAATAAACTTGCTCGGCTCATCATATACAAAACTTTTATGAAAATATACATTTTTTCCTTTCTCACCCCCAAGTCGTTTGATTTCTAAATGCCAGTCAGCCGGGCAAGGCCTCTCAATATAAAAAGAAGATTATTGAACATTTTATACAAAATATTTTATTTGTACTATTTAATAATATTAAATTATAATAATGTTTAAATATTTTCTTAATTTGATATACATAACTATATACATATATAAGTTATATTTTTGTAAAAAATATATTCTAATTTTACTCAAAACCACTTATTTATTTATTATTACAAACGGGCAAGCCCATAAATTTAAATTTATTTATAAAAATTTTTACAATAATGAATGAATAGATAAATTATTTTTTCATTATTTTCCGGCCTTTGACCTTGGTCATTCAGCCCCCACTTTTTTACAATATATCTTACAAAAAACATAATACAAAAAAAAATTTTTCAAAAGTGTATAGGCCGTATAAAAAAAATTAATATAAAAAGAAAATATTACAAATAAATGACTATGAAGAACAGTTAGCAAAGACTCAGTATAACCAAAATAAAATAACACTTATAGCTAGAATTTTAGATAAATTTTAAAAATAAAAATGTGTGACAATTGGTTGATCATGACAATCGATCGAATCCAATCGAGGGGAGTTAGAAACAGGTCAATTTGGAAAATGTCAACTCATTGAAGCTGAGCGAAACATACGAGATAATTAGATGACATATGTCTAATCTGAAAGATATTGTGAAACCTATGCAAAGGTTGGACATCGGAACTATAAGGAATCTCTAACTTGTAAGAGACCAGCCTTAAAGTATTAAGCTGGACTCGTTCAATGGCGTTTTTTGACCAAGCATGTAGGGAGACCAAACTGACAAGCAAAAACAAATGTTCAATATTATTTACTACCATTGGGATTCGACAACTTAAATGTTTCGTAGGAACAGCAATGAGCACAACACCACCACCGCAACTCTTAGTACTGGCAAGGGCGGATACAGGGGGGGTAAAGGGGTAATTACCCCCCCCCCCCCGAGATTTGAAAAAAATATTTTTTTTTTTTAAATTTATTTTAAATTTAAAAATTAATACTTAAAAATTAGATTTGCATAAAATACAAATCAAATTTTGACGGGCGGGAAAAAAATTTTGGTTCCGCGAAAGAAAGAATGTTCCGCCGCGGGTGGAACATGGGAAAAATTTTGGTTCCGCGGGCAAAAATTTTTGTGTCCGGAAAACTTTGGTTCCGTGAAAAAAAAATTTTTTTCGCAGAAAAATTTTTGAGATCAGGCCCCCACCGAAAAAAATTTCTATATACGCCCCTGTTGTATTTATATTCTGTCAAACAAGTACAGAATGCCCCTTTAAATTGGCGAAATTAAGAAAAAATAGTGTGCTGTGCGACGAATCATACCAGATTACCTCCCCCCCCCCGAAAAACACCTCTGGATCCGCCCTTGTGTACTGGTAAAGGAACTTCAATCAGACCGATAAATCTTATAACCCATCTTTCTTAATTCACCATCGCAAACTCAGTCTTACATCCAAGTTTCAGTCAAAGCAATGACATCATGGCCTAAAGATGAAACAACATTCCTAAACTGACACAGTTTTGTATTTAATCCTCTGACAGATTGACATGTTGAAAGCCTCTCTTTAAGATAAAAAATTTCCTCCTTCCGGGACTGATCTAATTTATTAATACAAAGGTCAGATGTAAATGAAGAATTTGAACATTCGTCACAAACGAATATTTTTTTATTCTTAGACAGCAGTGACTTGATTTCGGTCTTGGTCAGGTTTGGACACTAATTAGAAGCATGTACGCATTGCGAACACATATAGGATTTAAGACAGACTGGTCGACAGCTTCCTCACAAACAATACAATTGCCAAGGGCGGATCCAGAGGTGTTTCTCTTTCGGGGGGGGGGGGGTAATTTGGTGTAACTCGTCGCACAGCACACTATTCTTAATTTCGGTAATTTAAAGGAGCATTCTGTACTTGTTGGCCAGAATATAAATACAAATCAAATTTTTAAGTATTAATTTTTAAAATTTTACATTAAAAATAAATTTTTTTTCGAAAAAAAAGGTATTTTTTTTTTGAAAAAAATGTATTTTTTCAAATCTCGGGGAGGGGGGGGGGTAATTACCCCCTTTACCCCCCCCCCCCCCCTTGTATCCGCCCCTGATAATTGCAGGGCCCAACATATGTCATTATGAAGAAAAAAAATAGTAAAAAGTACAGTATAAAATAAATAATCAAAATATACAATGCATAAAATTACGCAATGCCAAAATATAAAATTGAAATAAAAACAAAACAACGACACCAATATAAGGAACAACAACAAAGACAAGAGAGGGTAGGAAAATTAGAGAAGTCTTCACCGTGTCTACATGTGAAGGTTTTATTTTACTGTCAAAAATTTTCCTTATCTTTCACCGAAGATGACACAGAAAAATGGGCACGAAAACAATCAATGTTCAAACAAAATTAAAATTATTCAAAATATAAAACTTATAGAAATATTAATAATTTCCAAGTAAAGAAATATCTATAGTCACAAGGTTCACCAAATAAAACAAAAAAAAAAAATCACTCAAAAAATGGTTTCTGTGGAAAATCGGCGGCACACGTACGAAAATCACCCCTCGGGTGCTGCACCGGAGGGTTGGAGAGCAGGACAAGTCAAAATGAGACCAAACGCAAGGGAAAAAATCAAAAGAAAAATATAAACACTTTCAATAACTGCTGGTTATTATTTTCCAAACCCCATCACTTTCATTTTTTTTGCAAATAATCTTAAAATTGATTATTATTATTATTATTGATTATTTTCAGGTGTTCCAACAAAGCTTAGGGAGGACCCAACAACAAACCTTGGATTTAGGGAGGACACAAAATATACCGAACAACGAAGCACTGGCTGAACAAGAGGGCGGACACAAAATATAATGTGTCCCGAAGCTATGATTGATAATGACAGAAAGGGCAAAAAAAGAGTCTTAAGGTAATTAGACAGTTTGTTCTTAATTAATATCTATTAATTAATTTTTATTTCATATTTTGTGAAAGTGAGAATACCAATTTTTGTCCTCATCATACCTCCTTTTATAAAAAATTGGTATCAATATATTTATTAATAAACTAAAAGAAAGAAAAGAAAAAAAATATAAACAACTTCATTTCTTTTGTAAATAATCTTAAAATTAATTATTTTCAGGTGATTAAACAAAGCATCCCTGGATACTGCATACCATGGACCCAACCGCAAAGCACACCAAATTTCCAGACCCTTCATTGTTCGGGAAATTTGGCGCAAATAAAAAGGCCAGAGCCAAAGAGTCTTAGGGTAATTTGACAGTTTGTTCTTAAGATGCGGGTCTCGAAAACCGTTAAACGCCAAATGAGAAGCTGGTTACTCTAGGCGGCAAGAGATGGCGTTAGTTTACCCCATAGGGAAACAAGCGTTTTTTCCATTTCATTTGAAAGATTCCAGCTAATTAAAGGCAAAAAATTAATTATTTTTTAACACAATGATCTAATTAATTTAATTATCGATAAGATATGGAGCGAATTTTTTAAAAATATCTTTTATTATTGTGATTAATCTAAAAAAAATTTTTTTTTTTTTAAATGAATAAAAAGGGCTTCAAAATTTGTAGATATTTTAATTAAAAAAAAAAATTGAGGTCGATAGGTTCAAAATAGTCGCCGGTGGAAATTCTCAAAATTAGCATCTCGAGACGCGCACCTTAATTAATATCTAGAATCTTTATGATATAATAGGTAACAATAGTTAATATAAATTTTTTATTTTAGCCCAAGATTGTTATTACTGCCTCTCCAGAAGAAGAACAAGGTTTGGAGAAGTTTCGGCGAGTCGCCAAGGACCTGAAGCGACTTATCACTGAAGCTTCTAAGAGGGGGAGATCTTGGCTCGGTGAGCAAAAAATAAATCTCAAAAGTTTTAATATGTAAATCTTTTTAAAATTAAATATTTATAAATGTCAGATATTTTTAGGGGAGTTATAATACAAATGAAATTGAAGAGGCCAACAATAGATGAGTATCCTCTTTAATTGCTGCTATTTTAGAAGATACCCTCGACCTGCATTATTTGTATGTTCGAGAAGCAAAAACATTTTAATAAAAATATAAAATAAAATTTTCTTTTTTCTGATCCTGGAAATCTTCACCGGCAAATCCGGAAAAGAAAAGAAAAATATAAACAACTTCATTTCTTTTGTAAATAATCTTAAAATTAATTATTTTCAGGCGCAAACATTACAAAGCATCCCTGGGTACTACTTACAATGGACCCAACAACAGCAAAGTACACCCTGGACCCAACCGCAGTGTACACCCTGGACCCAACCGTCGGGAAATTTGGCGCAAATAAAAAGGCCAGAGCCAAAGAGTCTTAGGGTAATTTGACAGTTTGTTCTTAAGATGCGGGGGTCTCGAAAACCGTTAAACGCCAAATGAAAAGCTGGTTACTCTAGGCGGCAAGAGATGGCGTTAGTTTACCCCATAGGGAAACAAGCGTTTTTTCCATTTCTTTTGAAAGGTTCCAGCTAATTAAAGGCAAAAAATTAATTATTTTTTAACAAAACAATTTAATTATCGATAAGATATAGAGCGAATTTTTTAAAAATATCTTTTATTAATGTGATTAATAAAAAAAAAAAGGGCAGCCAAGGCGAAAAATAAAACAAAAATCAATTTTTTGTCGACGTTTCGAGTGCCGATCGCACTCTTCATCAGGACAAAAATGTCAATTCGTCAGGTTATTTGACATGGCAGTGTAGCAACGTTTTAACCAATTTATATTTATTTGAAGACTCTAGTATTTCGAGGTCATTTTTTTTTTTTCAAAAATCAATAAAAAGGGCTTCTATATTTGTAGATATTTTAATTAAAAAAAAAATTTAGGTCTATAGCTTCAAAATTGTCGCCCCTGGAAACTCTAAAAATTAGCATCTCGAGACGCGCATCTTAATTAATATCTAGAATCTTTATGATATAATAGGTAACAATAGTTAATATAAATTTTTTATTTTAGCCCAAGATTGTTATTACTGCCTCTCCAGAAGAAGAACAAGGTTTGGAGAAGTTTCGGCGAGTCGCCAAGGACCTGAAGCGACTTATCACTGAAGCTTCTAAGAGGGGAGATCTTGGCTCGGTGAGCAAAAAATAAATCTCAAAAGTTTTAATATGTAAATCTTTTTAAAATTAAATATTTATAAATGTCAGATATTTTTAGGGGAGTTATAATACAAATGAAATTGAAGAGGCCAACAATAGATGAGTATCCTCTTTAATTGCTGCTATTTTAGAAGATACCCTCGACCTGCATTATTTGTATGTTCGAGAAGCAAAAACATTTTAATAAAAATATAAAATAAAATTTTCTTTTTTCTGATCCTGGAAATCTTCACCGGCAAATCCGGAAAAGAAAAGAAAAATATAAACAACTTCATTTTCTTTTGTAAATAATCTTAAAATTAATTATTTTCAGGCGCAAACATTACAAAGCATCCCTGGGTACTACTTACAATGGACCCAACAACAGCAAAGTACACCCTGGACCCAACCGCAGTGTACACCCTGGACCCAACCGTCGGGAAATTTGGCGCAAATAAAAAGGCCAGAGCCAAAGAGTCTTAGGGTAATTTGACAGTTTGTTCTTAAGATGCGGGGGTCTCGAAAACCGTTAAACGCCAAATGAAAAGCTGGTTACTCTAGGCGGCAAGAGATGGCGTTAGTTTACCCCATAGGGAAACAAGCGTTTTTTCCATTTTTTTGAAAGGTTCCAGCTAATTAAAGGCAAAAAATTAATTATTTTTTAACAAAACAATTTAATTATCGATAAGATATAGAGCGAATTTTTTAAAAATATCTTTTATTAATGTGATTAATAAAAAAAAAAAAGGGCAGCCAAGGCGAAAAATAAAACAAAAATCAATTTTTTGTCGACGTTTCGAGTGCCGATCGCACTCTTCATCAGGACAAAAATGTCAATTCGTCAGGTTATTTGACATGGCAGTGTAGCAACGTTTTAACCAATTTATATTTATTTGAAGACTCTAGTATTTCGAGGTCATTTTTTTTTTTTCAAAAATCAATAAAAAGGGCTTCTATATTTGTAGATATTTTAATTAAAAAAAAAATTTAGGTCTATAGCTTCAAAATTGTCGCCCCTGGAAACTCTAAAAATTAGCATCTCGAGACGCGCATCTTAATTAATATCTAGAATCTTTATGATATAATAGGTAACAATAGTTAATATAAATTTTTTATTTTAGCCCAAGATTGTTATTACTGCCTCTCCAGAAGAAGAACAAGGTTTGGAGAAGTTTCGGCGAGTCGCCAAGGACCTGAAGCGACTTATCACTGAAGCTTCTAAGAGGGGAGATCTTGGCTCGGTGAGCAAAAAATAAATCTCAAAAGTTTTAATATGTAAATCTTTTTAAAATTAAATATTTATAAATGTCAGATATTTTTAGGGGAGTTATAATACAAATGAAATTGAAGAGGCCAACAATAGATGAGTATCCTCTTTAATTGCTGCTATTTTAGAAGATACCCTCGACCTGCATTATTTGTATGTTCGAGAAGCAAAAACATTTTAATAAAAATATAAAATAAAATTTTCTTTTTTCTGATCCTGGAAATCTTCACCGGCAAATCCGGAAAAGAAAAGAAAAATATAAACAACTTCATTTCTTTTGTAAATAATCTTAAAATTAATTATTTTCAGGCGCAAACATTACAAAGCATCCCTGGGTACTACTTACAATGGACCCAACAACAGCAAAGTACACCCTGGACCCAACCGCAGTGTACACCCTGGACCCAACCGTCGGGAAATTTGGCGCAAATAAAAAGGCCAGAGCCAAAGAGTCTTAGGGTAATTTGACAGTTTGTTCTTAAGATGCGGGGGTCTCGAAAACCGTTAAACGCCAAATGAAAAGCTGGTTACTCTAGGCGGCAAGAGATGGCGTTAGTTTACCCCATAGGGAAACAAGCGTTTTTTCCATTTCTTTTGAAAGGTTCCAGCTAATTAAAGGCAAAAAATTAATTATTTTTTAACAAAACAATTTAATTATCGATAAGATATAGAGCGAATTTTTACTTTCTCTTACCTATGTATATATGTAATATATATATAGAGAGAAAGTATTGGATTCATGTCAAAAATTCGATGTCGAGATTTTGATGGATCTTCACGTTTTGAGGTCCCCTGAATCCAAAAAAGTGGTTTTCGCGACATGGCTGTCTGTGTGTGTGGGGTGTGTGGGTGGGTGTGTGTGTGTGTGTGTTCAATTTTAAGCATGAAGGAATTGAGCTACGAGGTTGAAATTTTATATTTTAGTTAAACACCCCCGGGACCGGAAAAATAAGCTTTTAATCAAAATCGGCCAAAGATTACTAGTACTTTACTGATGTACTTTTTCAGTTTTTTTCGATTTTCTCAAAATTTGCTCCAACGATTTTTTTTTAAATTCAAAAATCAATTATTTTTTAGATGCTCTTTCAAATGTATATTCTCATTTTGCGATTGAAATCTTCTGAAGACCACTTTACTCTTGTATTTCATAGGGAAGATAGGAGAAATGGTTGCCATGGTAACAAAATATAAATATTTTCCCATACTTATAAATTTTACATCTGAATTCATATGTTCCGTACTGTCATGTCGGGAACTAAATATATGTCGACACAAAAAATCTGGTGTGACAAGCACAGAACACAACTTTCGATTACCGAAGGTAAGAGAAAGTTGTGTGCTGTGCGCCAGTCACACCAGATTTTTTAAAAAATATCTTTTATTAATGTGATTAATAAAAAAAAAAAGGGCAGCCAAGGCGAAAAATAAAACAAAAATCAATTTTTTGTCGACGTTTCGAGTGCCGATCGCACTCTTCATCAGGACAAAAATGTCAATTCGTCAGGTTATTTGACATGGCAGTGTAGCAACGTTTTAACCAATTTATATTTATTTGAAGACTCTAGTATTTCGAGGTCATTTTTTTTTTTTCAAAAATCAATAAAAAGGGCTTCTATATTTGTAGATATTTTAATTAAAAAAAAAATTTAGGTCTATAGCTTCAAAATTGTCGCCCCTGGAAACTCTAAAAATTAGCATCTCGAGACGCGCATCTTAATTAATATCTAGAATCTTTATGATATAATAGGTAACAATAGTTAATATAAATTTTTTATTTTAGCCCAAGATTGTTATTACTGCCTCTCCAGAAGAAGAACAAGGTTTGGAGAAGTTTCGGCGAGTCGCCAAGGACCTGAAGCGACTTATCACTGAAGCTTCTAAGAGGGGAGATCTTGGCTCGGTGAGCAAAAAATAAATCTCAAAAGTTTTAATATGTAAATCTTTTTAAAAGTAAATATTTATAAATGTCAGATATTTTTAGGGGAGTTATAATACAAATGAAATTGAAGAGGCCAACAATAGATGAGTATCCTCTTTAATTGCTGCTATTTTAGAAGATACCCTCGACCTGCATTATTTGTATGTTCGAGAAGCAAAAACATTTTAATAAAAATATAAAATAAAATTTTCTTTTTTCTGATCCTGAAAACGTTTTAATATGTAAATCTTTTAAAAGTAAATATTTATAATGTCAGATATTTTTAAGGGGAGTTATAATACAAATGAAATTGAAGAGGCCAACAATAGATGAGTATCCTCTTTAATTGCTGCTATTTTAGAAGATACCCTCGACCTGCATTATTTGTATGTTCGAGAAGCAAAAACATTTTAATAAAAATATAAAATAAAATTTTCTTTTTCTGATCCTGGAAATCTTCACCGGCAAATCCGGAAAAGAAAAGAAAAATATAAACAACTTCATTTCTTTTGTAAATAATCTTAAAATTAATTATTTTCAGGCGCAAACATTACAAAGCATCCCTGGGTACTACATACAATGGACCCAACCGCAAAGTACACCCTGGACCCAACCGCAAAGTACACCCTGGACCCAACCGCAACCGGAGATTTTGACTCGGTGAGCAAAAAATAAATCTCAAAATTTTTAATATCAACATTTATATACTGAATATGAATAAATAATTTAAATCTTTTTAAAAGTAAATATTTATAAATGTCAGATATTTTTAAGGGGGTTATAAAAAAAATAAAATTGAAGAGGTCAACAATAGAGGAGTATCCTCTTTAATTGCTGCGATCGTAGAAGGTCTCCTCGACGATACCATCGACCTGCATTATTTATATGCTTGAGAAGCGAAGACAGTAAGTGGATAGATATCCTCATAGGAGCCAGCATCAAAAGCCAGATCGGCGAATGCGTGAGTGCTCGATATCTAGAATCTTTATGATATAATAGGTAACAATAGTTAATATAAATTTTTTATTTTAGCCCAAGATTGTTATTACTGCCTCTCCAGAGGAAGATCAAGGGCTGGAGAAGTTTCGGCGAGTCGCCAAGGACTTGAAGCGACTTATCCACTGAAGCTTCAAAGAGGGGAGATCTTGACTCGGTGAGCAAAAAATAAATCTCAAAAGTTTTAATATGTAAATCTTTTTAAAAGTAAATATTTATAAATGTCAGATATTTTTAAGGGGAGTTATAATACAAATGAAATTGAAGAGGCCAACAATAGATGAGTATCCTCTTTAATTGCTGCTATTTTAGAAGATACCCTCGACCTGCATTATTTGTATGTTCGAGAAGCAAAAACATTTTAATAAAAATATAAAATAAAATTTTCTTTTTTCTGATCCTGGAAATCTTCACCGGCAAATCCGGAAAAGAAAAGAAAAATATAAACAACTTCATTTCTTTTGTAAATAATCTTAAAATTAATTATTTTCAGGCGCAAACATTACAAAGCATCCCTGGGTACTACATACAATGGACCTAACCGCAAAGTACACCATGGACCCAACCGCAAAGCACACCAAATTTCCAGACCCTTCATTGTTCGGGAAATTTGGCGCAAATAAAAAGGCCAGAGCAAAAGAGTCTTAGGATAATTTGACAGTTTGTTTTAAGATGCGGGTCAATCGGGGTCAACAATAGAGGAGTATCCTCTTTAATTGCTGCGATCGTAGAAGGTCTCCTCGACGATACCATCGACCTGCATTATTTATATGCTTGAGAAGCGAAGAACAGTAAGTGGATAGATATCCTCATAGGAGCCAGCATCAAAAGCCAGATCGGCGAATGCGTGAGTGCTCGATATCTAGAATCTTTATGATATAATACCTAACAATAGTTAATATAAATTTTTTATTTTAGCCCAAGATTGTGATTACTGCCCCTCCAGAAGAAGAACAAGGGCTGGAGAAGTTTCGACGAGTCGCCAAGGACCTGGAGCGACTTTGCACTGAAGCTTCCAAGAGGGGAGATTTTGACTCCGTGAGCAAAAAATAAATCTCAAAATTTTTAATATCAACATTTATATACTGAATATGAATAAATAATTTAAATCTTTTTAAAAGTAAATATTTATAAATGTCAGATATTTTTAAGGGGAGTTATATAAAAGAATGGATGGATATCCTCCTCCTGAAGAAGAAGGGATGGAGAAGTATCGGCGAGTCGACAATCGGAGAATATTTTAAAGTCATACGTTTGACAAATATCAATATTTGAATATTTTCTTTGATAGGAGTTTGGAGCAGCTTCTAAATCTTGGAGGTGACACTCTCTCAGTGTAATTCCCCCCCCCCCCACTTCTGTGGCAGAGAGGTTTTGACAAATATCAATATTGATAGTGTTAAAGCCGCGGGGCGCGAGCTCGGATCCTAGGGAGTCCGGTGAATTTATATTAAATAATTTGGATACCAAATGGTATAAATAAATGTGCCTAGACTCCCCGTATCCCTATATCGTATTTAAAATAATTAATATCCGGTAGATGAAGGCAGCCAGCAAAGAACAAAAACTTTATTTAAATATCGTCGACGTTTCGGGAACTCGTCGCTCCCATCTTCAGGACGATAAATTGTTAATGTTGTTTAGATTGATACATTTATCGTCCTGAAGATGGGAGCGACGAGTTCCCGAAACGTCGACGATATTTAAATAAAGTTTTTGTTCTTTGCTGGCTGCCTTCATCTACCTGTTCCTGTTTATTATCACTCAGCCATTAATTTCTTTTCAAATAATTAGTATCGTCAGGTATATATGCAAGTTAAATAGATGTTCATTTTCTTTAAGCTCGAGAAGCTAAAGTTTAAGTACAAATTATAATTATTTTAATTAAAGAATTTTTTTTCTTTTTCTGCTATTTTTTTGGAAAGTGCTTTATAACTAATAGAAAATAAAATATATATATTCAATATATAATAATTTCTCCTTATCGTCCTAGAAAATAATATTTTTTTCATCTTTTTCGCAGGTCTTGGATATTTTTCTTGATAGGAGTTTGGAGGAACTCCAAAATCTTGGAGATGACACTCTCCCAGTGTTTATAAACACTGGGAGAGGAAACCATTCCGCGAACGGTGCCGTGTTGAGGCCAATCGTAATGACTCGCCTCGACAATCGAGGACTTAGGTAAGATATTTTCAAAGTCATAATTCCCTCCCTCTCCCCGTGGTCGAGACATTTGACAAATATCAATATTTGAATATTTAGATATTTTTCTTGATAGGAGTTTGGAGGAACTTCACAATCTTGGAGGTGACACTCTCTCAGTGTTTATAATCACTAGGAGAGGAAACCATTCGGCGAATGGTGCAGGCATTCTAAGGTCTGTCGTAATGACTCGACTCGACGATCGAGGGCTTAGGTAAGATATTTTCAAAGTCATAATTCTCTCCCTCTCCCCGTGGCCGAGACGTTTGACAAATATCAATATTGATAGTGTTAAAGCCGCGGGGGTAGTTCGGATCCTAGGCAGTCCGGTGAATTTATTTTAAATTATTTGGATACCAAATGGTATAGATAAATGTGTCTGGACTCCCCGTATTCCAATATTTAAATAAATATTTAAAGTAACACTAGTCGACAAGGTTTTCTTCACAAGAAATCTGATTAGTGAACCTAGTGCATTTTTTCATTCTAAATTCAGATATGTAGTTAGAATTTTTCCATCAGGCCAGTTTTAGAGATATAGAGAAAAATAGATTTTAATAGAAAATATGCTCTAAAACGGCTCTTATGTAGAATGTTCCAATTATTTTTAACCTGACATCCCGTAGAAATATGCAGATATTTATAATACATATAAATTTTAAGTTTCATCCTAATCGGAGGTCATTTAGACGTGTCGCAAATGGCTAAAAGTTTAGAAAAATCGAAATTTTTTTGCGTTGGTCACCCCTAATCTAATTTTAGATATCCCTGCATGCAAAAAACATATTTACGACTCGGCTGCTTTTTGGCCGAAACCGAAACTAGAATTTTTGGCCGAAACTGGCCGAAACCTCAACCAAAACCGAATATTCGGTCGGTTCCTAGTTAATACACAAAAAAAGTTTACCAAAGCAAATCACTTATTCTACTAACAAAAATATATATTTTTATAAAAAAAATATACATGTGCACAAATTCGTGCGACAACAACAATGACAACTCTGTGCCCAATTACTTTATAAGCCTACAAGGACTGAGAATGGACAAATAAAATTTTGTTCGAAACGTCTTCCTTTCGGCATTTGGCATCCAAAGGCTCTCTTTATTTGCTGCACCGGTACTAAGTATATCTCGACACAAAAATATCTGGAGTGACAAGCACAGAACACAACTTTCGATTACAGAAGGTAAGGGAAAGTTGTGTGATGTGCGACCAGTCACACCAGATTTTTATTTTTTATTTTCAGACATATAGAGGATTGTACCGTTACAGCATCTGGCATGCTAAAAAAAAATTTTGTGTTTTTTTTTGCAGGCCTGATGATAAGATTGCCTGCTGGAACGGTACAATAAAGTCTTCTATAAATCTGAAAATAAAAAACTTTAAATATTATTTCAAAGACAAATATTTGATAGTAAAATATAATTATTTACTATTTATATTATATATATAATATTCTTAAATAAATAATTGTTTATAAATGTATTTATTTAATTTTTTTAATTTTTTAGCAAAGGACTCAAGAAGAGTTTAAAACGACGGTGTTCCATAGAATGTTGTGCGAAGACTTCCCGATGGTTCACCCATCTTTTTCTTGATCGGCATATCGACCGACTAAGTGCAAATCTAGGAGGTGACACTCTCCCAGTGTTTTTAATTACTGGGTGAGAAAAATAGTCACCAAATGGAATTGGAACCCTCTGGTCAGTCGTTATGAAACGACTCGAAGATAATGATAGCGAGATTTAAATGGTAAAAATCCAAGCTATTACAGTCACATCAAGTTGAACCCAATATTTTTTTCGCACTTTTTATTTCCAATTATACAAAAATTCTAGAGATTTTCGGCCGCATCACATAGCCATCCTAAGCCAAGACTAAAATACATTATCAGAGCAAGATTAATTATAAAATATAGATCTATATTATATTTTTAGGTTAACACTAAGAAACAATAATGTACTCACAATTTAAAGCTGGAAAAGCTCAGAAAATAAAATTAACTTGCTCGGCCCATAATATACAAAACTTTTATCAAAATATTTATTTTCTCCTTTCTCACTACAACTCTTTTGATTTCTAAATGTCAGTCAGCCTGGCAAAGCCTCTCAATATAAAAAGGAGATAATCTCTTTTTTATTTTTAGATGGATTTCAATGTATAAAAAGTTACTAAGACAACAAATGCTTTCCTTTTCTCTGTAAGACCCTTCCCCGGCCAACCTGGCATTCACAGAATCTCCCATAAGAAATACAAACGGACATAGGCCTGTGGGGGTGGAAATTTTTTTTTTTTATCAAACAATATAAGTATTATCGGAAATATATTATAATATAAACTTAGAGCTAAATATAAAATTTAAAAATTAATTAATACAGTCAAAGTATACACTTAAAAAAGTCTGAAATTTTTTCACTATCAATCTTCAAATTAACACAATTTTTTTTTTTTTTTTAAATTTCATTCAAGGTCTTTTTCGGGATCGAAGGCCATTTAGACCCCGTTCCTATTTATTTAAAGTGATTGGTAGCCAATACAATTTAAATACATTTTTGTCGCTTGGGACTGGATGCAAATCCGCGACACTTGGAACAAATGACCAGGACGCTAACCACCTCACCAAGGCCCGAGGGCTTATTGGTGTTTTACACAAATATTCTTTTTTATAATTTAAGATTTTAGCGTTCTCAAAGTCAAACTTGTGCTGGTTCTCCAACGAATGAATTTAGTTCAAACTAATGAGTATATAATTTTATTAGGAATATATTGATTATTACCGATTAATCGGAGAAGTCCACGTTTCCAATCAGTATTCCGAAATTGATCGTTTAACTAAACCGATTCGTTATAAAATAACGAGAAAAAAATTGCTGCAATATTATCTCATTCAGGGGAAAATGATTTATTATCTTGTCCTTTTACATCATCTCCTTTTTTTCCCTGATTTTTTTCTTCCCTGCCGAAAAAATAATTTAAAAATTAATTAATATTCAAATATTCTAATTTATATTTTTATCCTTACCTATGCCTTCGTTCATCATCTACAAGAGTGGCTATTAACGGTTTTCCTGCAGTTTCTGGTAAAAGAAGAACTGATATTCCTCCTAATACTCCACAAACTCCCAAAACACCCATCGGAACATGATCATTTAAACGGGCTAAATTCCATAAATATGGAACCATCATTAATGCAATTCCGCCGGAAACATTAGATGATCCAACTCCTAAATTTCGAACAACAGTTGGAAACAATTCGGCAGTATAAACAGATATTGAAGAAAAAGTTATCGACACTGCAAATTTTCCGATCATAGCAAAAGTGATTATTATCCAAGAAAGCTGTTCACGCACTAAAATAAAAAAATTTTCAAGTTTATATATATATATATATATATATATTTAAAATAACTATTATTCCTATTTATATTCTCCTCAAGGGGTGTTGCTGAAGTTGGTTTATTAAAGAGAAAAAAACGCTATATTTTCAGCAATTGTTTTTAATTCGTTAGTAAGGCAATATTTCCAGATATTTCGGAGACCTATCGGCACTCCTTCCTCAGTGGATTTCACCTCAATTCACCACATTACGGCCCTTATAATTAAAACGCTTGGAAGCGACATGTTATTTGATCAGCAATTAATACAAATGATTAATAATTGCTGATCAAATAACATGTCGCTTCCAAGCGTTTTAATTATAATACAAATGATTAATACAAATGAAATGATAATTATATAATACAAATGATTAATAATTGCTGATCAAATAACATGTCGCTTCCAAGCGTTTTAATTATAAGGGCCATAATGTGGTGAATTGAGGTGAAATCCACTGAGGAAGGAGTGCCGATAGGTCTCCGAAATATCTGGAAATATTGCCTTACTAACGAAGTAAAAACAATTGCTGAAAATATATCGTTTTTTTCTCTTTAATTCCTATTTATAATAGTCAGTGGTTCCCAAACGTTTTTAGTTCCTTGCTCCTTTAATAAACATCCAAAATTTTTCCGTCTCTCCAAGTCAAAATATTTTATCTACGACCCTGTAGCAGTACAGCTGAGTTTGGGGATCACTAATCTATATATTAATAATTAAATTTTACCTGGTACAAAAATAGTGCACAAGCAAGCAATTCCACTTCCTCCTAAAGTTAAGCAAAGTGGCCAGCGACGTCCTCGATAAAGTAAAAAAACAATGCTGAGTGCGATTGCGGGTATTTCGACAAGACCTAAAAGAAAATAAAAGCAACTTGTGAAAAATGCTAAAAATAAGAGGCTGAGAATTATTAGTTAAGGGACCCAACTACTACTCTGGTCACATGACATGCAAATTAGGAATTCCAGATCTTGTAATGAAAACGTAATACTTTGTTTCTTCTTAAAAAGACCCGTTCTACTCTATCTTAATGATACTCTTATTTAAGAAACATTTATTAGACATTTCTAAGTAAATTTAACACAAATCGATATAATTTTAATAAATAATTAAAATTTAAATAAAACAAGGACAAAAATGTCGAAATTTTTTTATTAATGCCAAATTTGTAAAATTTTAAAACAATCTTTCCATTTCAGTTTTTCTTGCCTAATTTATTGGAAATTAGCTGAGATGATATATTAATAAGAGGGTAGAAATGAGAGCCAAGGTTAGTTCTTTATTTGTTTAATTCACACAGCTGACGTTTCGGTTCCGTGTTTGAACCATCCTCAGAGCTGGCGAAAAGTCATTATGAAAGTGTCATAGTGGATAAATGAATCATTTATATACTTGGTCATCGCACACAGTGTATATATTGATTATATAAGAGTTTGTTCAACAATGTATAAAATCCACTATGACACTTTCATAATGACTTTTCGCCAGCTCTGAGAGAAACAAAAAAAAATTGGAGGGCAAGCAGCCCCCTCCCTAGTTCCCCCGAAGCGCCGTTACTGTGTTTCCTCTAAAATTATGAAGTTGTTAAGAAGGCAGCTTCCCATATTTTTCTTCTTTTTTCTTAAAGAGAAAAAGGCTAAAAGGCAACGTCCATGGTATTAATGTGTTAAAAAAGCATTATCTATCACTTAGTACTAAATACCAACCAACCCTCAAACAATAAAAATTGATATCTTGTTAATATATTTGCAAATTTTTAGAATTACGCTTTTTGAATCTAATGTTTAATTGAGAATAAATTTAATAAATGAATACTTACCGCTTATTATAGTATTTAAAAAAACATCTCCGCCCAAATTAGCCAAATTGAGAACTAGTCCATAATAGACAATATAAAGGGCAAACCAAATAAGTGTTAATAATAATGATTTTCTTCGCATCCATGGAGTTCGGAAGAGATCTAAAACGCCCACTTTAGGTGGAGGTTCTAAATTTGCCGAGTTATTATTTCCACCCTAGAAAATAAAAAACAACATATCAATTTTAAACACAATACTTATAATAAGAAAAAGGTAGAAAGTGAGCATGAGTGGCTTCTAGTAGATTGCTATCTACTGTATAAAACACAAGGATCTAGAGCAAGGGTGGCCAACTCGCGGCCCGCGGGCAGCATGCGGCCAGCCTTGGCCATTTTTGCGCCCACAGAAACAAATATCGCATGCATTTAAAAAGGCCGAAATATGCATTATAAACCCATAAAATCTAGTGCTTACTAGCTTTAAACCGACAAGACAACACTAATATATTTAATATAAATTAAATGTTTGAAAAGTCTTGATAATCCGGATTTCGATATTCCGGCATACTGGCTAACCCAGCGTGTTGAAAAGCCACTTCTTCGGGATATTGCAGCAAAAAAAGGAGGTAATAAAAGAAAACTAGGTCTTTTCAGATTTTTAAGAATACATTTTGCATGATATTAAATGTTCATAATCCCGTAAAAGGCCGGTCCGGTTAGGCATAACTAGGAGCCCCCCCCCCCCCCCCCCCCACCCAGAAAGCTCCTCGACCCAAGAAAAATTGAGTCGATATGGGGCCTTCCGGGCCCCCTGGAGAATGACTGGTCCCATGGCCCCCCTCAGCCAATTTTATAGTTGCGCCCATGCATTTAGGCCGGATTAGCAAGACTCTTCTGTATTTTTTTTTATTTTTACTTTTTCGTATAGAATATAAAGAGAAAGTATTGTAATAGTAAAAAAAATCGACTTCGAGATTTTGATGTTTCTCCACGTTTTAGACCTCCCTGAGTCCAAAAATACCATTTTGGGCATTATGTCTGTGTGTGTGAACACGATTGCTTAAAAACCAAAGCAGCTAGATCGATGAAATTTGGTATATGCTCCTTACACTAAAATTGTAGATTTCTATCACTCTATTTTAAAAAGTTTTTATTTTTTGATATTTTTCGGAAAACTGAATAGTTTTTGAAATAATCACAGAAGAAAATGAGATTTTTCGTTAATTTTGATAAAAAATCAAAACAAAATCATACATGTTTTTTAATGACACCTGTATGATTTTGTTTTGATTTTTTATCAAAATTAACGAAAAATCTCATTTTCTTCTGTGATTATTTCAAAAACTATTCAGTTTTCCGAAAAATATCAAAGAATAAAAACTTTTAAAATAGAGTGATAGAAATCTACAATTGGATTCTGATTCCCTAAAACGGCCAGATAAAAAAAAAATTTTAAGGATAGCGATTAAGAAAAAACATGCATTATATGCAAAATCCGAGCCTTAATAATGATAGCTATATTTTTTACCTTTTCTTTAAGAAGAGCTTCAAAACCATCTGGTATAGACAGGCCATTAGTTTTAGCAGCCGACTGTATAATCTTCATTACTTCATCGTATCTGCCTAGGGCTAATAACCATCGAGGAGATTCGGGAATAATCCTAAAAAAATTATCAATTATCATTTACGGTTAATCACAGATGAGTACGATAACAATTAATCATTTTGTATCTAAATCCGATCCTGATTCAATCCAAAATTTTCATTTAAGATGAAATTCCCTTGGAAAAGGGGATTTAGAATTTTGGATCGAAAATCAAAACCTTCCAAAAGTTCTAGGATCGAATTACTAATCGTTTTTTAATTTAATAATATTAAAATAGAACCTCCAAAAGACAAGAAGAATAAGTGCCGGAAGTGTAATTGCGAATTGGATATTCCTCCAGGGACGAATATTATATGCAATCCATGCATTCAAAATGTAAGCAATAGGAACTGGAAAAACTGTACTGACTCCAGTAATAGTTAACCATTTTCCTCCAACTAATTCCATACCTAAAAAAATAAAATATCAATATTAGAAAATCACTTAACTACTTAGCTATATTAAGATATATTTAGGCTACACTGCGAGGCAAAAAAAAAACGTAGCACTTTGTTTCTGCTATAAGATCTTCAAGATTTTTTAGGTAGATATTTTCATTTGAAGGGAGATATAAATTACAAATTGTCAATGCAGGAGAACTCATACGGATAGCCACTACTTGACAATTAGTGATAAGTTGTAAGGGAACACAATGTATGTAATTCTTTACAAGAGTACACACTCCCCCTTGCGCCTTTTGACCAGATGGATAGTCATATCTAAAAACATTATATCCCTTCAGAGAAATTGTTCTTAAAATGCCAAAAAAATCTATCTTAATGATACTATAATTTATTCTACATTTTATATGAAATATCTTAAAAATTTCTAAGTAACTTTAACACAAATTCATATCAATTTAATCAATAATTACAATATAAATAAAACAAAGACAAAATGTTGAAATCGGTAAAATTAAGTCATATCAAAAAAAAAAAAGAAAAAAAGGTCCGGGGGGTATTGAACCAATCTTTCTGAAAATATATTTAGATTTAATGTAGTTTTTATGGTCAAGTAGATATGCATTGAGCAAAAAGGGCAATTTTCCGACATTTTTTTGCCTAAAAATTGAGTTTTTTTGAGAAGAAAATTGATTTTAGAGTTAATTACTCAGGATTTTTTTATTTAATCTATTATTTTTCTTTCTGCAAAAATTGATATCACATTTAGATTGTTCTGATTAGACGTTCTACTGTAGAATTCTACAGTGGTTTAAACTTTCAAATTAGAATTTACCGCAGCACGGTAAAGTGGAATGATAGGAAAAAAATAAATGGTGAAATCTTTAGCTGAAAAATCATTCCTTCTAATCGTATATTCATCATAATTATATCTCAATTAGTCTGATATGGAGGATAGCAGCCAGGTAGGTAGTATCTATTTAATAAAATAGACTCCTTTAAACAAAACGTTTCGGCCAAATTTATTGCGTCATCTTCAGTTGTTAAAGAAGTTTATAGGAAAATAGAATTGTCATATGAGATTTCGAAGATTTAGAAAATTTCGAAATTTTCTTTCACTGTAACATCATACTGATTATTATTAATTGCATTGTTTTTAATACATAGGCAATTTTTTCAACTGTTCGCTTATGGAAAAAATCTCATATGACAATTCTATTTTCCTATAAGACTCTTTATCAACTGAAGATGGCGCAATAAATTTAGCCGAAAAGTTTTGTTTAAAGGAGTCTGTTTTATTAAATAGAGGCCACATGCATTGTAAGACGTTGTCACTTCAAAAAATAAACAAAAATAAAGAGGCGGAAAAAAATTAAGTTTTGCTAAAAAAAAGGTCAAATGATTTAAACGGAAGCGGCAAAAATTTTCCGCAGGGCGGAAAACATTTCGTTTTGGTAAGGGAAAAAAAAGGAAGGGTGCCTCTAGTGTGTAATGTGATTCCCAACGCACCTTTGGGGTGCCGTGGACTTCAAAAGGTTGGGAAACACTGCATTAAATATGAATTTCTATGAATAAATGTAGGATTGTACAATTTTTCATCTAAATTTCTTAAATATAGGAAAGTTTATTTGTCTATGGCCAAGTTAGTGGTGGCTTATTAAAACAATAGACCTATATGATGATGGAGTCATGAAAAAAACAAGACGAATGCAGCCAAATATTATTTTATTTTAAATCTCGCTCTTAAATAAAATAATATTTGGCTGCATTCGTCTTGTTTTTTTCATGACTCCATCATCATTAAGCCTATCTTTTTCGAATAGACCTATATGTTATATTATTTAGATTTTATGTATGTAGATCGTCTGTATTATTATTTTTTAGGCCTGAAGATGATGGTCGGAGCCATCGAAACTGCTACAGTTGCAGCCAAAAATAAAATCTAAATAATATACCATATATTGTTTTAATAAGCCCCCACTAACTTGGCCATAGACAAATAAATCTTCCTACTGTATATATAAGAAATTAATTTCTATAATTTGTACTTAAGAAAAATATAATATAATGGAAATTCCTAAGCTCAGCTTTGTGCGACCCGAGTCAGTCGTAAAATATTTATTTCTTTGTTCACTCACATAAAACTAAACCACTGAAGACAACAGCAACACAAATGAAGCCCAGAGCGAAACGTAAGATGACGAAAAGTTCAAACCAAGGAGTAACTGCACACAAGATTCCTATTAATACTTGCAAGAGAAGCGAACTCATTAAAGTTCGTTTTCGTCCAAAACTGTAAAAATAAAAAAAATTATCAATATCATAAGTTAAATTATATTGTAAAAAAAAAAAAAAAAAAAAAAATTAAATTACCGATCAGAAATCAATCCTGAAATAAGACCTCCAATTGTGACTCCAATTAAGAACATCATTTCTGCTACATTAGGAAGTTGTTCCTTAGAACAAACAAGTTGCCACTAAAAAAATAATATTAAATTAAAAACTCGTAAGGAAGATAGATTTGCAGCCAAGAGAATAAAAAATTATTTGAATTCTTTTGGTCGACGTTTCTGACGCCAATTGCGTCCTTCCTCGGGACCTGCAGTCAACAAACATTCATTTTTGATGATTTTTAATGAAATTAAAATTGCTTTACACAAAAATTTTTTATAAAACATTATTTCTTACCAAAGATTGTTAAAAAACAAACATAGTTGTTGTTGTGTAATATATAAAATATTTGTACAATATTGAAAGGGACATCTTTTTGTGTACAAGAAGAACTCTCTGTGCGTTGTTTTTTCCAATTAAAGCATTTATAATAAAACATGACATATAAATTAATAAAAATAGTTTAAATTTAGAAATTTTAATCGGATTAAATAAATTGAATTCATATAGAGAAATTTTATAAAAATATAACATTGAAAAATTAGAAATATTAAATTTGTAAAAAGTCTATTAAATTTTCATATAAAGTTATTAGGGCCTTTATGTCTTTTTATAATTACAAGCTGTCTGGCTATAATATTTTTTAATGGATAACATTTTGGCGAATTCTCGCCTAAATTGATTTTCATCTTGATAAATTATTTTCACATTTTCAAAATCTAAACTGTGCGAGTTTTATAACGCTTGGGCGGCCAAAGCTGTTGTTTCTTTTTTTGTTTCGCACTGATAGGCGGTGCTCTGATATTCTTGTATTTAATTTTCGTTTTGTGGTACCAATATAGCAACATGGAAAATTCTGAATATCATTGCCCGAGCATTTAAGCCGAATAATACAATTAAAACATTATATAATCAAAAAGACCCAATCCCACTGAATGAGCGATCAGGCGTTGTTTATAAAATAAACTGCTCTCAAGCAATGATATTCAGAATAGTCCATGTTGCTATATTGGCACCACAAAACGAAAATGAAATAGAATATCAGAGTACCGCCTATCAGTGCGAAACAAAAAAGAAACAACAGCTTTGGCAGCCCAAGCGTTCACAACTCGTTTAGATTTTGAAAATGTAAAAATAATTTATCAAGATGAAAATCGATTTAGGCGAGAATTCGTCGAAATGTTATCCAATAAAAATTCAGCCAAACAGCTTTTAATTATAAAGACATAAAGGCCCTAAAAACTTTATATGAAAATTTAATAGACTTTTTACAAATTTAATATTTCTAATTTTTCTTTTTATAAAAATTTCTCTATATGAATTCAATTTATTTAATCCGAATTCTAAATTTAAACTATTTTTATTAATTTATGTCATGTTTTATTATAAATGCTTCATTTGGATAACACACAGAAATAACACAAAAAGATCATCAATATTGTACAAATATTTTATATATTACACAACAACATCTATGTGTGTTTTTTAAGAATCTTTGGGAACAAATAATGTTTTATTTATAAAAAAGAATGTTTGTGCAAAGCAATTTTAATTTCAATAAATGTTTAACTGCAGGTCCCGAGGAAGGACGCGATTGGCGTCCGAAAAGTCGACCAAAAGAATTTAAATAATTTGTTAATCTCCTGGCTGCAAATCTATCTTCCTTACGAGTCCTATATAACAGCCATTTTACACTTTTATTAAATTAAAAAATTGTGAAAAATTAAATGCTAAAGGGTAGGTATAATAATACATATATGTGAATAATATAAGGGAATCATAATAAATAGATAATTATTAGGATCAGGAAGATGTATGGCAGCCAGCAAGTGATAAAAAAACTATTTGATTATCGTCGACGTTTCGGGAACACGTCGATCCCATCTTCAGGATCTACGGTCATCAAAACATTTTTATTTGGTGTTAAATCGGCAAAATACAAACAATTTTTACAAGTATTTTTTTATAACAAAACAAAACACTTACGATAAACTGTTATTGTTGCTTAGATAGATGCAAATATATGTATTTACATTTGTATGAACCAAAATAACAGTTTATCGTAAGTGTTTTGTTTTGTTATAAAAAAATACTTGTAAAAATTGTTTGTATTTTGCCGAATTAACACCAAATAAAAATGTTTTGATGACCGTAGGTCCTGAAGATGGGATCGACGTGATCCCGAAACGTCGACGATAATCAAATAGTTTTTTTATCACTTGCTGGCTGCATCTTCCTGATCCTAATAATTGCCACTCAGCCATCGAAATTCTTCTATTTAAATAGATAATTTATGGGATGGAACAGAGCAATTGCGGGTGCCGCAAATAAAGAGAGCCTTTGGATGCCAAAAGCCGAAAAAGAGACGTTATGGACAAAATTTTATTCGTCCATCCTCAGTCCTTGTAGGCTTATAAACTAATTAGGCACAAAGTTGTCATTGTTGTTGTGGCACAAATTTTTGCACATATATTCTTTTATAAAAACGGGCGAGTGTTTAATGCTTCGTGAGAGTCTATTAGATAACCTAGATAGATTAGATTAGCATTAAACACTCGCGCGTTTTTATAAAAAAATACCCCAACAGCACAAAATATTGCAGCAATGTTGCAGAAACATTGCGAATCTTGGCAACATTGCAGCGGCAATATTCCAAACTAGCAATATTGCTGTTTGAGCTGCAATATTGCATCAATGTTGCCGCAATATTGTCAACATTGAGCAAGATTGCAATATTCCGTGCTGTGTGGGTATACATGTGCACAAATTTGTGCCGCAACAACAATGAGAACTTTGAGCCTAATTAAATTACAAGCCTTCAAGGACTGAAGATGGTTTTTACATTTAAAAAAATAATTATTAAAATTAAAAAATATAATTATTTACATTCATTAAACAATTTTAGTAATTACTTATATATAGACCCTGTTATGCATTAGTGTGTCAAGCACCAAAAAAAATTAAAAAATGAGTTAAGCACGGAATATTGTTTCAAATGCTATAATTAATAGTATTTTTTATGAAATATGTCCTAAAAAAATTTATATTTAATGTTACTTGCACAATTGACAAAATATAATACAAATATAATCCAATGAAAACAAAAAACTCTAATGTTAATTTTCTCTAAACTCGGTAGCTGGCGCTTGACACACTAATGCGTAATAGGGTCCATATATATACACTAGGCCTCAGCATTTTTTTTACGGAAAAAGTGGGCCGCACATCAAAAAAGGTTGGGAACCGCTGTTTTATTAAATTATTTAGACAAATGATAAGGAAATTATTGTATTAAGATTACCTCTGAGATCAGAGTTGGCCCGAAGTCACTCGTGTTGAAAGCCCATTCGACACACGTTGAATTAATTGGTTGACAAGGGTCATATTCCTGTCTCAAATATTTTAATTAGTTAAAATATTTTCAAATGTACGTAAAAACAGTTAATATAAATAAAAATAAACGGATTTTCAGCTCGATTCGGCTGGTAAAAAAAAAATTAAACTACTCTAGATAGTAGTTTATCAATGTGTTTTCAAGCAGAGAAAACTGAACTTTTTTTCAGGTTTTTCCGCATTTGAAATTTTTAAATATTTCAATTATATATAATATATATATTTCTTGGAATGGAAGATTTAATGCATTTATTTTTGACCAAGGAATTATAGGTCAGGTTTTAACAATAAAAAGAGATATTTTTATCATTATTCGCTTTATTGCAGAACTGGCTACTGCAATAAAGTGAATAATGTTAAAAATATCTCTTTTTATTGTTAAAACCTGACCTATAATACCTTGGTCAAAAATAAATGCAATAAATCTTCCATTCCAAGAAATTAATTTTTAATTGCACCAATCCATTGAAAAAACTATATATAATTTATTTACTAACTAGCTTTGTTTGAAAAAATTTGGGTTTTTTAAATCATATGGCAATTTTGCTCAATAAACAAAATTATTCTTTAAGTTTTCTGGATTTCTCCAATGAGCAAGCAGCTAGTAGTTTTATCAATTTATTTATTATTAATAAAGTACCAGGTTCGACGCTTCGGTCGCATATAGGACCATCCACATGGCCAGGCCATTGTCAATATATTGATCCTCCAGAGGTCACATTGGCAAAAGACATTATTAATTTAATAATCCAATGACCAAATTAGACAAAGGGTATATAGAGAGTGGGTAATAATTTTAAGGTGAGGTATGGGTAGAGTCTCACTCTCTGTCCATAGTTCATACACTCTATCTAGTTTGGTCATTGGATTATTAAATTAATAATATCTTTTGCCATTATGACCACTGGAGGATCAATATATTTACAATGGCTTGACCATGAGAATGGTCCTATATGCGACCGAAACGTCGGCCCTGGCACATTTATTAATAATAAATAAATTGAATAAATTGAATTGCTCATTGGAGAAATCCAGAAAACTACATATGGTCAGTTATTCAACTCCGTCAAATAAAATTATTATTCTGTTGGCAGTAACTTTCATTTGATATAAATTTATATTTCATTTGAATCAATTGTTTTTGATAAAAATCTTTTGTAAAGGCTCATCATTTACTAGAGGAATAACATTAGCCCCTATTCGAATGAAAATCCCAATACAAGAAAACGTTTCGGATTTAATTAGATATGCCATCATCAGTTCTTGTGAGCTGAAACGGAGCATAAATATATATAAAAATAATATATACCATAAAACTAATTATAAAAAATTAAATTTAAAGTATACGGAATCTCATTGAATAACAACACATCGAGATGAACATAGAGTTGTTGTATAATATCATAAATAGAAAATATATGTACATTAGTTCCGGTATGCTCATCAAGTCTGTATGGCCAAGTCTCAAATGTATTGTATATAAAATTTTTTTATTAACTTTTTTTTTTTTTTATTTCATTTAAGGACTTTTTAGACATAGAAGGCCATTTAGACCCCGTCTCTATTTATTTCAATTGGATTGGTAGCCAATCCATTGTAATCAATAAATTTTTGTCGGAATGCATACCTTTGACCTAAAATAAAGGTTAATTTAGGGAACCAACGAACTCTCTGAGAACACTGACCTATAATACAAATTATTAAGGTCGAAATCTCATTAACAAGAGACATTTGACCTCAGTGAAAAATATATTTTACATAATCATATTATAGGCCTATGGTAATTATTTTTTTTTTAAGTATATTTTATGTTAAATGATCCAAATTCGTTAAAAAACAATTTATCAATTATAATAGCTATATTTGCGCATCTACTTTAAATTTATTATAGCCAAATATGCATTGCTATATGCACTGCAATCCGACTGATATTCGAGAGTCCTTCTCCGTTAGGATTTAATAAAACATTTTTTGCCCTGACGTTTGTGTTGTCAACCTTTATCAGAATAACGGCATTGTTTCAATTAAATATGAACTCAATGCTGTCGATAATTTATTATTTTTTACACTCTTTTTTGCAAAGAAAACATCCGATATGTTTGGCTCACACAAACGCTTGTAAGTTTTGGGCAATCACGGCAACGAATAAAGTACTTGTATATATAATTATTTATAATCCAAGTATCAAATTATGATGTTTATAGGGGAAGGGAGGTACATTAATTTTTTATAATTTACCAAATGTTCACTTGACTTATGAGATTTCTCAAATAATCGATTCAATTAATTTTTTCATATATAATATATAAATTTATTACCTTCAAGAATCAAATGGAAAAATATTCCCAAGGTTAATCTATGGATATCATGATCATATTATATAAAATTTTCTTAAAAACTTTAATAGTCTTCTTTACCTTATTATCTAATTTTCCAGTAAAATTGTTTCCTTGAGCATCTCGAAGGCACCAAAAATCCACAGGAATCGATTGGAAGGTATAAGAGAAAATTTGCCAAGTACATGGAATATTGAAAAGTGTAATGAGAAAAGTAAGTTGCAATTGCCAACGACCAAAGCTTCCAATCGCTGTTGAAATTAGATCCTCTTCTTTTTCCTTGGCATTACCTGAAATATAAATTACAATTTTTTATTAAACAAATAACATATATGTTTAAAAATCTGGTGTGACTGGTTGGTGGCACTGCACACAACTTTCTCTTACCTTCAGTAATCGAAAGTTGTGTACTGTGCTTGTAACACCAGATTTTTTTGTGTTGAGATATATTTATTTTCCCATAGCCCCTTAGTTCCAAACTTGCCTTTTAAATGTTGACTGCTTGAAATAAACTATGGTTATTTTTTAAAATGTTAATCTCATATTTGGATTTATTTTATACATATTAGGGAATCCTAAATAAATACAAAATTTCATAATTGGAAAAAAAATTTTTTTAAATGTAAAAAGTTCCAAAGGGGACAGGAACCCCTTTTTGAATCGCAATTTACATACAAATCCCCAAAGGGATTTAACATTGGCTCTAGGAAGTAATAGCCGGAAAATAAATTTAAAAAATCTGAAATATTAAATCAGTAAAGTGTACTTCAAACAATTGTCAGGGCAAAATGAAAATATACATTTTAAAGAGGATCTAAAAAATAATTGATTTATGAATTTTAATCAAAATTAATTTTAATTCTAAGGACCGTCGGCCAAAAATATATATTTTTGCGTATTATCCGTTTATTTGTACTGAGGATGATTCCATATCACTGCGATCGAAATATCTACAAAATAAACGGGTAATACACAAAAATATTTATTTTTGGTCGACGGTCCTTAGAATTAAAATTGATTTTCCTTACGGCCATCTACAAACAAATTTAAACAAAATTGTTAGAGCCAATTTTGAGAAAATCATGCCTAAAATCGTTTCACACATACCAATTAGTGGCACCCACTATTGGACTCGGGAACCTCAAAACATGTATCGTATATCCATCAAAATCTTGACATCGAATTTTTGACATGTTCGCAATACTTTCTCTCTACGGTATATATTACATATAGGAAGTAAAAAAGGAAAAATAATTATAAAAACATTTTATGGTTCTAGGAGATTACTAATTTAAGAAAATTAAAAAAAAAAGATTAGTAATTAATTCAATCTAATTGAACATTAAGAATGGTTATATTTGCTCAAATTAGAATTCTGAGTATTTGAGAATTTGGGGAGAATTTTGCATTTCAATAGAAATTATTTTAAGCAACTAAATATATTTGTGGAAAATTATTTAGAGATTTTTTTTTACAAATATACTTTATATAAATAAACCTATGTATATGGGTCATTCCATGCCAAAACGACAAATTTTTTTCCTGACATCCGCCGATTTCGCTGAAAATTTTCTATCTTTTTTCTACCCCTTAAAAGACATTTTTGAGAATTTTTTCAAATTTTTTTACCCAACTAAAAAAAAGTTATGGATTTTTGAAAAAAAAAACTGGTCTTTTTATTCAAATAATTATAACTTATTTTAAAATTGATATTCCGAAACCCCGCAAGGCTATAAAAACTTTGTTTTTTAATGTAGTTTTCAGAAAAAAATACAAAAATTATTTCAGAAGCCCGGATATATGAAATATTTCAGTTTTTTTGAAAAAACCCTATTTTATTTCGACCATTTTTTTTTTTTTAATTTTTTTAATTCAAAATAAACTTCAACTAATTCTACAATTATCCCCCCTAATTTCAAGATGTGCCGACGATTGCTTCTATTTTTTTTTTTGGTTATAAAAAAATTTTTCTTGAAATTTGGTTTATTTTTTACATAACTTTTTTCAGGTTTCTCGTGAAACTTTAGAAGTTGAAAAATGATATTTTATTCGAAAATTTTAAGTCATCATACTAAAAATTGTTTTTTTTTTCAGTCTCGTACTTTACTAGTCATCATACTAAAAATTGTTTTTTTTTTTCAGTCTCGTACTTTACTGAAAAAAAAAACAATTTTTAGTATGATGAGTTAAAATTTTCGAATAAAATATCATTTTTTTAACTTCTAAAGTTTCATGAGAAAGCTGAAAAAAGTTACGTAAAAAATAAACCAAATTTCAAGAAAAATTTTTTTATAACCAAAAAAAAAATAGAAGCAATCGTCGGCACATCTTGAAATTAGGGGGGATAATTGTAGAATTAGTTGAAGTTTATTTTGAATTAAAAAAATTTAAAAAAAAAAATGGTCGAAATAAAATAGGGTTTTTTCAAAAAAACTGAAATATTTCATATATCCGGGCTTCTGAAATAATTTTTGTATTTTTTTCTGAAAACTACATTAAAAAACAAAGTTTTTATAGCCTTGCGGGGTTTCGGAATATCAATTTTAAAATAAGTTATAATTATTTGAATAAAAAGACCAGTTTTTTTTCAAAAATCCATAACTTTTTTTTAGTTGGGTAAAAAAATTTGAAAAAATTCTCAAAAATGTCTTTTAAGGGGTAGAAAAAAGATAGAAAATTTTCAGCGAAATCGGCGGATGTCAGGAAAAAAATTTGTCGATTTGACATGGAATGACCATATATTATATATATATATATATATATATATATATATTTAACAAGACATGTGAGTGTTCTTTATTGATGAGGCCAAACATCCCATGGCCCCCGGGAATCGAACCCAGGATCTCCGCCTTTCCGGGGCATAGGCGTGCTATCCATTGCACCAGGCCACCGGACCCTCGACCTGCACCAATAAAACTCACTTCCCCTTAAAATATATCTATGACTCAGTTAAAGTCCGAATCGAGGTATTTTGAATACTATTATCTTTTTCAAATAATAGATCTCGAAAAATATTTAGCTATATATATATATATTATATAAATATGTTACAAAAGGCAATTTATAGCTGTGATGTTATATTCATAAGAGGGTACAAAATGAGAGATGCAGCTAAGGTTTTTTTTTCTTTATTTAATCCGCACGAATGACGTTTCGGTTCCGTGTTTGAACCATCTTCAGAGCTGGAGAAAAGTCATTATCAAAGTGGCATAGTGGATTTTATACAATGTTGAATCAAATAAATATAAACATAGTATGCGATGACCAGGTACATAAATGAATCAAAATTTTTTTGATTTGAGAGAAAAAAAAAATTGTGTATATATTTATTATATAAGAGTATTATTATTAGGGGAATTTTTAATAATAGACCACATTTTTGTATTAATTATTTATTAATATATAAATACTGTACAACGTTTCGACTGCTTATTCTGCAGCCGTTAAAGAGTATTGTTCAACAATGTATAAATCCACTATGACACTTTTATAATGACTTTTCGCCAGCTCTGAAGGTGGTTCAAACACGGAACCGAAACGTCAGTCGAGCGGATTAAATAAAAAAGAAAAAAAACCTCAGCTGCAACTCTTATTTTCTACCCTCTTATGAATATTATTGTACAGCGAGCGCCACAATTAAGTCCCCACCTAATAGCTTTAGCCCTAAGTTTATGGTAAATGGTGAAATAATTTTAAATTTGAAAAGGTAAAATAAAATGATCTGTATCAGATTTTACGTTTTACCTTTTCGGTCATTAAAATTATTTCACCATTTACCATAAACTTAGGGCTAAAGCTATCAGGTGGGGACTTAATTGTGGCGCTCACTGTACATAAATGTTATTCAAATGAAAGTTGGTCAGATAATGGTTAACAAAGGATTTAATATGGTCATAGCATAGGCACATTTTCATTTCATTTCTTTATTTTTCCATAGGATTCCGGAGAATATTGGAAATTGTCATATACAGTAATGTACAATAAATTACACACTAGCGGTCCCCCGGGGGAGAGAGAGAGAGAGGGGGGGGAAGGGCCTCAGCTTCCCCACTCCATTGGACAGAAAAAATATTAATAATAAAATTATGATTTTAATAAAATAATGGATTGGCATTTCGACCAAGAACGATTGGGAAGTTAGACCCTCTTCCAGTGATTACTAATCAAGTATAAGGAATTTTCATATTTTCCATTGATTTGAATTCTTCCCGAAATTATCACATATATTAGATTTGTTGTATTATCTTAGGTTACTTCCGCGTTTAAATATCATATTTATGCTCTACTAAAATGATAGAAAATTGGAGGCCTTAACCTTGTCTTTTCTAACTAGATGTCATATTTCTTCCCTCTCTCTGCACCTGTCCACTGATTGACTCAAAGACCTTCAACAACCAGCTTTTCAACAGCATTGATGAGATATCTTTTGAAATAATTGAGTATAAAGATTTTTCAAGAGTTAAGAAAAAGTAATATTAATTACCTTTAATGGATTCTTTAAATCTCAATTTCAAGGAAAGGCTAAAGAAATTTTTCGAGACCGCAAATTGGGAAATCCTCATAAATTCCCGAATGGAATCAAACATATATTAAAAAAAAAAAAAGATTTTTTAGCAAACTTTGGACAAGGATTTAAAATCTTAATACCATAAAACAAAAGATTTTTCATATAAGCTCCCTTGGTGGCCCTTCCTCAAAGTAGTACAATTTCCTCAACCCTTAAGAAAAACAAATTGTTCTTAATTATTGGTTCTTTAAAAAAAGTAAAGATTCAAAAATAACTTTTTTTTAAATATTTTTATTTTTTATAAAAAAAAAATCTTTTGGCACTATTTAAACGATTTGATCCACTTTCTTTTTCTTCTAGGAAACTAAAAAAATTGTTTAAAAAAGTAAAATTTAGAAGAGAAAATAAATTAAAAAAGAAATATTCTCAAGGAGAACATGTTTTATAGATTATAATATAGATAAATCACGATTTTAAAATTATACGTATAATAGAATAAAAAGGAAAGGCACGTGTGTCTCGGTGCTTTATCATAAAATTAATTTAGAGCAGAATGTGTGAAAGTTAAACATTCAATTTTTTTAAAAGGGATATAAATATCTCTATGACCTTTGAAATTGGTTCAATAATATCTGCATTAAACTATTTTATTTTTTATAACCGAAAAAGAGGGAAGAAATACCAGTCTTAAGTGCTGTTTGCCAATGCAAGTACCATAGCTTAGGACCACCACCTTCTCGGGGGCTCAAAAAAAATGGTCCGAGTGGGCATGTAGGTGAAAATTATATATGTCACAGACAAATAATATCTGGACTTATACCCAAGGATGGACAAAATCCTTTAAAAAGGACTAGCGATCTGATCCGATCCGCGGATCCGGACAGTTCGGACAATCCGACCCGGCTGCTGCAAAAGGATTAGCAATCCGACAAACTCGGACGATCCGATCAGTTTAGAGTTGATATTTAAAACAAATTTAAACAATTTTTTAAAATAAAAGTCCCAGAAAGTCAAGCCTTAGAGGATCTTTCTCTCTCCTTGTTGCGCCAGTGTAATTATCTTTATTGTGAAGTTATTTTTATATATAGACTATATATATATATATATATATATATATATATATTTTTTTTTTTTTTTTTAATGTAAATATAACCCTTTATATTTTCATTTTAGTATTTAGGAAAAATGTTGCCCCTTCCTAAAGAACTTTGATCTCTCTCTCAAAATGTTGAAATATTGTCCCTGTACCTTACACATGAAATATTTTCTTAATGAGTTCCTAACTAGTTTTTTTTCTTTTTAATAAAAATTCCATTTTTTTCCAAGGTGAAGGCAACTTTAACCTTTTACGTGCATCCACTTATTGATCATTATAAACTTGTTCCCTTCCCACTTGTTTATCTTTTATTGATATCATCAACATAAATGCTAACTAAATTGTTTTGAAATTATTCACTAAAATAAAATAATTATTAAATTAAATAACAATATCGATAGTATGTTGACCTCAATAGAAAAAAATTAGAATATCCACTAAAAATGTTTGTAGAATATTTTCTAAGTTATAAAATTGAAAAAAATAATTAAAATAATAATCATCTCCATATACAGTACAGTAGATTAAGTTGTGGAAAAAATAATCAATTCATAAGAGACATATTGATAAAGATACAACAATAAACAACATTTTATCAGCTAATTTTACGTTTCCCTTCCAGCCATAAAAAAATAATTGAGAATAAATAGAATAAATGCTAATATAAAATAGTGAGGTAAAGTTAGTGAGGAGAGAAGTGGGGATCCGAAAAACTTGTGGATAAAAAAAACTAAAAATATTTTTTAAGTTTCATTTAGATTAGGAGAGCGTCAAAAAACTAGCATAAGTTTAAGCTGAAATAAGACCACGCAATCAATAAGTTTTTAATTAGAATGAAAAAAAGTAAATTCAAATTTAATTAAAATAACATAGATGAATTAAAGTTTAAAAAAATCATGCAAGTGAGGTCCCAGCGGGAGCCTAGAAATCCCCCCCCTCTCTTTGGGCAGAAAAGAAATTATATTATATATTATTATATATAAGAAGTTATAACATTATAACTTATCATAAAGAAACTCTTTATTAATGCTAATTTGGAACAAAATCATCTCCTCGTCCTTGAGTGTGCCACTTCCTCTTCCCCCAAAAACCAAAAATTGTGCCTCTTTAAAAAAATCCTTGGACCGCAATTGAATAAGTTTTCACTTTACCAAATTCAATAAAATAGCCAAACAGCTTAGGGGTCTACAAAAAGAGGATTTCATTCTTGCATTTTATTTCATTTGAAAAAAAAAATTGTTTTTATTGGGAAATATATTAAAAAAGCAAATTCAAATTAAATTAAAATATCAATAGATTAAAGTTTAAAAAATAATGTAAGTATTCCTAATGCGGTTGTTGGCTATTTGTACTTTTTATGAGAATGACATAAAAAGTTTAGCCTAAAGGATTAAACATTTTCTCTTATATATTCATTTGGATATAAATTGAGGAAATGTCTAATTTCATTAAATGAATTTTTTTTAAAATAAGGATATTCAACATTATATAATGTAAACTGTAAAATGCAAAAATGTTTCCCAAAAAACAAATAGATTTTTGAATACCTGAATTAGGAGAAAATTCATTATTAGGAGTGGATCCATTCTGCGGGGAGTGGTTTCCGACATCATCTTTCAAATCAAGAACTGTCTCTAGACTGTCACTGTGCTTTGCCATGTCCACTCGAGACTTGAACTGTTTCCCAGGTGAGTCTCAATCACTTAGGTCCCCCTCTAAGAAGTGAAGGAGGGGATTTCCTTTTGAGAGGGCGGAGACCATGCTTGCAGATTCTATCAATTTCTGGATTCCTTAAAAAATAATATATTTATTAACATATTAAACATATTAAAAAAATAGTATAGAAATTAAAATGCATTTTTTAATATAAATTATTATTTGTTATATAATATTTAGAATAAAAAATAGTAGTAATAAATTTCATTCAGAAAATATTTTCATTCATACAATAAACAAATAATCAAGAATAAAAAACAGAAGAAAACGCAATCAGAATTTTTTATTTAAAAAAAATATATTTTTAACATCTGACGTTTCGGCAACGTTTTCGTTTTCTTGTTTTTTAGTCCTGATACAAATTCCACCAAACATAAAATACCCTTACACTAAACAAATAATTTTTTTTTGAATCCTGAATAATAAAACTAATTCATTATGTTTTAATTTATTGTATATTGTTCAAAAGCACTTGATCAATAATTACGAGTTTCAAAGAGAGGCAACATAATGAATGTGATAATTATAGGAAAAGTAGAATATAAGGAAACCTACAATTGAATGCTTGAATTCCTATTATCACTCTATCAATGAAAAATAGCGTGTCTGCGTGATGATACTAGATTTTGATGAAAAACTCAATAGTAGTGTTAGCCTTGAAAATTTCACTTTAATTGTTTATAGAGATAGAAGTTGACCACCATTTTTACCTTTGTGTTTAAACCCCTCCTCTAATTTGGAAAAAGAAGTTAAAATAAATATAAAGTCCAATTATTTTGCCATAATAACTTTAATTTAATTTAACTCACCAGGATTGTTATAAAATTGTATAGGTGTTTGAATCAGGGAATTCCAAATTTAGAGAAATTAATGAAATATATACTCTCTGGGAAATTTAAGGGTACAAAGACCCCCGGACAAAAAACTAGTCGGCTGAAGGCGAGCAAGGACGTTCAAGGCTAGCCGCAATACCCGCCCTAGTATATAAGTACTAATTTACGGCAGCCAATTGAACTTCACCTCCTCCTCCTCCTCCACCCCCCTAACATTCTTTTTTTTTGGAGTTTAGGCTTTCACAGTTGTTATCATTAATAAAAGAATTTGATTTTAGGTTTAACTGTGGTTTATTTGTAAAAATTACAAATTTCGGCCACTCATTCTGTAGCCTTCTTTAGGAATAATTCAGTTCAGATTATGGTTATTACATCTGTGATGATCTCATTTGAGTTGTGCCTAAAGAAGGCCACAGAATGAGTGGCCGAAACGTAAAATAAACCACAGTTAAACCGACAATCAAATTCTTTTATTAACTTAAAGGTTCGTTTCGCCGCTGCTCAGTCCTGTTTCGGCCCACAATGTAGGAAGCCATCTTCAGTCAGATGAGGATCTTAGGGAATGAGAATTACTCATCTTACTTTTAAAATCTCATTACCGTGGCCAAAACTTAACAATAATTTGGAAGAGAACAAATATAGGAGCAGTAAAGAAAATAAAGCCTTTGTATGCCAAATGCCGAAGGACAGGTTACAGACAAAATTTATTCGTCCATCCTCAGTCCTTCTAGACTTATATTTATTTTAGGCACTAAGTTGTAAGCATTCTCTAAAAGACTCTCACGTCGTATTAAACACTCGCCCTTTTAAAAAAATGTACATGTGCACGGACTATTGTGCATCAAGAACGATTACAACTTTGTGCCTAAAATAAATATTTGACCGAGATATATAGCTGATAATATGTAGTTTAAAGGTTTCTTGATTTATCCAACAGGCAAGCAGCTAGTAGTTTTTTCAATTATTTATTATTAATTAATGCACCAGGGTCGACTTTTCGGTCGCATATAGGACCATACTCAGGGCCAAACCATTATCAATATATTAATCCTCCAGTGGTCATATTGGCAAAAGACATTATTAATTTAATAATCCAATGACCAAACTAGATAGAGTGTATGTGCTATGGACAAAGAGCAAACTTAAAATAAATATAAAGCTTACAAGGACTGAGGATGGACGAATCAATTTTGTTTGAAACTTTTCCTTCGGCATTTGGCTTACAAAGACTTTCTTTTCTTTGCTGCCCCTGTACTTACTCTTTTCCAACTTATAACATCAACAGCAACTTCTCTCCTGATTAAAACTTAAAAATGTCTGAGATATGTGGAAATCATAAGAGCCGATTGAGGAAATAAATATTTATTCGAGTGAGGTGGATAGCTGAGTAGATCTTGTAGTAAGGAAGAAAGAAAAGAGAGATTGCAGCTAAGTTTAAAACGATGCAATCGCTCTTTTCTTTCTTTCTTATTACAAGATCTACTCAGCTATCCTCCTCACTCTAATAAATATTTATTTTCTCAATTGGGTCTTATGATTTCCACATATCTCAGACATTTTTAAGTTTTAATCATGGGAGAAGTTGCTGTTGATGTTATAAGTTGGAAAAGAGTAAGTACAGGGGCAGCAAAGAAAAGTCTTTGTAAGCCAAATGAAGAAGGAAAAGTTTCAAACAAAATTGATTAGTCCATCCTCAGTCCTTGTAAGCTTATATTTATGTTGGGTTTACTCTTTGTCCATAGCACATACACTCTATCTAGTTTGGTCATTGGGTTATTAAATTAATAATGTCTTTTGCCAATATGGCCATTGGAGGATTAATATATTGATAATGGTGAATAATGAAATGAAAATGCAGCTAAGTTTAAAACGAAATAAACTTAGATGCATTCGCTCTTTTCTTTCTTCCTTACTAAATATTTATTATAATATAAATTTAAATTGTAATTTAATGATTTCTCGGAATTCGGACTGCTCTGAGCTAAAATTTAAAAAAAAAATCTGGTTTCTCTTTACCTTTAGTAATTGAAAGTTTTCTTCTGTGATAGTCACACTAGATAAATTTTTTGTGAAATTATATTCTTCATTTTCCTTTACGTTTTGCTATGAGCGGATCACATGCTGAATGTTGTCGCTGTTTTTGCAAATATCCACATTGTTTGATTATTGCCAGCCGGTTCTGAAGATGGCCTAGACCTCGGGCCGAAACGTCAGCTGTGAGGGCGAGAATTTAAAAAAAGTATATTTGGCTGCAATCCTCTTGTTATTTTCCTGGCTTCATCACCATAATATTCTGAGATAATTTTAATATTCATTAATATGAATAGGTAACTATATTTTTTTTTAACTTACGAGGACTCTTGAACATATAGATTATCTAATTTATCTCTCATTGAAATATTTATCTATTCATATTAAATGTTTTTTAAACTCTTTGACCAGAGTTTATCATATATTTAACGAATTTTATTATTTTAAATAAATAATGACAATTATTAATCAAAAATATTGTAGAACACTCACTGAGAAAATTCATTTGTAGGCATCAAAGTTGAAAAAATTTTGTGTGGAATTAAAATATTCTGTAATAATTATTAATGAATAGATATATATGTTATATAAGTTTTCCTTAACTTCCGAGAACTCTTGAAATAGATAGATAATCTATAATACTTTCAAATACTTTTAATCAGATTTCCACCGCCATTAGCATTTTTTTTTGATCGTTATTGAATTCAAATTCAAATATAATATTTAAAATTTCCAGTAGGTAGCAGCACCTTCACAACTTTTTAGCCGAATTAAGTCGAAAATAGCCGAGTTTTATCGATTTTATATATTTTTTTCGTGGAGTTTGCAACTCAATTATAACTACAAAATAAATATTTATCAAATATTAATTTTATAATTGTAACAAATGATGGCTAATAGAATGAATATGGTCTCAGCACCAATCGAATCGATTTTAGTTGAAGAAAAGCCTGAACCTGAAAAACCTGTCGATAGAGAAAAAGTAAGTAAATAGTTCTATTGAAAGATTTGTTGAAAAAAAATTAATTATTAATTTTAATTATCATTTTATAGACTTGTCCACTTCTTCTTCGAGTATTTTGCTGTACCGGAAGGCATAATAATATTATGGAATATGCACGAGGCAAAGTCCCATCAAATGAATTACAAATATATACTTGGTGAGTGAGGTTAAAATTGAATTTTATTCATATGAAACAATCCATATAAAAAGGTTTCTATAGATTAAACTAGAAAAAAAATCTGGAATCAAAAGGTGAAATAAATTTTAGGACATAGAAATTTAGTTCAACAGAGAAAAAATTAGAAGCTAAATCAATCGCGATTAATCGGCCTCATCTATTAATATCTAACTCTGTATAAATGTTGACAATTCTATTTTATTTTTCAAATATTATTGCTTATTTTCTTTATTTTTATTTGCTAATAAATACACTTATAAATGAATACAAATACGAGTTTTCGAATTATATATATATATATTATATAAAGTAAATTTTTTTTGTGTTAAATCACATTGGTGGTTGAATATAGTCTGTTTTTTTCAAGAGTGTTGGTAGTTTATTCTGGTCTCTAGTTTGTCAGGTAACATCCTGACCAGAAGATTGGGGTCCCGGATTCCACTCAAACCAACTTGCGCTAGTGCGTTATCCAATCAACCCTTTCCTACATCTCTTGAAGATATCCACGAATATTCTAATTAGGAGAATATTGAGGTCCGAAAATCAACCCATACAACACCAACGCCACAGCAACTAAACTATTTTAGCCGAACCAAAACCTTGTGAAACATTGACATACCAAATACTTATGGATCAGCAAGAGTGGGACGTCAAAAACAAACTATTACCATCACCAGAGACGTATTCAAATTAAGTATAAATAAAAATAACAAGATGTAAAAAAAATAAAATGAAGAAGAACTATATAATTTATTTTAAATTTATAAATTTTTTCCCACGGGGTGGAGTAGTGGTAGGTCATTTCTATACCGAGTGGTTCGGACCCCAGGCAGTCCGAAGATTTTATTTAAGGCATTTGGATACCAAATGGCTTAAATAAGAATGCCTGGACACCAATATATTTTTATTTTTATTTTTATTTTTTATACATATATCTATAATAATCAATAACGGATATCGTTTAAAGTCTTAAATGGCCTAAGTTGCCGAAAAGACTGTGTGAATGAGTGTTTGAATGTGAGTGTGAATGAGAAAAAAGTGTGATATATTTTCTTCTACACAAAAACAATATTTGGACACAGATTTTAATCGCTTCCAGAGGAATTTGGATTATATAGAGGAGGTTCAGCAGAAAGTTTTGAATCGATTGGTATACATATCTCAATTTCATCAAAAATTGAGATATATCATAGAGTTGTTATATAAAAACATAGAAAATTATATATAAAAATATAAAATATGTACATCAAACATGTTATGTACATATTTTATATTTTTATATATAATTTTGATAACGGTGGCAAAAATGGCTGATGACCTAATGCCAACATTCTTTTTAAATAAATAATATATAATTTTGCATATGTTTTTATTAGGAACCGACCGAATATTCGGTTTCGGCCAAAAAGTAGCCGAAACCTGAGTCTGAAAAGATGGGATGAGACTCGCATGAACAAAAAAAAAAAGATCAAATGATTTGCAGTTTCGGTTTCGGCTGAAAATCTTGTTTCGGTCGGACCCTAGTTTTTATGTACAGTGAGAGTCAACATTAAGTCCCACCGGCATGCGTTTTCTACCTGTGATTATTTCATTGTTTTTATAAAAGAAAATCTTTATTGGAAATTTTCTAGGTTTGAACCATGAAAGTTTCCATTAAAAAATATATAAATTTTTTTTAAAAACAATAAAATAATCACAACTAGAAAACGCATTGAAGTCGAGCATTCGCATCCCGTCCCATTATTTCAATTGAATTTCATTATTATTTATCCCTCAATTCCAGGGGCGTACATAAGGGGGGGAGGGCGAGGGGGCCCGGCCCCCCCCGAAATTTCCCAAACACATATACATATATTGGGATATACAGACATCAGCGCAACAAATTTTTCCGCAGGATGGAAAACTTTGGTTCCGCAAAGGAAAAAATGTTCCGCGAAAAATTTCGTGTGAAAAAAAATTTAGTTAAAAAAAAAAATTTCCGCAGAAAATTTTCACTTCGGGCCCCCCCCCCCGAAAAAATTTCTATAACGCCCCTGCTCAATTCCCTTTAAAAGGCCTGTTTGTTATTTCAAGTCCTTTGTCACACACAATAAACACTCATACTTCACTTGATAATAATCGAGTTTTTGTAGTCTTACCTTAGAACTTTTATATACGATTTGTTATATTAATATTATTTGTTTTTTCATTTGATTTACAGGATGGACGCCACTCTTCGTGAAATCACAAGTCTTGTTAAGGAAGTAAATCCTGATGCTAAGCGAAAAGGCACATATTTTGATTTCTCAATTGTTTTCCCTGATATGCGAGGGCCTGGATATAAAATGAGGGAGATAGGAACAACTTGCTGTGGACAAAAAGGTCAAGATGATGCAAAAACACTTGCACAAGCTCGATTTTGTATTGGAGATTATATGGATATTTCAATTACTCCACCTAATCGAATGCCAATGCAGATGATGCGAAGAGGTGCAAGAAATTGGACATGAGAATTTCATAATATTGAATGGCAGTAAATCTTTTCTTTGTGCCGAAAAATAAATGTGAATTTAAAGACTTCTTAATTATTTCAATTTCTCCAAATTAAGCTTTTTATTATTATAAATGTATCCTACAAATAAAGAAAAGAAATGAATAAATTAAATTGATATTTACAGTTTATATTTTAATAAAACATACAAAATTAAACATTTCTTATTATATATATATATAAATATAAAGACTACATTCACATTATATGGCATAATCTTTGTCTTAGGAATATATTTTTTAATTCTTTTAAAAAAAATATGGTTCATATAATCTAAATTTAAAATTTTTTTATATTTATGTTTTATTATCTATAGACAAAAAATAAAATGATTTGAATCAAATAAAATAAACTCAAGGCAGTGCTGTAGCCAGCTTATTTTTGAATTAATAATTATTATTTTTAATAAGAAATCAATTTGTGACGCCTTTTATTTATAAATGTTAAAAAAATTTATAAATAAGTAAAAGTATAACTCACTTTATGATATTTCTTCATTTTGTGTAGAGTTTGTTTTATTCATTTAATTTTACTTGTGCTTTAAAAATTTGTGCATTTTCTTTTTCTTTAAATATATTTTATAAAAAAAAAATAGAATATCCAAAAATGTCATTTTTGTTTAAAAATTTGATATTAATCATATATAATAATTTTTTTATTTTTTTTAATATCTTGGCTGGACAGGCTTACGTGCTCTATTTTTAATGTTCTTATTCAAATCGATACTCTGTCCATTGGGAAGGACAAATTGGTTGGTCTCATAGTCCATAAAACCACCTCCAGATTCACTTCCTTGTTGTTGATTTTGATCACAAGGATTGCCACTCGTATATGCGTATTCTCTTCGAATTCCATCAGGATCAATATAGCCATATTTACCTTTAACTACGCAATCAACTCCAATAGTTTCTTCTTTCCATGTTCCATCATCATTCTCAAAACCCCATGTAATAGATCCATCTTCATTTTCCTCTCGGTATTTACGAATAACCTAAAACAAAAAAAAATAGTTGCTGTATTTTTCTGTACATCTTTATGGAATATAATTTTTCAAAGTCATATGTGTTGCGTTATTGATTTATATGTAAGTGTTACTTTCCCAAAAATAATTTCAAATCCCATGTTGCCATCTTCCTGACAGCTTGGAATATTGCAGCAATGTTGCACAATATTGTAGCTCAAACAGCAATATTGCCGCAATATTCCTGCAAGTTTCAAAGAGGCGGAATAGGAATATCGCTGCAATATTTCCTGTAAGATAGCTTCGTTAAATCCATTAAAAAATCGTTAAAGCCAATTGCCAATTTTGAGAAAATCAAAAAAAAATCAGAAAAAGTGCATCGCATCAGTAAAGTACTTGTATTTCTTGGGCGAATTTGTTCAAAAGCTTCGTGGCACGTCTCAGGGGAGTGCCTAACTCATATGAAGTGTCAACTCTTTGTTTTATTTAACAACAATGTCGACATTTCAAGCGATTCTTCCGGACTTCATCAGAACATCTGTTTTATTTGGCTCGAGCTTAGAAGAGTTCTTAGCTGAGTGATTGTCATTCTTGAACCAGAAGTCATGTCCAAGGATGAATGTTCGCATCTATGTCAGGAGCTGCCAAGAGCCCCTCTAAGCTCCAGGCAAACAAAACAAGTCCTGATGAAGGCCAATCGTTTGAAACGTCGAGATTATTGTTCAATAAAGCAAATTTTTTTCATTTTTTCATTATTGGCTCCTTTATTTCTTCATTATAAAATAAATATATTTTGTAATAGTGTAATGAACCTCACGGGCCGCAAAAATGTTCAAGATGGTCTGCAATGCGGCCTGCGGGTTGGTCACCCCTGATGTAATATGTAGAAAGTTTTGCGAGCGTGTCAAAAATTTGAGATTTTGAAGGACATGTGTTTTGATACCGTAGGCTACCGTCCCGAGTCCAAAAAAGCTGGTTCCACAAAAAAAATGTCTCAAGAACAAAAAAACCCATGTATTTTCTACAAGTGATAATTTCATTGTTTATCTAAAAAAAGATGGAATTTTTGAAATGGAAAATTTCCAACGTTTGGACAATGAAAATTTCCATTAAAATTTTTTAATATAAAAAAAAAAAAAATGAAATAATCACATGTAGAACTTTTTCTATGGGTGGTAATTAATTTTGGCACTCTCTGTCATTCAATATGAAGTTTTATAATAAAATCCGTGGAAGGAGGCCTACTAAACTATTTCACTAAAGAGTACTTCTTTTCAGTTTTTTTTTTTCTAAAAATTAGGTCTAAATATTTTGATTAAAATTAACTAATTAAATTTTTAGATGCTCTTTACAATTTATATTTTCTTATTTCTCCCAAAAATATTTGAAGCATACGAGAGGGTGCAGATGTTCTAATTGAGTTGTTATTTTGACGTGACAACGTCTTACAAATCATGTGTCTATAGTGGCCGGTTAGGAAGGCATGCACAAAAAAGTTTTTTGATTAATTTGGATTTTTATTTGACACACCACACCTATAGTTATAATAATTATAGTAGGCCTTGGTGTAGTGGTTAGCATGCTGGCCATTTGTACCATGGGTCCCGAGTTCGCATCCCATTCCAAGCGACAAAAATTTATTTAAATTGAATTGGCTACCAATCAATTTAAATAAATTGGGACGGGGTCTAAATGGCCATAGATCCCGAAAAAAGACCTTAAACGAATTTAAAAAAAAAATTATTATAGTATAATTGTTATGAGTATCGTTAAACAATATATTTATTGTCATTTCTCCTCAGAAAGGTGCAGGTGCGACGAAAGAGATGATTTAGCTAAGAGCGGAGTATGTGGTCTCTGCAGTCATTGTTTGGAATTTAGATTAATAATTTATTTCTAAGATTACACGAGTTTTTAGAAACTATTTTACAAATTTTCTTACATCATCTTAATTCAAGAGAAAATGTCAACCAATCACTGATTAAATAAGAATGAAGAATTATACAATTTAATTAATTTCTTAATCAAAGAAATCTAATATAGTCAAACTCTTATCTTGTGAGTGGATGGCGTCAACGAGTTACCCAAACCAACATCTGCATCCTTTATGTCTACCGTCCCCAGAAAACATTAGGCAACGAGCCGGATTGCTCCTTTTTTCGGTCGCACCTGTCTTTAAATTACAGGATTATGGACGAAAAAGTAAAAGTAGCTGAGCCGGAGACGTTGAGGAAAGCAGCGAGGAAGGAAGCTTCTATTGAATAAACCCAAACTTCTTTATAACAAGACGTATCGATCATATTTATTCCGATTATTAAGATGTTTAGGAATTTTCAACAAATTATTTAATAGAGTTGTTATCAATGGAATGTGCATAAGGTAGTCACAAAATTACTTATGAGTAAAGAACAATGTATACAATATGAATTTTAAATACATTTTAAAGAGCATCTAAAAAATAATTGATTTTTCAATTTTAATCAAAATCATTAGAGCGAATTTCGAGAAAATCGAAAAAAACTGAAAAAGTACATCAGTAAAGTACTAGTACTCTTTGGCCGATTTTGTTCAAAAGCTTATTTTCACGCATCAGGAGGATGCCTTTCTTAAATATAAAATTTTAACCTCGTAGCTCTTTTCGTTGAGATATTTTGTTCACAGACAGACAAGCAGACCATGTTGCGGAAACAACTTTTTTGGATTCAGGGTGCCAAAACGTGTATATCCATCATCGACATCGAACTTTTGATAATTTCTCTTTCTATATATTAACATATATAAGTAAGAGAAAGTAATAACTTAAAAATTCATTAACAACTTAACTCAAATTCAGTCGAAATGTCTTATTCTAGAGGAGTTTAGATTTATTCAATAGACTACTATCTCCACTTCTCAGTTTCATTAATTCTTTTCAGCCACATTTCATCGTTAGAAGTAAAAGTAGAACAACTACTAGATAAAGGAAATTGTTAAAGGGTTGAAAGTAAAGATGTTAAAAGAACAGAGAGTTAGTTGATTTATTAATAACTTGTTTGACCTGAGCTACTGGTTTTTTCACTCTTTCGCCTTTGCTTATAGCCACAGGTCTTGGAGGTGGAGGTGGATCTCGAGTTCGCACTGCTATTTGTTGAGGCTGCGGCGGAGGTGGTGCAGGTCGAGGCTAAAAATATAATAAAATAAAAATTATCATAAAATAAAACGGGATAAATATATTATAAAAAAAAAACTTACTCTTTGAACTGGTCGTGCTGGTCGTTGTATAGGAGCTTCATAAGCTGATTGAGGTGGTGGTAAAGGTCGTGGTTTTGGAGAAGCTCTCAATGGTGGAAAATCATCTTCAGCTTCAGGTCGGAAGATTGCTTTTTGTGGTTGTCGTAAAAGAGGATCATCTAAGCGAGAAGGCCGTAAAACTTTAGGTTCCAGAATGGATGGAGGTGTTGGGGATGGGAGAATCAATGAAGGTGTCGGGGATGCTGAAGGTATTACCTAAAAAAAATGTATTCTTAATAAATAAATAAATATAAAAATTAAACAAATAAAATAAAACATTTTTCAAATAGATATACTTGTACATCTTCTTCATTTTCTTCAATAACGGGCCTTGGAGATAATGATGAAGATTCAAGGCCTGGAAAAGATGGAGAATCTAAAGCGAAATCTTCATCTGGAAACGATTTTGCTTTTGCCAAAGGTGACTCTTGAAGAAAAGGTGCAGGTCTTGCTCGAAGAATGGGAGGATCTTGAAGGGAAAGTGCTTTGGGTCTAGATAAGGGTGACTCTTGAAGAGATGCAGGCCTTGCTCTCGATAAGGGTGCTTCTTGAGAAGGTAATGGACGTGGTCTTGCGTTCGAAGGTCTTCTTACACGAGCAGGAGGTGCAGGACCAACACCTATTCATTAAAATTATATTATAAAATTAAAATTTATATTATAAAAGGAAAGTTTTGATATATATAAACTAAAAATTATCACATAATCAAAAATGAAGATTGGTGTAGATAGTTGAACGATAAATGATAACGCTTTTTTTTGAGGTATTTTCAGGCCAAATTTATTTCACTATGTAGACAACGTTTCGGGGGCCTAAACGCCTCCCTTCATCAAGACTAATATGAGAATAAAATTGACAGTCCAAATTCATTATCATATGACGAAACCAGGGAGAGTGTTAATTTATTAATAATCACATTAGTCCTGATGAAGGGAGGCGTTTAGACTCCCTAAACGTCGACTACATAGTGAAATAAATTTGGCCTGAAAATACCTCCAATAAAAGCGTTATCATTTATCGTTCAACTATCACATGATCTATATATTATATATTCTTTCAGTATACTTTTTTTTTACATTTTCTTATATATAATGATAAAATATTTTATCCATATTTTAGAAAATAATATTGTTTTTTATTGTAAATTAATGAATGATAAAATGAGGTCATCATTAACCACAAGACGATGTGGATTCGATTCACATGACTGCCTCATTTTTAAGATTTAAGATAAAAACTGAGAATTAAAAAAAAATAATGATTTTTTTTCATAACAGGTGAGTATGTAGTGAATATAAAGAGTAAAAAGAGTAATATATTGTTTTCAAGTTTATAAATATAATTATATGTGTTGAAATGATTTGAGCCGGTTCATAATAAATTGTGAGAATTGGATCAAAATAATGATCATTTTTCTGAATTTCTAAAAAAAAATAGACACATGCTATGTTAAGATGCTTGCCGAGGCTTAACAAATCGAAAATTCTGTTTTAATGTAATTATAATTCTTTTGAATTTATAACATTGCCAAGCACTTAAATGGAATGAAATCTGGAGTTCTTGTATGCGATCACACCGACCAAGGCCGGATCCAGAGGAGTTTTTCGGGGAGGGGGTCATTTTTTTTTTGCCTGGTGTGACTGGTCGCACATCACGCAACTTTCTCTAATTGTTACCAGTCACACCAGATTACTCCCCCCACTCCCACCCCCACCGAGAAACTCTTCTGGATCCGCTCTTGCCTTGACACCCACAAGGAAATGCAAGGAAATAGTGCATGTGTCAGTTGTGTTGCCTAAGAAATTTTATTACCCTCGCAATTTTTTTGAGTCTAGTCTGTAGCAATTCCAACCACAATAACTCAAAAAATAAGTAAATGATTGGCAAAGTTGATCTTAAAATTGTTTTACATTATAAAATAGGAATACCTTTATCATCACTTAAACTTAATTCTTTAAAATAAATGAAGAAATGAGAGTATTGAGCATACTAAACCACAAGAGATCGTGGGTTTGATTCACTTGGATGACTCATTTTTTTACATTCATGATCATAGATCCGTTTGAAATATCGTTCAAACTTCATTTGCAGTTTTGTTTATAATGCTTGAAAGAATACGACAAATCTGTTAATTTAATATCACTAATGCACCCGTTATTATAAATAACATACTCGGAAATCTATAAGCCTTTGTGGTAGTGAAGGGCAGATTTTTATTTTTATTTTATTAGTTTAAAAAATTTTAAATGAAATTTTTATTTTGTTTTCAATTCCTTTATTAGTGAGAGCTTAGATAGCATAAGATACATAAGAAATTATTTTTTTTATTATTACGGTATTATTTTACCTTGAACAGCTGAGGACTGAGGTGGCAGTACTCTTCCGCGTATTCGACCACCACCACCACCACCGCCGCCGCCACCACCTCGTCCAGGAGGAGGTCCTAAGGGCACAGATCCAGGAATTATCGCTCGAGGAGGAAGTGGACTCTCATATTGTGCCTCTGCCAAATAGACAATCTAAAAAAGAAAAAGAAAATATTTTGTATAATAAACTTAAAGGAGAAAGGTGGTTTAAAAGGCAGCATATTTAATTAGTTATCAAAATGTCACCATGCAGGAAAACCTCAAAATATAACTGTAATAAGCTTAAAAATTAATTATTAATAAATATTAATTTTTTTTTTTTTTTAATTAAAACATTCACACTTTTTTCTCATTCACACTCACACTCACATTCACACAATCTTAGGCATTTACACAATCTTAGGCAACTTAGGCCATATAAAACTTTACGATAACCGTTATATATAATAATATCTATTGGGTCCAGGCATTTCTATTTAAGCCATTTGGTATCCAATGGCTTAAATAAAATCATCGGACTGCCTGGGGTCCGAATATGCGACGTTCGGTATAGAAGGTAGGCACGCTACCTACTACACCAAGCCCGGGGACATATTAAAAATTAAAATGTAACCATCGCTCTCTCAATGTTCTTAACATACGATGGTAAAGTAATAAAAAGTTCCGCTTAATATGAAACCATGAATCTCGAATTTTTTTCTAAATTCTCATACACCAGAATAGGGTCAATAGAAAAGGCGTGTCAAGGAAATTTGCCCCCTAGGTACAAAATTGGTATTCCTAATACGAATGTACGTAATCATAATTCTTATGGCATTGAAATTAAAAAAAAATCATCTAAATTTATTTTAGAAGAAGAAAAAGGAATATGAATACTGCAGGCAGAAGGAAATTAAAACATTTTCGGAAAGAGTTATGGGTGCACTTCCCAAAGTTTATCAAGACCAAAATAAACATATATAGGTGTGCTAGACCTATATATTGAGACAACTAACTAGTTTAACAAATGTGTGAGTATGTTTGTTTGTTGGTGGGTCCAGCGCCCCCGGGAATCGAAGATTTTCCTGGGTATCGGTTTGCCATCCTTTGCACCAGGCCACCAGACTCTTGACCAGCATCCCACATTTGTTAAATATATCTAGTTGAGTCCCTCTCGAGGTATTTATTGGTTTATTATTATATATATATCAAATTACAACGTTTCGGCCACTCATTCTGTGGCCTTCTTCAGGTACAATTCAGCCAAGATTACAAAGGTTGTTACATCTGTGACAATCTCAATTGAACTGGTTGAGAAAACAAGATGGCTGCCGTTTATTTGTAAATATTTCGACCCCAGTGATATGGAATCATCTTCAGTACAAGCAACATATGTTTTGCAAATCGTTACTTTCTCCCATATCACTGGGGTCGAAATATTTACAAATAAACGGATAATACGCAGAAGTATTTATTTTTTGGCCAATGGTCCTTATAATTAAATTGATCATCCTTACGGCCATCTACAAACAATTCGAAATTTTTTAACCGTCTGCAATTTTAGTTTCATCACACAAACAATTAAAATCTACAGTATAAAAACTTGCATCATATAGAATTGGTTAGAATTTCTTTCATTTTCGTTTTTTAATAGTGAGAGTGACCAACTAGTTTACATTTTTATAAAGAAAGGATCTCAAGGACATAAGAGCATATATAGAGTATACAAATGGCGGTCTCAGGAGGGGCCTGAGCCCCTCCCATTGGGAATAAGAAAAAGAAATTTCATATAAAACATCATTTTCGTAAATAATAAAGAGCGAATAAATTTGAGAGCAAAAATTTTGGAACCGCTATAAAACATAAAATAAAAGAGAAAAAAGCTGAGTGCAACTAAATAAAAAAAAAACTGGTGGAAGCGCGTTTAAGAGATGGATGAAAATTACTTTAAATTTCTAATTGTAGTATTTGTTTTTTGTTTTTTTTTTGCTAAATGTTTTTAAAGGAAATAGGAAATCTATATAATTAAAAATAAATAAAACTATTGGAATAATTGAATTTTCTACAATTAGTGAAAATTTCTAATCGATAAAAAAAGCGTGTCATGAACATTAGAACAGTTAGTTAGATAGAAAGGAGAATCGAATTCTATTTTTCTTGTGATTCAAAACGAGTACTCGAGTGCCGTTTGATTGGTTTCCTTTTCCTCTCCGGAAGGTTGAACCATTAGTCTTTTTTAAATTCAAAAAGGCATCCCTACGCCTTATGAGGAATATAAGAAACAAAGACATTCCGAAGAACAAGATGACAATCTCAAGTCTTAGAAACAATATTACATTTTGAGTAAAAAAGACTAGAGTGACTTTTTTTTTATTTGTAAAAATATTGAGATTTTATAGGTGGCTAGATTTCAAATTTATATTAGAGACATATTATATAATGAATATCGTTATAATCCCGCAAAAGCCTTGCGAGATTCTGGGGCTCAATATTAATACACTTCTGCCGGCACTCTCCGATCAAAAAAGGTAAAATTTTAAATACGAATATATCCATATGCGTTTGTGAAGAGACTTAATTTAATGGAATTATTCATTTTTCGTGTGAGAGGGTCCGAGGGTCCGGGCCCCCTCATAGTTAAAAATTTTAAGAAAATAAAATATTAATAATTTTAATTATTTTTTATAAAGTGTGTGTCTGTTTGTCTGTGATTTTAAGAAAACTAAAAATACAAAAAAAAATTCAATTTTGATTACATAAGAAACGCTCGAGGATCGTATTTAGAAGGAGAGGTATCTTAAGTGGGAGTTCTTCCTTGTGATTGTGATTTGAACCGGTTTTCAACATTTCTTGACCTATAGCCTTGTAATGAAATAAAACAGCTAATATCATCTTCAAGGTGATCCGTATAAATTTTTATAAAAAAAAATTTTTAAATCTTATGAAATTTTAATCTTATAAAAAGAAAATAGGTATCAAATCTAATACGGGGAGGGAGGGAAACACCTGCAAGAAATAAAATTTATCAACTAACAAGAAATATAAATTATCAAACAACAAATTACAAAAACGAATCTATAACCATAAAAATATTTTATATTTGGTAAATTTTTATTATGAAATAGAAAAGTTGAATTATTATTTTTTATAACATACCTATATATTAATAGTGGTTTCCAAACTTTATGTTACCACGGCTGCCTAAAAAATATTTAATTGTATGGGACCCCCCTCCACCCCACGTATTAGATAAAATAATACAAACCCAAAAGTTTTTATTGTCAAAAAATTTATTAAACTCTCTGTGGCCAATATTTGCGCCTCCCCTTAGACTAGATCGAGCCTCCCAGTTGAAAAAACGCTGTATTTAATTGTATGCCCCCCCCCTCCCCCGATATTTAATTTGTCTGACGACCTTTTTTAGATATTTTTTTAAGGTGAAGTTTAGATTCATTTTTTTGAAAACTAAAAAATTCCAGAATAAAAAATTTGTAAAATTAAAAAGTGTTTTAAAATAGGAGCAAAAAGGATGTGATGTCTGAAGGTTAATCTCTCAAAGAAAAATTATGCTCTCCCCTTATAAAGAAGTCAAAACCCATAAAAATATTATATAATATTAAAGATTTCCAAAAATGTTTGAGTTAATACTTAAATAGCTCAATCAAGAAAAAGTGAGATAATTGCCCCAAGGATAAAAAGCGAGTAAAAAGAGTCAATGGACTATTTCAAGAAAGTTAAGACTTAAAAAAAAGGTAAATTTTATCCTTAATAAGTAACGGATTTAAAGTACCGGTGTTGAATATTTTAAGATTAAATTAAATTCAAAAGGACTACTCTCAATATCATGATAATGAACATGATTGCGGAATTCCAATTCAATGTCATATTTTTATTTAAATCCACATGTAACTAAGAGAGAAAGGGACTCTCTTTTAAGATTAAGGTCAATTCGTTAGAGTTGCAGAAAAGAGAAATAAAAAAAAAAAAAAATAGTGTACAACATAAGAAATTTATGAAATTTGAAAAAAATTGTTGTTAGAGAATTTTAAAAGTTAAACATTTTTAATAAATAATATAATAATAATATTACCTAGCGTCTTTAGGTTTAATACTTGTTATCAACGATATTTAATTTGTCTGACGACCTTTTTAGACCGTATTTTGCTATCTTTCAATAATATGATTATGATGATCTGATGATTCAAAAACATAACGTGCTACATAATATTTTAGGTAATTAATTAAATATTTATTTCCATTTTATATAATGGAATCTATTTGAATATATAAATAAATTTCACCTATTAATTAAGGTGGATTTAAAATTTTTTCATATTTCTTTTAATTTCTGTGTTTGTGGAGTTTCATTATAGAAGATCATGTAATATTTTGTTCTTAAAATATCGTATATTCCTTTCAGTTATTTAATCTCTGTCATTGAACGAGATGTTGACCTTCTCTCAAGAGTTTATTAACAATTGAGGAATATATTTAGAAATTTTAAATAAGAATTTTCCCAAATTTTATTAAGGGCGTTCACATTTGATTCTTATATATACAATTCATTGGAGTAGTATATTTGCAATATGCTTTCTCCATACTAGCTGATCTTGTTCCAGGAGGTCTTGTTGATTGCATCATTAAGTGGAATGTTGGCGCGGCCCAGGACCGCCCTTAGGGGACCAGGCCAATTTCTCTCTTGAATTGTTGTTTATATTCATTCTCTTATATAAATAACCCTGACGCCTTGACATAAGGAACAATAGCTGGAGGAGAGAGAGTCCAGGTCATCATTTGATGAAATTAGAGTTAACTAAGTAGAACAAGATAATCAGTGTCTAGTTACTTATTAGATCTCGGTAAATAATAACATTTAAATGAATATTCAATAATTCTCTAAATGAAAAGAAAATCAAGGAAAGTTCACTTTCGCTATCATCCAAATGAATTTGTAGTAATGACATTTTTCCAAATTATCTACGGTCATCTTTAAGTGAAAGCAATAATAACCCACTCATTTATTATCAATAAATTTTTAAATCATATATGATTAGAAAATATGATAAAATTATGAGAAAACGAATTCATATTTTCGCATTAAATTCTATCCTTTGAGAAACGTTTAGAATAAAATGAATGGCGATTTTACATAAAATTCAGACCACGATCATTTGAATAATTTCTAAAGAGATCGATTATATAATTAAATTGTAATAAAGAAGAATAAGATGGATAGAATTTCTCCTTTAATCATTGATCTTACAATTTATATTTAAAGTCAAGTTGTGTTTATTATAATAATATTCATACGTGAATATAAAGAGCAGAGTTGGAAAGATATATTTATCAGGACGATTAGGCCTTTAGCCAACTTTTGATTCAGAATTCAGAAGATCATGTAAAGAATTGTGTTTTCATATTAGAGATTTTAATTTTTTTGCGTTGAGATTTTTCCAATTATTATAAAAATTTATTTTAGTCGGCCTTTCTTCTCCAAATATTGAAGGATTATTTCGTGTTAAAGAGGAAATCAAATCAATTGTTTGAAGTTGTGGCTGTGATATGATTATAATAGAGGATTGGAGATATCACCCAAATTGGGATTCTCGAGGCTCACTAAAATTACCAGAATAAGACATTTCGGCCTGAATTTATTTGGCCATCTTCATTTATTGGAAATTATACACATAATGCAAGTGAACATGTGATTGAACCAGGATTTTTCAATAAAAAAATTTATTTGGTTCATACAAAATTATATGGCTCCTGTGCTCAAGATCAGAGATAAAAAAAATCCCTCTGATCTTGGACTCAGGAGCCATATAATTTTGTATGAAGCAAATAAATTTTATTAATGAAAAATCCTGGTTTAATCACATGTGCACTTGCATTATGTGTAGGCCTATAATTCCCAATAACTGAAGACGGCCAAATAAATTCATTATAATATTGTAAAAATTGGAAAAATGGCTTCTTAAATGACGCCTACGCAATAAAAGTAATCTACATGCCAAATTACAGCTTTCTAGGCCTTACAGTTTAGGCTGTGCGATGATGGTCAGTGAGTGAGTCAGTCAGTCAGTGAGTTCTCTCTTTATATATATAGAGATGGAGAAGAAAAATGCATTTTTTTTCTAAATGGTGAATTGGGGTACTTGGCGGCTTCAAAAAAACCCCAAAATTACTTTTATGGGAGGGGACTTTTGGAGGGGGGGAGTCATTTAGGGGGGGGGGGTGACCTATTGATACTCATTTCATTAAAAAGTTGGAAAATATGAATTTTCAAAACAAAAATAAAGATTTGGGGTATCTAAATGATAATAGCTTCTCACCTATCTAGGTAAATATTTTATAAAATAACTTATACTCCACCAATATCATGGATTAGAAAAAATCTTCTATGTTTTCTATTATTTAGATCCAGCCCTCACTGAGGAAGGAGAACAGCATTGTAGCCGAAACCGCAAGGTCTGAGTTCTGGAAATTTAATTAGATAATAAATATATAAAAAATTTTTATTTATATATTTTATTGGACTGATCTGACCTATTATCCATTCCACAAATAAATTCAGGCCGAAACGTCTTATTCTAGGAGGTTTATTGAACCTAGAACCTGTCTAGAACATTCCAATTTGGCTGATATCTCCATTTCTCAATTATAAATATCAATTTCCAAGTTAAGCTGCTCTATTTATTTTCTTTTTATAGCTTGGGACTCTTCTTCCCCCTGCCCTTTTCAACATGTCTATTTGAGTTTTTTGTATCTTCCTTTTATCTGTTCAGTCATTAGTATCAGTACTGAGGATACCTGGAGGAATAACTTTCATGGGAATAATACTGAGGTGGATTCCCGTTTCCTTCCTCAGGAGTTGGCATCTCAGATAGAGTTGGTAATATTTTGCCATAAACTCTAATTGTCTTCAGCTCATGATTATAAGCTTTACCCCTCGGCTAATATTCCTCTTCATTGATGTTAAATATGAATTAATAAGTAAAAGTTGATATTAATTCAAGTGAGTCGGCACTCTTTATTATCCTCTCAGGCCAAGAATCAAGTTAATTATTTCGGAACTGGAGAGGTCACTTCTTCACTTCTTTTAACATGTCTTTTCTTGCATCTTCACTCTCCTCCTCATTCTACTCAGCCGATAAGATACTCTTTTATATTTAAGATGTATTTGTAGAGGTTTTAGTCCCACTTGAAGAATAGAAGATAGGGTATATAGTTTATTATCTTAATCTTTAGAGAAAGTGTATAAACACGCACTTGGATTCCTAATCTTATGATAGAACTTGACAGTCAATCAAATCATGAAGAAAAAACATTTCAATTTCACAGAGGTTAGTGGCCAAAAAACAGGTACAATAGACAAGATATTTAAATAAATTTCTCCTTCGAAACCAAAGCAATTCCTCTGGCATGCAAACCGGAAATGCTCTTTTTAATATAACAAAATCAATGATCCATTAAAATATTGAAATTTTGAAATTGCTTCAAATAATTGATCAACTAACAAGTGAGTTATTGCTAAAATAAATTTAAAAAAAAGTGAAATTAAATTAAAAATAATTTATCCCAAAAATAAATTTATTTTTTTTAGGGATGCTTGAATACAGTATATTCAAGAAAATTAATTTTAGAATAAGAATTTCAAATTATAATAATTAAAAAAAATTCTTGTCTTCCATTACCAGAGGGTGAATAATTATCACTTTTTATTAGCTAAACACTCAAAAATATGAGTAACTAATAAAAATAAAATTATCTCTAAATAAATATCAAAAAATATATTGAATAAAGACATTCAAATCAGATTAATTCACCCCACTTCTTCCGAAAAGAGTTAAAATGATTCTCCTTTAGTTTTTTTTTTTTTTTTCTTTTTTTTTTACAGCTTTTTTTTCGTATTGTCAGCAAACTTCTTTCATATCAATAGATAAATAAAAAAACATCTATAAAGTATAAGGTACATGTGTTAAAAATTTCGTGTATATCCTGTATAAACAGCTCCTTTAGAGTTATCATCATACAGAATTTAAATGGGGTAAAATTACATTATTAGACTATAAGATAATATCGTTATGAGTAATTGGCTATGATGTTATCATAAAAATAGTTAAAAATCTTAGAGAAACCAGTATAAAGAGTTTATTAAAAATTAATAGGTGAAACGAAAGGTGTTTTGTTGAAAAAGATGATGTAATTATTAAATTTAAAAAAATAAGATATTATTAAAGACTGGGAAAAAAGCATAAAAATATGGAAAAAAGTGCTTAAAAAGGCATAAATATCTTGAATAAAAAGTTGTTCAATAGCTCTCGGGCTTGGCATAGTTGGTAGCGCGCCTGCCTTGTATACCAAGGATCGGGGGTTCGGATCCCAGGCAATCCGATGATTTTATTTAAGCCATTTGGATACTAAATGGCTTAAATAAGAATGCCTGGACCCCAATATATATATATTCATAATAACGGTTATCGTAAAAAGTTCTTATATGGCCTAAGTTGCCGAAAAGACTGTTTGTATGTGTGTGTTAATGGGAAAGTGTTAAAAAAAAACAAGTTGAAGTAAACGAAACCAAGTATGCTGGGACGATTGTATTAAGGTTATGGAGAAGAAAAAACCAGCGAATGTTTTCCACGTTAAAACAATTTGTTTGCAGATATTTCGGTATGCCTAACTCAATCCATCCTCAGAGCATCATAATATACAATTGTGGAGCGTTTTATAAACTCATAAAATGCATGAGAAGCCATTCTATTCTATATATGTACGGGACAAGATCTGATGAAGTAAGTCACTGAGAGAAATATAGCATCTATATACAATTATATCATATGTATATAGACATAGGCGCCGGAACTGGGGGGGGGGGGGCAAGGGTACATTGCCCCCTGGCATCCTATAGGGGGGGGGGAGCAAAATTTCTTCTTTTATTTCATTTATTTTTAAAAATGATATATTTTTACTTTTGAAAAATAAAATCTTCTAAATTAAAAAAAATTAAAAGAGTAAGAAATTCATTTTTTTTCCAAATTTTTAAAGTTTTATAGTAGATTTGTTTTTGTTTTATACTATTTAAACATATTAAATCATTTTAATTTTCTAAAAAAAAAATTTTTGCCCCCCTGATTCAAATTCGTTCCGGCGCCCCTGTATATAGATGCTATATTTCTTTATATTTCTTACAATTATATCATAATATGATATAACGTACATTATATATATTTATTATATATATTACATATTAGGTATGTATATAGATGCTATTTTTCTCTCAGTGACTTGCTTCGTCAGATATTGTCCCATCCATATATAGAATGGCTTCTCATACATTTTATGAGTTTATAAAACGCTCGACAATTGTATAATTTGATGCACTGAGGATGGTTTGCATTAGGCATACCGAAATATCTGCATATAAATTGTTTTAACGTGGAAAGCATTCGCTGGTTTTTCTTCTCCATAACCTTAAAAAAAAAAGTTGTTCAATAATCATAAAATTCGAAAAAAAGCATCTCAAAAGCAACTTCTACTCCTACCAATGGCGGATACAAGTGGGAGGGGGGTAGAGGGGGTAAATGCCCCCCCCCCCTCCCCGAGATTTGAGAAAAATATTTTTCTTGTAAATTATCCGCATGGAGTAGAAAAGGTGTGATTTACGCAGTTGCCGAAGGATTTGCTTTACATGAACGATTTTGATGATTAATGTTTTAAATTATTTTTAAAAATTATATAAATATTCATAAAATAAGATCAAATAAGCAGGAAGGGGAAAAAGCATAAAAATGCAATCTTAATAAACTTAGAAAAAAAAAATTAATATGAAAATACATTTTTTAACATTAGAGATTTTACAAATAATTTTTATTTGATTAAGGCAAAGTTGCAATTAATTTCAAATCAAGTATAGTTATAAGTACAAGGCCTTGTGTCTGGCTAGGGTCGCCAGTTGGCTTCCCGTCTCAAACATGAAAAATTTATTTCAAATGAATTGGCTACCAATCATTTGAATAAATAGAAATCGGGTCTAAATGGCCTTAGATGCCGAAAAAAGAGCTTAAAATAAATTTTAAAAAAAATACAAGGCCGGGAGAAGGCAAATAATGTTGCATTAAATTACCTAGGTCGAATTTTTAAATTCAAAAAATGAAATTATTACCTTGAAATATAAAAAAAATTAACTGAATTAATTAATAAAAGTTTGGAATATATATTAATATTAATTGAATAGACTATACCAGCGTTTCCCAAATTGAGGGTCGCGAACTGGCACGCGGTTTAGTGGGTTAGCGCGGGTTGCGAAAAAAAATTGTAAAAACAAAGTTTTTCCGCAATTTTTGGGTATGAAATAAACAAATTACTTAAATTAGATATAGAAGCAGTAGCAGCCAAGTAAATTAAAAAAAAATCTATTATTTAATTATTAATCGATTAATAATTAAATAAAAGTTTTTTATTTAATTTTCTTGGCTGCTAGCTACGTCTCCTATTCCAATTTAAAAGTCACTTTTCATCGTATATACAAATAACTTGATTATTATTAAAAAATAAAATTTGTTTTGTAAATAAGTGTTTTTTTTTTTTCATAAGGTGAAAACACTGTAGTATACAATACAATATTTTTATTTGAAATAGATATCATTTTAAATGTATTTATTGACACAACTAGGAAGAAGGGAGATTTGGTCTTTTCATTTTAAAATATGTTTGCTTTTGTTTTAAATATTATTAACCATAAAACTATAGCTGACCCAAAGGACAAAAGAGAAGAACTAGTTAAATGTTTTTACTTTCTCTTACCTCTATATATATGTTAATATATAGAGAGAGAAAGTATTGAGTTCATGACAAAAATTCGATGTCGAGATTTTGATGCATATACACATCTTGACGTCCATTGAATCCAAAAAGGTGGTTTTCGCGACATGGTCTATCTGTGCGTGTGTCTGCCTGTGAACAAAATATCTCAAGAACGAAAAGAGCTAGGAGGTTGAAATTTTATATTATAGTTAGGTACCCCTCTGAGACGTGACACGAAGCTTTTGACCAAAGAGTACTAGTACTGATTACTGATTTACTTTTTCAGTTTTTTTCGATTTTCTCAAAATTCGCTCCAACGATTTTTATTAAAATTCAAAAATCTATTATTTTTTTGATACTCTTTAAAATGTATATTCTTATTTTGCTCTTCTGAAGATCACTTTACACTTGTACTTCATAGGAAAGTTAGGAGAAATGGTTGTTATGGTAACAAAATATAAATATCTTTATATAAATTTTGTTCTGCAATGACGGAAACTAAATATATGTCGACACAAAAAATCTGGTCTGACAAGCACAGAACACAACTTTCGATTACCGAAGGTAAGAAAAAATTGTATGCTGTGCGGCCAGTCACACCAGATTTTTCTCTTCTAGGCCGACTAAGAAGAAATTTTTCTATGTCGGAATTTATCTTATTTTGAATTTGTTCTTGGGTCTTGTGACTATATGACATTTAAAAGACCCTGTAATCCAGCCAAGACAGTTAATATTTTGAGTTACTCTATTCTGTTATAATGTATTATTATGGGTTGCAAGAGGCTTTTCTAAGCTTGTAGCACACGCCCTTCTCTTAATTATTCAGCATTTCTTTTGAAGAAAGTCTTTTTATAAATATAGCTCAGAAGATCTGATCTGAAACGACGTGAGCTCTTTGATTCGTCATTTCAAGGTTTGAATGAAAGAATGATTTGTTAAGGTCGTAGTCGTATCCTTGTCAAATTGGTTTAGTCAGAAAAACCATTCAATCCGATGGCGTAATTATTAAGGGAATGAAATGCTATAAAATTTCGATCGGTAATAATAAGAAAGTAATATAAAAGATTAAAGATAACAATAATTAAAACGAAAAAATTAACAAAGGTGGAAGAATTGTTTTTTTTTTTTAAATAGCTATGTAGGCCTAAATAATATTTTTTAAAAATTCAGGTTTCCCTGATATTTATATAATAAATTGATAAATTTTAAAAACTTTCAAGTATTTTGAATAGAATTCAAATGATTTGAATTTTTTAATTGGAGAAATTTTAGATAAAGATTTCGTAAACGAGTTCAATGCTTTAATGAGTTATTTGCTTTTGTTCTAATTAGACTAAAACAAGAAAACAAAATCTGACCACAGAATTTTAAATTTCACATATTTATATCCTTTATACAGTCAATTGTTAAGATTTTAACAATGATTCTTGGTGAAAAGCTATTATCGTACCGAAAGGAATAACTAAATAAATTAGGATTGCCCCCCCCCCCCCAACCCTCCATCCAAATTCACACCCTTTTTGTAAATTTTTGAAAACAACAATTTCCTTGAATTCAAATATCTATAATATTTTTTATATTATAGTTATATAAATTGTTTTTGAATAAAATTTGCGACTTATTTAATTCCATACACTTTTACTCTTTAAACTTGATTATTTAGAACCTGATTATGAAAAGTGAAAGACAATTTAATAAAAGATGAATTTTTTTGAATATTTTTACAAAAATATTCATAAACATTAATCCAGTATGGTCAATATAGATAATTAAATATAATGCGTAAAAGGGGTAACTCTTTTTGTAAGTATGAATTGAAATGGTTAATTGAATTTTTACTTTTTTTTTAATACTAGCTCCCTCCCACTACCCCAACCAAAAATAAAGTCTGCTTCAAAAGATTTCAAGGGCAAAATGAGAATATACATTTTAAAGAGCATGTAAAAAATAATTGATTTTCAAATTTTAATCAAAATCGTTGGAGCGAATTTTGAGAAAATCGAAAAAAACTAAAAAAGTACATCAGTAAAGTACTCTTTGGCTAATTTTGTTCAAAAGTTTCGTGTCACGTCCCAGGAGGTGCCTAACTTAAATGTAAAATTTCATAAAATTTCAACCTCCTAGCTCTTTTCGTTCTTGAGATATTTTGTTCACAGACACACAGGCAGTCAGACCATGTCGAGAAAATCACTTTTTTGGATTCAGGGGACCTCAAAACGTCTATATCCATCAAAATCTCGACATCACATTTTTGACATGAATCCAATACTTTCTCTCTATATATATTAACATATATAGAGGTAAGAGAAAGTAAAAAATTGTGGTTAAAAGCAATTTGGACGGTTTTAATTTCTTTTGGCCATCAACTCCCTTTCATATTTTTATTATTAATAAAATAATAATACGAAATGTGTTTTAAATGGCTGATTGACTCTAATTTTTTAATTGTAATTTAATTTTTTTTTAATACATATATTTAAATACTTAGTATTTACCAGAAAAAGTCCCCAAATGATCCGCATTTTCAGACGACTCTCCCAGACGTCGGTGACTGTTGAATTTCACTCACAACTCGAGTTCACCTGACTCACTTTGGACTTCTAATAAAATTGAATGGTCTGCAGCGTCTGTTCGCTCTTAAGTAGACTTCGATGCTGTCGCCCCTCTCTTTTATCTTCTCCTTAAAAAAAAAAAAAAATATAAGATTAACATTCAATCCTAATTAAACCTATAATATATAGAAAAATGAAATAATTATTAATATTTCAATTAAAGTATTTTTTATTGTATTTAAAAAAATTTTTGTAACAAAAATCAAGCAATATAGACCAGGTTTCCGAATTCTTCAACTGCTTTTAAATTAAAAACAGAGAAAGAGATAGCCTGGGATAAAAAATATTAAAAAATGTAAGTCTTAGCTCGGGCATCTCATCACCATCCACATACTCATAAGATGTGAGAATTTAAACCTGAATATTCTACTAGTTATTTTCAAATTTTAATACAATCTGAATTTTTTTTTTATTTAAACGGTTTAGTCTTTTTCGGCATCGGAGGCCATTTAGTCCCTATTTATTTCAATTGATTGGTATTCAATTCAAATTGGCTCAATTGAAATAACGAACCCGCGACCCTTGGTACAAATGACCAGTACGCTCAGTGGTGGAGCGAGCTTAACTCGCGCCCGGGGCACATACTGGCACTAAATTTTCCAGAAATCAATTATAATAAAAATTATCCAGCAATTTTTTGTTTTGCGGACCTTTATGAGTACCGCCCGGGGAATGATGACCCCCCTTGACCCTCCCCACCCCTCGCTAAGCCACTGAGTACGCTAACCACTACACCAACGCCCGAGAGCCCACTCTGAATTTACTATTATTCTAGTTCATTGTAATCTCTGTTACAGGATTATTTACAAAAAGAAAATGTTGGAATTTTTATAGATCGAATTGAATAAATAAGAAAATAATCAAAACATTAAGATATAATAAAAAAATAGGAAGGCAAGCAGGTTCTCTGAGCAATATAGTCGCTCCCTCTCAGGCTTTGCAATTCTAATCAATGCATTTGTCAGGGACAAACTCTATTGAGAGAGACAAAGAATTTGCTCAAATTTCTTAAATTGTTCTTTCTCTTTTATAATTATTATCCTATTGTTGGAATGGATCTGGGTCGAAATGCCAGCCGTGAGGGCGTTAATTTAATGAAATAAAAATTTGGCTTTACAAGCCTTGTTTTCCCCCCCCCCCGGAGACAAACAACCCACCACCCAACAACCCAACACCCCCACAAACACCCAATCAAACACTCCCCCCACCTCGCTAACAGAGAGACCTCATAGAAACCTGAATTACTCCATATTTTTCTCGACCTCATTTTTCATAGTCCCCGATAATCCCCCCATATATTTTCTATACATTTATTTAAACAACTACTATACAATACTTTCTCTCATCATATAATAATTTTTTCCACCCCCGCCGCCCCCCCTATTTTTCTTTCGACTCCATAACCATGAAATATATATAAAAGAAGTAAGTCAATACAAATATTCGTGCGGGATGAAGCCCACTTTTACTATTCCTACTGCACTGATGATGCACGTCATGTGCAACAAAATAAGTATTTTCACATTAGTGCGTAGCAGAGAACAAAAAGAGATAAAGGAGACAAAAAAAAAGTAAAATGTAGAAGATTTAGTTGAGGTTTATAGCTGATATGATTTATTTGAGGTTCAGGCACTTTATATTTAATAATAAAAATCGAAAGAAAAAACTAGCTGCGTTGCTCATTAGTGAATTCCTGAACCTCAAATAAAATGTAGAAAAGAACAATTCTTTAAAATGCAATATTTATTATACATGAAGAATTCTTCCTAGGATCCAAATTGCCACAGTTGCTTTAACGTTAATGGAGAAATGAAATTTTTTAAATTTAATTTAATTTTATAGGATCATAGGATCTCTGCGTGAAGCTTAGATTGAAATTTTTTTGTTGAAAATGGACGCATATGGTCCAAAGACCTATGATGACCAGTTGTCACAGACCACCAGAAAAGACATGGAAATAAATGTATAAGAATAAGAAAGAAACTCAACTAAGGGATCTAAGATGATGTTTGTTGATATTAGATTTGAAACTTTGAAGAGTGTAGGTTTTGGGAAAGATGAATAAGCTTGTTCCAGTCGCGGGAAGTCATGAAGACAAAGGAGGAATGGAATTGACTAGTTCTGCTAATGGTGGGCTAGCATATGGGTGTTAGGACGATGCCTCTCTTGTGTTCAAAACATAAGAGTCATCAGGAAGAATGAGGTGGCATGTGACCATTGGTCATTCACGACAGTGCAAATCACTGGCTACAGGGATGCAGTAATAAACTCATCAAAGCACGTCTCTGAATCTAGTTCGGAGATATGAGAGCTTCCATTGACAACCCGCCCCAAAGATAAGAACTATGACATTGAATCACGACATGGCCGATTGTTCTAGAGAGCCTAATTGAGGTGAGAGAAGTCAAATAACCACAGCATCCATAATCTTGATACATGATAATTCGCTATCTCACACACCGATACAAGATGAAATTTGAGACTACTCTCCGTACTGTTTTTCTTCTCCTTGGAAATTACATTTCTAAGGAAAGGGCCGGAGAATAAAAGCCAGCAATTGATGGACCCTCTCACATCATCTTTAATTAGCAGATATTTCAACTGTCATCACGCCTAGTCATGATCAGTTCAAACAAATGATTTGGCGGAGGGCCCGTGTTAAACAATAGTTGAGGATTATTTTAAAATTTCAGAGAAGCAGGGGTCAGATGCAGAGAGGGTCCATCAATTGCTGGCTTTTATTCTCAGATCCTTTCCTTATACATCTGATCCAGCGAAAATCTTGCAATTGTAATTCCATTTCTTCCCGCATTTGAAGAGGAATAATTACAGCAGGTGAAGGCAAATGTACTTGGATCCGAGAATAACCGCAAGGATTATTATTATTTCAATTTGTAAACAATTGAGAATATAACCCAATATTATACATGATTTCCAATTTCAAAAACGATTATTTATTCTAATATTGCATCAGAGTTGATCTATATGTTTAAAAGGGGATTATAAAATAAAATATTCCGGTTAATTTTTATAAATCTAGTGGGCTAATATTCAAGCAATCTAAAAGATAAAATGAAATATTTAAGAGAAATACCTTATTCACAAGGGGTTTCTTTTTTTTGATCATTAATTGAAGTAAATATTCATTACTCATTTTATAAAGTAATTTAGAAACGATTTAGAAGATATTGAAGAGAGATGAGAGATGGAAATTTTCTAAAAAAAAAAAAGAATTTAAATTTTTAGTTAAATAATAATTGTGATAAAATATAAAAAATAATATAAAAAAATTTTGACCTTAATATGACGATGCTTATTAGAGGTATAAATGTCCAAAGTTAATCGTTTAAGCATTTTTCAATAGTAAAATTTTCAAAAATATCTATTAAATTTGCAGGGTTTTTTCATTAATTAATTATAATTAAAAACTGATCTTGATTTGCTTGATGTTTTAAAAAAATCAATTTCGACTCTTCTGCTGGATCATTTTTCGGGATTCTATGGATTAGTTATTGGATAATTATTAAAATAATAGTTGCTTTAAACTTTTTAATGATATATAATTCATATTCTGAAAATATTGTCATCAATAGAAAATTAATATGACAAAAGTCAAAGATTATTATATTAGTATCTTTTTTTAATATTCTTTGCATTTATTACTATGATGGCTTCACCTTAATCCAAGCTTCATTTTTATTTAAAAACAACCTGATTAAAATGAAGCTATTTGGAGAAATAATAATGTCAGGCCCTGTGGCGCAACGGATAACGCGTCTGACTACGGATCAGAAGATTCCAGGTTCGAATCCTGGCAGGGTCGTCATTTTTTTTTTTATATATATTACAAATAAACATTCATTTGGCGGGTCATTCAAAAAAGTATTTTTTAAAGAAGCATCTATTTGGTGTTTTTCCTCCTAATTTTTTTGTTATATCTTCTTCTTCTTCTCTTCGCCCTTATTATTCCCGCGGTGCGGGGTCGGCGGAATTTCTTTGATAGATATTTTTTCATTTTCAACTGAGAGAGAGGAGAGCGAAAAATTGAGATGTAGGGTGTGCGATGCTGCATCCCTCGCAGTAATAAGCTAGAGAGAGAAGGGTCTTGCATTTTAAAAAAAATGATTGAATTCAAAAATAAACCATTTTTTGGAGGTTTTTTAAGAATCAGGATCAAGCAAAAATATATGTACACACAGAACAAATTTATTATTTTTATTTAAAGAAAAGAAATGTATCAATATAATTTTTCATTACAAACTCCCTTAGAAAAATCAGTGATATAAAAAATATTAAAAAAGTAATTTTATTTACTTAAAATAGATGGGGTGGGTGATATTCATTTATAAATACGGAGAAAATATTTGAAATATAATTAACTTTATCCTTAAAAGCCAATTTTAAAAATCTACAAATAGTCGGAGAGCTCGCAACTAAAATGGGCAAGAGTTTTTCTGAAGGCGAATATTTTCAGAATAGGTTGCATTTTAGTGATGGAAAGAAACTCTAGAGTCAGCACTTCCAGTAACGGGGCCTTTGGTGGGAATAAGCCGGTAAAGTTGGGGGAAGATGGTTTTTCGCAAATATCTCGAAAACTATGCGGTTTTCCGCAAAAATTCATTTATACAAAAATAATCGAAATTAAATTACAAACAAAAATGGTCTAGTACATAATCGCGCTAAGATGAACGGTTCGGGAGATATAGAGGGATAAAATTTGTAATTCATATAATTGTTGTCATGGTATGCTCAGGGGCCCACATCTTGTGGGTACGTGGAATCTTTCCCGACCCCACATCGCGGAAATAATCAGGCGAAAAAAGAAGATAATGGTTGTCATGGTAACAAGATATAAATATTTCTCTATCTGTGTCTCCTTTCATATGAATTATAAATTTTACCCCTCTAATTTTGGAGTTTAGATTTTCACAGTTGTTATCATTAATAAAAGAATTAGATCCCTTTGGTTTATTTGTAAAAATTACAACGTTTCGGTCATTCAGTCTGTGGCCTTTTTCAGCTAAGATTATATATGTAACAACCTTTATAATTATAAGCTGAGTTGTACCTGAAGAAGGCCACAGAATGAGTGACCCAAACGTTGTAATTTTTACAAATAAACCACAGGTTAACCGAAAATTTAATTCTTTTACTTTACCCCTCTAAATTTCCCGAACCGTTCACTTTAGCGTGATTATGTACTAGACCATTTTTGTTTGTAATTTAATTTCGATTATTTTTGTATAGATGAATTTTTGCGGAAGACCGCAAAGTTTTCGAGATATTTGCGAAAAACCATCTTCTCGCAACTTTACCGGCTTATTCCCGCCAAAGGCCCCGGTACTGGAAGTGCTGACTCTAGAGTATCTTTCCATCATTAAAATGCAACCTATTCTGAAAATATTAGCCTTCAGAAAACTCTTGCCCATTTTTGTCGCCAGTTCTTGGACTAAAACACAAATAAGCGAAAAAACTTTTCGAAGATTTTAGTAGAGAGAAAATAAATGAATTAATAAATTTATAGACAGCTTTCATTGTTTTTTAAAATTATATATTATTCTTTTTATAAAAATAGAATGATTTAAAAAATTATAGCAATTAATTGGGGGTTTGGACATTTTTCTCGCCACTTTTTTTCATTGTTATTGCAGCTTCTTTAAGTTGAGGCATTTTTTCTTGTAATGATTTTAAAACTTCATCATTAAATTCTTGGTTAGATTTAACCTGAAAAACAAATTATATTTAATAAAGGATAAAATAAATATGACATATTTTTGCGTAAACATAATTTCTCTTTCCTTTCAAGACATAAATAATGGTAACATCAAAGATTTATACCTTTTAACTAGAATAGAGAGAAAATTTTGAAAAAAAAATACATCAGCAAAGTAGAGTCAATATTAAAGCATGCGTTTTGTCATGTGATTATTTCATTGTTTTTAAAGAAAATATCAAAAGTAGAAAAGAATTCTAATAAATATTTCCATCTTATTTTATTATAAAGATAAATAAAACATGAAAAAAAGATAAATATTGGACTCTGCTGCGCCTTTTAGGTTTTGCATCCGTGGGGCCCTTTGGGAAGGCTCTCCGGCGCCTTTTTGAGGTTGGCGCCTCCGTGCTGGCACGGAGTGACGTCGGCCAGGAACGGCCCTGGCTATTTCATTTATAGGTAAAAAAAATAGGTAGAATTATGTTCAAAATAAATATAGATAAATTTTTACCTTTTCATAAAAGTCAGAAAGAAGGGTTGATGTTTCAGGAGAAATCAGAGGTTTTAAATGTTCTACAAGCCAACCAGTGAAACGAGGTACCGCAGCATAAATAGGCACCGAGTGAATTGATTGGAACATTATAAGAATTGATAAAATAAGCACTCTTGATGGATCTTCACAAGAAGTTAACTCTTGAATTAAACTTTGTCGATGGTTTTGAAGCCATGCTCTGAAAAATTAATAAAATTTAAATATACTTATATAGAGTAAAGAGAAAGTAGTGTAATCCTAAAAAAATTCGACTTCGAGATTTTGATGTTTCTCCACAATTTAGGCCTCTCTGAGTTAAAAAAAACCATTTTTGGCATTTTGTCTGTGTGTCCGTCTGTCTGTGTGTGTGAACCACGTTTGATTAAAAACGCATGCAGCCAGATCGATGAAATTTGGTATATACTTCTTACACTAAAATTGTAGATTTCTATGAACTTTTGGAGTAAATACGTCACCTGGAAATAGTACTTTACCTAATAAGTTTTTTCAAAAATTTTGAAATTTTCAATTTTTTTGTCATATTATTATGATAAATTACTTTATTTTAAAAAGTTTTTATTCTTTAACATTTTTCTATTCAGTTTTCGAGAAAATGTCAAAGAATAAAAACTTTTTAAAATAAAGTAATTTATCATAATAATATGACAAAAAAATTGAAAATTTCAAAATTTTTGAAAAAACTTATTAGGTAAAGGAAAGTACTACTTCTAGGTGATGTATTTTCTCCAAAAGTTGATAGAAATCTACAATTTTAGTGTAATGAGCATATACCAAATTTCATCGATCTGGCTTCATGCGTTTTTACGCAAATGTGGTTGACACACACAGACAGACGGACACACAGACAAAATGCCAAAAATGGGTTTTTTTACTCAGAGAGGCCTAAATTGCGGAGAAACATCAAAATCTCGAAGTCGAATTTTTTTACGATTACAATACTTTCTCTTTATATTCTATACGAGAAATTAAAAATTGTATAAGTTAAGAACGATATACTAAATTAATCGATCTAGCTGCTTGAGGTTTTAAGCATTCGTGTTCACCCACCAACACACACACACACACAGAGACATAATTCCAAAATAATATAGGAGAAAGTTTAGGGGAAGTCATTCCTGATTTATTTTCAATTATATTCTCAATACTCTTGAAGGTACAAATTTACCAGTTCTTCTATAACAAAAAAACAATGTTGACAAAAAACAATGTTGATTGAGAATGACTGAAAAATAGAAAATAAAAAAAGTCCAGCTTATCAATTTCCATTTCTTTCTCCAATAAAGAAAGAAAAAAAAAAAAAAAAAAAAAAAAACAGAAAAATTCCAGGAGTTTTTTATCTCTCTACTTTGTAACATTTGAACTCTCTCTCAGTAAAATATATATATTACTTGATGCACATTTATATATTTGATGCACATTTATATAGGAAATATTTTTTTTCCACGATCTTTTATTTATTAACTTTTCTAAAAAAATAACTCTTGATATTTAAGCCGAACATTCGACTCATGAAATTTAAATAAAAACCTTTCCCCCCCCCCCCCACCAATTTTGCCCAAACAAACCCATTTTAAATTCTCCCCCTAAAAATAATAAAAAAAAACTAGCCCTTTAACAAAAAATAATTTAAATATAAAATTATTTTTGAAAAGAAGAAATTAATGGCTGACAATGAGTGATAATCAACAGGAACAGGTAGATGAAGGCAGCCAGCAAAGAACAAAAAACTTTATTTAAATATCGTCGACGTTTCGGGAACGCGTCGCTCCCATCTTCAGGACGATAAATTGTTAATGTTGTTTAGATTGATACATGTAGGTCATACAAAATTGCAACACAAATCTGCATATACCATTAAATGTAAATCTAAACAATCTAAACAACATTAACAATTTATCGTCCTGAAGATGGGAGCGACGCGTTCCCGAAACGTCGACGATATTTAAATAAAGTTTTTTGTTCTTTGCTGGCTGCCTTCATCTACCTGTTCATGTTGTAAAATTATTTCTACTTATAAAAGACTTATTAATATTTATATTTTGAATAATATATTAATTGTGTAACACCTTTCTTTCTTTTTATCTGGTTTCCGTAAAATCATATCACAAATTCCAGTACCAATTGCAGCTTCAAGGGAGGTAAGAAATTCTTCACAATCAGGAGGTTCAGAAAATACAGCCTTGACCAATTTTTGAATCGGATCACGAATATTTGAAGGCAATTCTGGTATCAGTTTGGCTCGCAATTCGGTAGTAAGTTCATTCTCAGATATTTCACGTCCAGTATGTTCTTGAAGTACGTAACTTAAAACTTTATTAGTAGCTTCTAAACCAAGTCCTCTCAATAAAAACCTATAAAACACATTTAGAAACATTTAATTAAACGAAATGGTCTCAAAAATTCTTGAATTCTCCATTTGGTGATTTGGAGGCCCGAGTATTTTTCCTGGACAGACAGACAACCCGTAATTATATATTGTATATTGATAAAATAATGAGATACAAAATAATAATAAACATATACACTCCGCTTCAAAAAAAAAAAAAAAACGTAACATTTTTTCTTCTTAAAAAGACATGTTTTAATCTGCCTTAATAATACTCTAATTTAAGAAACAATTAATATGAAATATCTTAATCATTTCTAAGTAAATTTAACTCAAATACATTCCCCCCCCCCCCCCCCCCCCCAAAATTACAAATCGATTGAATAAATAGTTTTTGAATTTTCTTTGACGAAAAAAATTATCACAGACATAATACACACAGACAGAAAGTCACACACACACAGACATAATTGCAAAAACTACTTAAATGGATTCAGGGGACCTCAGAACGCATTTTGGCAGATTCAGTTCAATTTCAATTTTTTTTACAATTACTTAAATTAACTTTACCTACCCAACCTATGGTTGGAGGGCAAAGTTAATAAAATAAAGAAAAATATGTTAATATTCATTTTGTGGGACAATTCAACATAATCTCGATATGTTTTGTTGGATATTAATTAATTAATTAAATTTTATAAGAATTTCCAATAAAATAGTCAGAGAAAAACAGAAATGGAAACATTATTTAAAAAATTTTTGAAGTTTGGCTTTAATAAAAAAAATGTAGACATTTTTTTTAAATTTTAATTGTTTAGTAAAATGTTATGGATTTGTGTTACATTTAATTAGAAATGTATAAGATATTGCATATTAAATGTTTAATAAATTACAGTAAGAGAGAATAGAACAAGTCTTTTTAAGAAGAAACAAAGAGTTAGGATTTTTTTTGGCGCGCAGTGTATTTTTATAAGGATTTTCATAATCTTTCACAATCATGTTAATTATCAAATATTTTTGCTCCTATTATTGCTTACCAGCGTAAAATAAATAACAAAAGGTTTGATTTGAAAAAAAATTCCAAATAACAGCTTATTACAGTCGATTGGTATTTTAAAAAAATTACTTACTTTCCTAGCTGACCATGATAATTTTCATTAATAAATTTAATTGCTTTATCATATATTCTGATATCAGAGGCTAGAGAATTGATCTTTTCTTGAATTTCCCCATGTTTATGACGACGATCATGAGCTGAGGCCGCAAGAGCAGCTTCAATTGCAGATTTTGCTGCTGTAGTGGCAGCCTTATTTATTTGCCTTTAAAAAAATATTAAATTTATTATTTAAAGATAATGAATCTGTTTAGAGCTAATCAAATATTTTGTGACGTGAGTTAATTACGGATAGAAATAATTTGCCAATTCAGTCACAAGTTCATCATATCCAATATCCCGAATTTCTTCGTTAGACACGAGAAAAGCTTCAATATCACTTTTTGAAACAAGTTCAAAAGAGATATCTCGTGTTGTTGTTCCTGTATCATTAGATATATCTTCATCTGAAGAATCATGACCTCCTCCACCCCCTCTGCGATTACCTTTTTTAGATTTTGAACTTTTAGTTTTAGTTTCTCTACCCTAAAAATACATGAAATTGTGGTATATTTACATGAAACAATACATAATGAAATTGATATTCATTTATATTAAAATGATTTTATAATTAATACCTGAGTACCGCCACCTTGTTTTCCCCCTGCTGCCTTACGTCTTCTTTCTTCACGTCTACTTTCTTTTATATTAATAGAATCTTCATCCGCCTCATCGCGTCTTCCTCTCATTTCTTGGAGACGCATCTCAATTTGATGTTGTTGAAAAGCTCCACAAGCAACCGATTGTTTTGCCTGGAATTAATTTACTCATATTAATAAAATAAACGAATTTGAGAAATCCCTTAAAGAAATCTTATTAACCCAGGGGATAAAGCAGTTAAGCTTAAGTTATAATGCTGAGTTGAAGGAAATTCGAGTTAAATTCCACGACATGGCAATTCCCATTAAAGTAACCCCTAAGAGTATCCACAACGTGTCAGGTCTGACGGAAGAGAGAGAGATAATAAACTATTGAAATATATTTTTCCATAGTTAAAATCTATTTAAAATGCCCATCTATCGCCTGCTGAGATTCATAGTGGCAAAAGTTCGAAATTCAACAATTCGAGAAAAGTTTTATAAACAAATATAATAATTAAAAACACTCACACTTTTTTCTCATTCACACTCACACTCACACTCACCACCCATTCACACAGTCTTTTCGGCGACTTAGACCATTTAAGACTTTAACGATAACCGTGATATTATTTATAATATCTATTGGTCCAGACATTTTATTTAACCATTTGGTATCCAAATGGCTTAAATAAAAGCATCGGACTGCCTGGACTCCGAACTCGCGACGTTCGGTATAGAAGGTAGGCACGCTACCAACCAGACCAAGCCCGTAGGCATAAACAAATATATTTAAATAGCCGGGCAGCAAATGAATATACCAGAATCAATAGCAAAGAATGGAAATATATTTTCGCCACTTTGGCACTCAAAAGAGAAGACGTTTTATCAACATTTGGTAGGCTTAACTCAAAAATTGAATTTTCGGACTTTGGCCACTATGATTCTCAGCAAGCGATATAATGTTCTCAATAACGGATGTCACACGTCCAATAAAAAATAAATAAAATACCTTTTCAGTAGCCATTTTTAATAATGGTTCCTCAAGGGTTTTTATCCATTGGTCCGTAACAATTAACGTACTACAAAATATTTGCAATCCATCATTTGATTTTAGAACGGCTCCAAGTAATTGACTAATCTCCTCAGCACCAAAAGCGGATGGTAAGATGGTAACAGAATCAAGCCAAGAAGAAGTCACTTTAGCTTCGTCGATAGTAGCTTCAAGTTGATCCAAAACAAGAGGGCCCACACAAAAATCTTTTAAGAAAGTGAGTCGATCACTTGAAGGAAGACGAGTCCGGACATATTGCTTAGGATCAGGAATTCCAATTCGTGTGAGTGCATCATATTCTAAAATTGTATTTGATAATAGCCTATTATAAAAAAAACTTTAACATAAAAAAATTTTTTGAATAAAAAAAAAATACTACTTACCCAAATATCCATTTTGTCTATAAAAACTAATAACCCAATCATGTTGTGTTTTTGAATAAACAGTAGGAATATAAAGAGCAGATCCGCCTTGTTTTCCACTCAGATTTCCGGCCACTTGTTTGGTTTGAATCAAGTTTTCTGCCACAGCTGCGAAAGAGTATTTATCAATGTTAATGTATGTCCTTATAGAAACTGTAAGAATTAATAAGAGGAAATGCTAGGATGGGATCGATAGAAAAGACCAATACTCCAAGGTACCTTCGGGAAGTTGGAGCATATGGGTGAGAATAATTTTTTAGTTACCTCAAAAAGTTATTTCATTTTAAATTTAAACTATTTACCGTGGGCATTAGTTGAAACATTATAAATAAATATAGCTATATTGCTGAAATTTGATAAATTCTAATTCAACAAAACAATTATTCTGGGTTAACGTTTTATTAAAATTAAATTTAACCCTTTATGAACATTAGTTGCTTATTATAACTTTATGAACATTTGTATTCTATATGTCAACTCGTATCAATCAATTCCAATTCTGATGATGGCAGCAAATCCGAAATTAACATAAAGTGTTGATTTTAATTTTAATTTCAATAAAACGTTAAAATGTTTATTTAATTTTAATAAAACCTTGAAACATATAACCTAGAATAATTGTTTTGTTGAATTAGAATTTATCAAATTTCAGCTATATATATATATATATGTTACACCGAATTGCACTGAATTGATGAAATTGCAAAATTTTGCCGTTTTCGTGAATTCGGGAAGCTTTCTGAAGACTTCACGTATTAGGCAATTTTATGTCTATGTATATATGATTTAAAACCACTTGCAGGGGTCCCGACTTTGCCGAGTTCGGTCCTGTTAAGGTGGATTTTCCTTTAGAAAAGAAAAATTTAAAACTAAATAATTTTCTCGGCTTCGGTTCTGGAAGCTTCGGTCCAAATGGTTTTGGACCGTGCTAACCGAACCGAAGGCCGACACTAAGGGACTTAAACGGTTATATGATAAATAAATTTTAATTATTTTTACTTTATTTTATTAATTATTCCAATTATCTCAACCAAGATTGCATTGTATAAGTTTCTTTAGGTGATAAATGTAAACGAGAAATGAAAAACCCAAAAAAGCAAATGGCAAAACTAGGAAAAAAGAATGCCTTATTCGAGAACTCGGCAGAGGGCTTGCCGAATTCACGAAAATGGCAAAATTTTGCCTATTTATATTATATAGGCTTATATATAATAGAGTGGTCCAGAAAATGTGATGTCTGAAATCTGAAAACACGTACCCCTCATTTTGTTCCTTTATTTACGTAAAATTTACCTGCAAAATTTTAGACCGATTGCACAACGTTTACCTGGCCCGCCAGAAGGTCAAAGTTCATCGGTTTCCCCTAAATTTGACTATTAACACCTGTAACTCCTTAAGGGTTGGTCTAGAAAAAAAATCATTAGTAATTTTTTGAAGAGCATTCAATTTACTAAAGAAAAAGTCCTTTAACATTTTTTAGTAAAACAAACGTTTTTCATGGGCAAAAAATCGAATATGGTTGAGAGGCATATCACATTGACTTTCAAATAACACTAGTAGTAGTAGGCAAAATGAAATTTTTTTTCGAGCCCCGAAATAATTTCTTCAGATTATTAAGTAAAATGGCATCCTGAATGCAAATATGATCTCCGTTTTACCCCACCACCTACAGTGAGAGACAATATTAAGTCCCACCTATGCGTTTTCTACTTGTGATTATTTCATTGTTTTTAAAAAAATATTATATACTTTTTAATGGAAACTTTCATGGTTCAATTCTAGAAAATTTCCAATAAAGATGTTCATTTTCGTTTATAAAAACAATGAAATAATCACAAGTAGAAAACGCATGGGTGGGACTTAATATTGTCTCTCACTGTACTGTTTTCGGAGGACAGTGCCCTACTTATTACCACCCCATTTCGTTAAACTTAGAGCCATGAATTAAATGTGGAGGAATGAAAAAGAATATTTTAGCCTTAATATTTCTTCTGTAGGTCTAGAGAGCTGATAAATTCAAAAACATGAACATTATGATTTGAACGAGGGGAGGAGGGGTAGGATTTTGTCCCATAAATTGCAAAAAAAATCATTCAAAATGATCAATATTTTCTGTTTTTTTTCGCAGTTTTTCACTGCTTTTCTACATATATCCAGCTAAATCAGTCGAATTCGCAAATATTGCAGGACATAGAAGAATCTGTCGATATAATAAAGACCCGCCCAAAAAATAAGCTAGTTATAATCGCATATTTGCGAATTCGACTGACTGAACAACGTGGAGCTGTGAATCTTCGATCTCCCTGCGAAGACTTTGGAATCATTCATACCTCACCCGCTTTATCCTATATATATATATATTTTTTTTAAGCGATATTTAATGAAGGATGAGGGGGTCTGTTAGCTGGAATATGTAAAAAATCAGTGAAAAACTGCGAAAAAAACAGAAAAAATTGATCATTTTTAATGATTTTTTTGCAATTTAAGAGACAAAATCCTCCCCCTTAAATCATAATGTTCATGTTTTTGAACTTATCAGCTCTCTAGACCTAAAGAAGAAATATTAAGCCTAAAATATTCTTTTTCATTCCTCCACATTTAATTCATGGCCCTAAGTTTAACGAAAAGGGGTGGTAATAAGTAGGGGACTCTCCCCCGAAAACAGTACGTGGTGGGGGAAAACGAAGATCATATTTGCATTCAGGATTTCATTTTATTTAATAATCTGAAGAAATTATTTCAGGGCTCGAAAAATAATTTCATTTTGCTTACTAGTGTTATTTGAAAGTCAATGTGATATGCCTCTGAACCATATTCGATTTTTTGCCCATGAAAAACGTTTGTTTTACTAAAATATGTTAAAGGACTTTTTCTTTAGTAAATTGAATGCTCTTCAAAAATGTTAATAGTCAAATTTAGGGGAACCGATGAACTTTGACCTTCTGGCGGGCCTGGTAAACGTCCAATCGGTCTAAAATTTTGCAGGTAAATTTTACGTAAATAAAGGAACAAATGAGGGGTACGTGTTTTCAGATTTCAGACATCACATTTTTTGGACCACCCTATTATATATATGCTTATATAATATAAATAGGCAAAATTTTGCCATTTTCGTGAATTCGGCAAGCCCTCTGCCGAGTTCTCGAATAAGGCATTCTTTTTTCCTAGTTTTGCCCATTTCACGAAAAAAGCAGCCATCTGCTTTTTCGGGTTTTTCATTTCTCGTTTATATTTATCACCTAAAGAAACTTATACAATGCAATCTTGGTTGAGATAATTGGAATAATTAATAAAATAAAGTAAAATTAATTAAAATTTATTTATCAAAAAACCGATCAAGTCCCTAGTTTCGGCCTTCGGTTCAGTTAGCACGTTCCAAAACCATTTGGACCGAAGCTTCCAGAACCGAAGCCAAGAAAATTATTTAGTTTTACATTTTTCTTTTCTAATTTAAAATTTTGCAGATAAATTTTACGAAAATAAAGGAACAAAATGAGGGGTAAGTGTTTTCAGATTTCAGATTTTAATTTTTAGCAAACGCAAAATTTTGCCGATTTCATGAAATAAGCAATTTCGTCGATTTGGCGTAATAATATATATGTCGTAGACAGATCGTGAAATTAGACAGTTCATGAACTGCAGCCAGATCGTGTAATGGTCAAACAGTTACATGATCTGGCTAAAAATTTTAGACAGTTCATGAAATGCAATTGGGCCTTAGACAGATCGTGTAATACTCGAGAATTACATGAAATGTCTAAATTTTTTTGGCAGTTCATGAACTGCCTAACAGCAGTTTTGCCGATCGTGTATTGTTTGTAAAGCAAATAAAGATCTCGAAAAAAGTCAATTTTTATCATTATTATTATTATTATTTTTTTTTTTTTGAAAACAAGAAAGAAATATTCCATAAAATCTTCAACAGTTGAAGATTTTATTATTATTATTATCGATTACTAAATTTTCCAAATCTTCCTCACTTTGTAAATCTTGAGTTAAGGTGCGCGTCTCGGGGTTCTAATTTTGGGAGATTCCAGCATTTAAGTATCTACCTCATTTTTTTTAATTAAACTATTTAAAATGTCTACAACTTATAGAAGCCCTTTTTTTAGATTTTCGAAAAAATAAAATTTTTTTTTTCGAGATCTTTATTTGCATTAAATTAGAAGCAGTACACGATCGGCAAAACTGCTGTTAGGCAGTTCATGAACTGCCTAAAAAATTTAGACATTTCATGTAGCTCTCGAGCATTACACGATCTGTCTAAGGCCCAATTGCATTTCATGAACTGTCTAAAATTTTTAGCCAGATCATGTAACTGTTTGACCATTACACGATCTGGCTGCAGTTCATGAAATGTCTAGACAGTTCATGAACTGTCTAATTTCACGATTTGTCTACGACATATATATATATTTATTTCATTTTTTTTATCTTACTTACAAAAAAATAATTTTTCCTGAAGTCCCGTATGAGATAAGATGGAAGCAACTGTAATGGGGCGAGTTGCAGCTGAAAGAGCTCCCCGGACACATGCTTTGGTTTGACCTACAAATGCATCAGTAAATATATATCTAGGATCAGATTTATCTTGATGTCCAGCAATCAAACGTCCTAATTCGTGTTCAATCACCTAAAAATTAAATAGTCTATAGAGTTAACATATCCATGCATCACCTAATGAAGTAAACTTAATTAAAGAATGCATACCCCTTGTAAGAAGTCCCCTGGGAGATCATATTGTCGTGTTATTTCGCCGAAGGTTATTTGGCCTTGTAAACGCAACTTTTCATTGACTTCCTCACAGATACGATTTAGATATCGTCTATCAATCAATTGACCCAAAACAAGTTTACAATTTTTATCATTGCGAACAATTTCTTGAGTCCTTGTTGTAACATGAGCCAAGTCTACATTTAAAATTCGAGCAAGTTCAACTAGATTAATTCTACCTGGAAAATAAACAAAATCATTCGTTCATGAAGATTTTCTTAAATATTTTATTTTTATTTATTTTCTCAAAGTCTACTTAATCAGACTTATAATAATTCAGAATCAAACATATCAAAAATATACACACAGGTGCAAAAAAATAGAATAATTCCTCAAACGCGTGATCACGAGGGCTTTTTTCTACCTAATGAAATGCCAACCTAGTGGCGTAACGTACGCCCCGCAGACCCCGCGATGCGGGGAGCCCCGGACCTTGGGGGCCCGCGGGCCGGGCTAAAAATCTGTAGCTCCGATAAAAACGGAAAAAACAATGAATCCGATAAAAAAGGTAAAAAATTTGATGAAAATTTCTCTTTGAGAGGGCCCGGGCCCTCAGGGTTCAGGGATATACGGTATATTAAAAATATTTTTTGTATGGTCTAATAATGGGGCCCGAAATAAAGGTTTGCGGGGCCCAGTTAAAAAACGTTACGCTACTGTGCCAACCCACATCATTCCTGTATTTTCCTTTTTGTCCGTAGTTTAGTTCACACTTCAATAAATAATTCAGTTCCTTTTTTTTAAATAAGAATGAACTGATATAAAAATTAAATGCAACAAGTTAATGCTTAAGATTTTGGGCTTGGTGTAGATTGGCGACCAATCCAATTGAAATAAATTGAGACTGGGTCTAAATGGCCAAAAAAAATCTTAATGAAATTTAAAAAAAATAAAGATTTCGGATTAAAAAAAAACATTTTTAATGAAGTTTGTTTAGTACTTTTTGAATCATAGCTACAGACAAAAAGAAAAATTTGAGGAAGGAAACATAAAAAGGAAAAATTTAAAGAAAAATCTGGTGTGACTAGTCGCACTGCACACATTACCGAAGGTAATAGAAAGTATGTGTTCTGTGCTTACCACACCAGATTTTTGTGTCGACATATGTTTAGTTTCCGCCGATATATTGGAATTGTAGATGTAAAATTTATAAACATGGAAAAATATTTATATTTTGTAACCATGGCAACCATTTCTCCTATCTTTCCTATGAAGTACAAGAGTAAAGTGTGCTTCAAAAGATTTCAGGACAAAATGAGAATATGCGTTTTAAAGAACATCAAAAAATAATTGATTTATGAATCGTTGGTTGGAAACTAAATATATGTCGTCACAAACAATATGGGGTGACAAGCACAGAACAACTTTCGATTACCGAAGGTAAGAGAAAGTTGTGTGCTGTGCGACCAGCCACTTCAGATTTTTATTTTACTGTTGTTTGTCGGATCGCTTTTCACTCCTCTAGCATAGTTATCTCGAGCTCCTCAAAGCATGAAGGTGCTTGAATTCAGGCCAAAACCTTTTTAAGGTGGTTCCACAAATTCAAATTCATTGGGGTTCAATTTTGGGCTGACAAGTGAGTGTTGACTATATGCCAACTTCTTTAAAAAACTTTTTATTAAACAATGATTCCACAGCACTTTGAGCTTTAAAGTCCGAATCGAGGTATTTTGAATACTAATATCTTATTCAAATATATAGATCTTGAAAAATATTTAACCAGTAATTTCTTATTTGCAAAAATGACCACTGATTACGCGTTTGGGAAGTGATTCAATTTTTTTGCACCCTAATGTGTATATACAATTGAAAGAAAATTTTTACTTTAAATGGCAAAAAGTCCTTAATATTATTTATTTATAAGTAAAATAAGTTAAAAATAATTTGTAATTATTATTTAAATACCGCCGCTAACGTAGAGTTCATCTTTAATTTCTTGAATGAGTTGATTCGGAGTGACATACTCTTTACCATCTGTCGTAAAGATGACATCAAGTAATTTTTCTTCAATAAGAGTTTGAACAATCTCAACGCAATTCCTCTCTGAAAGCCTAGTTTATAAAAAAAAAATTATTTAATAAAAAATATAAGTGGAAAATTTAACAAGTGAAAATTGTGATGAATATTTTCAAAATAGAAAAATAATTTTTAAAACTTATTTTTTACATACCTTTGAACAGTCGAACTTAATTGAGCCCTTTGAAAATCAGCTGCTAGACGTTTAACTTCATCCCAATCGACTGCAGTCATTTTTAAATAATGCACATATGTTTATTAGTACACGTTAACAAGATGAGATGATGAGTTTCAAGAGCATAAAGAGTTAAGGTTAGGAATCTGTCAAAATGATAAGTTTACTTTTTTTGCCACCGCGCGGATTATTCATAATTCAAATCCAAAATTTTTATTTAGGTCTACTATTAATTATAAATTAATTGTTTTCAAAGATTCCATTTCAAAAACAAATCTAGTGTCCTTTTACTTTCTCTTACCTCTAAATATATGTTAATATATAAAGAGAGAAAGTATTGGATTCATGTCAAAAATTCGATGTCGAGATTTTGATGGATCTTCACGTTTTGAGGTCCCCTGAATCCATAAAAGTGGTTTTCGCGGCATGGTCTGTCTGTGAACAAAATATCTCAAGAACGAAAAGAGCTAGGAGGTTGAAATTTTATATTTAAGTTAGGCAGACCCATGGTAATTTGCCATGGGCGTAACTAGAGAATTTGGCTGGGGGGGGGGGGGTCATGGGACCTGGAAAGCCCCATATTTCTCAGTTTTTCTTGGGGCAGGGAGCTTTCTGGGGGAGGCCACGAGCCTTCTGGTCCCCCCCCCCTCCGGCACCCCCTAGTTACGTCCATGTACTTTACTGATGTAATTAATATAATTCCCCAGAAATCCTCTAAAAAATCCTCCCCACCCCTTCATAATCAAATCCTGATTGAGAATAGGTGTATCTGAGACAGATGAGACCTAGAGAAGAAGCAAGAAGGCGTCAAGTTAGGGTTCCCATAATCCAGATCCAGACAGACGACTTCCGGAGGGCCTGAGGGATATGGAAAAATCTTTGAAAATTAGGCACCGAAATTTGCGTTTTTAGCTATTCTGAGACGTGAAAAATATTATCAAACAGATTAATACTGTAGCGCGAAGGCGGGCGGCGCGGCTATAAAAAATTATAATACAACAACATAAAATTTTATAAATCCAATCTGTCTGGTAATTTAATGCCCTATATCCATAGGTTTTTATAAAACATTTTTCTGCTACCAGATTGGGCCAAACATCTTCCATGTTTTTGTTGCGAAAAATGGAACATGAATTGAGTACAAAAAAAAATAATAAATGATCGACAGCTCTGTTTTCATGTGATTGAAACTATGCATGGATTTGAATTTGACGTCATTCTGATGAAGGTAGCCAACACATCATAAACGTCTGGTGACAAAAAAACATATGTTTCAACCTTTCTTTGTTAGATTGCAGAAGAGACATATATCGTCCTCAGCTCTGCACATCTTCATTAAATGATATTTTAAAGGACAATGTCCTGTTTAAAGACCACTTGTCAGTCTTAGTTCGTGGCTGGCCGCAAGCTCTCTTCCAGGAGCTCAACCTCTTCTTTAGGCTTTTTGTCTGCCTGTTGTGGTGCACCTGGAGCGGCATCTTCCCAGTGGCGACATTTCAACTTTTCTTGGGAGGGGGGGGGGGGATTTTTTTTTTTTATTTACTTACAAATAGGTACTCATATCTGGCCAAAATATAGTTAATTTAATTGTTTAATTATGTACAGTTTATATTCTCGTAGATATATATATATATAATATAAAATTTTATAAAAATCAAAGCCCTTGAGGGGAGGGGGAATTCCCCCTCCTCCTCCTCTCAAATGACGCCACTACACCTTCCTCATAATTTATATTACTTAGAGACTCCATACTGTTCCCACAAGTAGCTAGGAAAATATCGGTCACTTGCAGAAGAGCTCCCCTGAATGCCACAAGAAGGCTAATTGAAACTGGAGGTCGCCTGGTATCCTGAGTTTGCATACTACGACCAAGCTCCCCCTTAGTCAGGCAGCCCTAGGCGTATGCTGTTCCAGCTTGGCTTGGGAGTGCCTATTTTTGTTCCGCCCGCCGCACAATGGTTCCAAATCCCGAAAACGTGGCCAAAAGTTCAAAAATAAAGTTTCAATTTGGGGACTTTTAAGCCTCTAAATAGTTTTATTAGTATCTATACTGTTAGTAATGACCGTTTGTGAGAGTCCTATGCACATATCTGGCTCTCAAAATCTATTTGAGGCGGGGCAACAATCAGGAGCTCGCGCCGAACGCAAATAAGCATAATTTTTAATCGCTCTCTAATGATTTTAAATTAATGCGACTAAGAAGAGGCCGGTTCCTCAAATTGCCAGACGCCTTGAAAATATAGAAAGAAGGGACATGTAAAGAAGAAGAGACATATGAAGAATTCCCAGCACGGGTAGCTCACGGTCTCCATCTAGGCAACCACAAGTTGTAGAATCAGCATGATTTTCAAAGTGAATTAGTTCGATTTTATAATCCCTGTATGTATGAGATAATATCTTCTTTATTTTAAAATCTTTTTTTAATTTTCATTAATTTGGGTTTTTCTTATGAACAATCTTTGTGGGAAGTAACAGCCCCATGAATGGACGTGGTTCAAGACTTGGATATTTTTCTCTTTCAACCCATTTAAATTTCCAAATTACAAAAATTATTTTATTTATTACACATTTGCATTTGTATTCATTTTAATAGAGGTGAGTTTAGTCCAAGTGTCCTTCCTTGACTTAGCACTTCAAAGCTCGGCTAATTTCGGATTGAATTTCGTTGCAAGAATCAAAGTTTGATGGAGGAAATCTTTTCTTCTTATTTTCCCAGGATCAGTTATAAATTTATCTTGCTGTGTAAAAATACAGTCTTGATGTAAAAAGAGTTTTAGAACGAGAAAGCGCCTTGCAGGTTACTGTGGGAAAATTGTTTTAAAGTAAATATAAGTAATTGTATCATTGTATCATATATATAAAGATATAATTTTTCCCTCAGTGACTTGCTCATCAAAACGTTATCCCCTCTGTTTATAGAATAATCATGTTTTATAATTTTGAAACACGCTCCACAATTGTATAATTTGATGCACTGAGGATGGATTGCGTTTAGGCAATCGGAAATATTTGGCATTAAATTATTTTAACGTGAAAAACAGTCGCTGGTTTGTTTTTTCTCCTTAACCTTATTTTGTCTTGTTAAATATTAATAGATTTCGATATCTATAAAGATGAAAGTTGGGCCAAAAGCCTGGTGTCCTGGTGCAAAGGGAAGCACATTTTCCATTTTCGGGGTCATGGCCAAATTATTTTGACTCAAACTTTATATCTAAAATTCAAAATAATTAAGTCGATGCTCAAAGTTTGAGTGATTCAAGCTTCAAAAGAATAACAGAAGTCATGAGCTGCTTACATAATGGCACCAGTGCCTCATTTTTCTCTCTCTAATAAAATCAGTGAATAAATTATTATAATCTTCGTGTTCAAGATCTTCTGTTGCTCCTTGGATGTTTATAAGAAATGAATGAAGAGAATTCTTTTCCTTTTATTTGTATTTTTGTTTTTACTTTCTCGTACCTTAGGTAATATTATATATATATATATATATATATATATATAGAAAGAATTGGATTTTTGTCAAAAATTCGAGGTCTAGACTTTGATGGAACGTTTTGAGGTGCCCTGAATCCAAAAAAGTGATTTTCGCAACATGGTTTGTCTGTGTGTGTGTGTGAACAAAATATTTATCAAGAATGAAAAGAGCTAGGAGCTTGAAACTTTATATTTAAGTTAGCACTATCCCCTAATAAATTTAATGGCGTAAAAAAAAACTTTTTTTTGAGATAGCACAATTTTAATTAGAATGTTTGTAAAGCTCAAAAAGCTGAACATTTCTGTAAGTATATATAACTCTTTTTTTCTATTTTGTTCTTTACGACCTTTTAATTCCAAGTATCGATATGCCCATTTAATTAACAAATTTTATATGTAGTATTTAAGCATAACCATTAATAATATATAATACTTGTGAAAAACAAAATAATAGAAAAGATTATTATTAATATTATTTTTATAGTTAAGTTTAAGTATTTTCGTACTAAATATCTTTCTTTATGAAAATTCTCATTCATCATTTCTTATTGCATGTTGAATTATGAAATAAATATTTTTGAGAATTCTTTTTTAACCTGCGCAAGTAATAACTTCTTTCTGAATTGATTTTCATGAGATAGTTTTCCTATTCACCATTATTTTATTATTCATTATGCCTCTTGATTATATCAATATTAATGAAATTACTTGCTTTTTAAAGAGATTAATCAGGGATGGAATAAGCTTAGAAAACCAATGGGTGTGTTCATAGAAACTTCCATGAAATTGTAAATTTTCCACCGTTTTCTGTTATTTCATAGAGAGACATTATTCAGCATATCAACCATCTGAAAAAATAATACTTTAATTATTGAGAGATATATTAATTATATATATTATTTAAAAAAATTACCTTTCAGGATTTGCTCCTGTAATTTTGCTTCTAAAACGATTATATCAATATTATTCCATTTCAGAATAGGAGTCTCCAAGGTCTTCAAAAAGCACTTTGTTGAAGGTGCATGAAAATAAGCACATCACATTCCCTTTTAGTTTTCCGTCAATTATTATTTATTTATGGAAAATATTTAAATAAGTTCTCTTATCAAACATGTTATAATTTCTGACCTAAAAAAAAATTTCTAATTAGTCTTAATTCTAATGATTTAAATTATAAGAATTTTGAATTAGTGTTCTAATTTTTTATGTTTACCTTTAATTTTCCAAAAAATATTGAAAATTTTTTCTCTTCTCTCACTTTTTCAAGCTCACATAAACACTAAATAAAAAATAAATACCAAAAAAGTTATTTTCATTTATTACAACAAAAAGTGTATGTAGTAAATGAAAATAATAAAAAAAGAACAACCAGAAGGTTTTAAATAACTAATTATCCCTTGCTTGCCGAATACAAATGCGAGCCCCCATATATATATATATATATACCGTAAACCGGGAGTCTGAAGAAATCATATCTGTGAGAGTGAACGTGATTTTTTGGATTACAAGTAAAGGAGTGAGGGGGTTAACCAGTAAGAAATCCTACCTAGCCTAACACAAAATACGAAGACAATAGAGAGAAGGTTTGTAACCCCGTCTCCACCATCAGATCGGTGGAGCCCTCGGGTTCCTAGCCTCAAGGATTGCAATTTTGACCCTCCAGGCTATTCCTGGAGAAACGGCAACCCTTCCCTGACTCACTTTACTCATAGAGCCATCTCAAACCCACCTTCAAAGATACAAAAGCATATCAGACTCCCAAATGTGTCAAAAAAGATTTACCAGTATTTTCGCAAAACACAAGAACACTTGAGAACCTGGGCTTCGATCTTTCAAAAAGATCTCTTTATGATCCGTTCATTGAATAAATCAATGAGAATATCTTTCATTTCAGTTCTCCGTTTGGATCCTACATTAAACAAACAAATCAAGGCTTCCTAACAAAACGAACTAGCTAAAAGATTAAGAGTAGGCACCTGAAACTAATAACAACAACTATCCAACAGAGGACTAAAATGAAAGTATTCACGTTGGTTTCTCCATTAGAGAGAAGAGTAGTTACAGGTTAAAAAAAAAAAAAACAAAAATCCCTCTCGGTGGCATGGTGCACCCTCCACCCTTCTATATTTAAACTACATTTAAAATGTGAAAATAAATTTTCTAAATTATATATATATCTAAAAGTGAATACAATTAAATTTGTATTCTTTTAACAATCAAACCTTAAGCCCTGGATACTAAGAAGATGATAATGAAATCCCGCGGCGGGAGAGGCTGTTTCTCTGGCTCAAGCGTTGCATCTGCAGGGAGGAATTATAATCTAATTTTATTTAAATTTAGAAAATTATATTAATTTTGCAAAAAAAAGTTAAGTTAGATTTTTGAAAAGAAATTTTTTAAATGAAAAAAAGCAAATTGAATTAAATTTAAATTTAAATTTAAAATTTTTTAAATGCAAATTAATTAAAATGAAAATTACTTTATTTTAAAAATTTAAAAATATGTATTTAAAAATCCTATTTGGGGTCAGCTGAAAAAAAGAACATCCTAAAAAATCTAATCTACCCCTTTAATATTCTTGCACCATGCTTAATACCTTTGTTCTGTTGACCCTCAGGAATCTGTAACAAAAAAAGAAAAAAAAGGAAATTAAAATCAGATCATTTATATATTTTTGGATTTATGAGTGTACGTTTAGAGTATAAAATATTCACCTCCTGAGGGGTTGTGGGTGGCTCGAAGCTCTCTGGGCTCGAAGTCTGGCACTCGTAGAGCTGATCCAGTTGATAGCCGGTTGCACTAGATGAACGTTGAACACTGAACACTAAACACTAAACACTGAACACAATTGCACTGGAGAAACACAAACCTGCAAAAGAAAAATTGTTTAAGATTAGAGTTCTAGCAATCTAGAGACAAAAATATTTTTGTGTATGGATGAAGGGGGGCTCTTTAAAAATAAAATTATATATACGCCCTTGATATTAGATGCATAATAAATAAACACCAGGATTGAGGAAACCTTTTGATTTCATGAAAAAAGGGCGATGAATGGACACCGAAACTATGTACTATAGAGGATGAAATTCTCATAACAACAACAATTAGAATAGCAGTAACTCATATATTAAATATTTAATTAGAGATTCAATATAAAATCAAGATCATTTTAGTCACTTTTTGTGTTGTCAACACATTGGATGCATTTTACAATGTTATGCAAATAATGAATTTCCCGCAAAGGTTTTTATTCTAATCTATAGTTTAGTCATTAATGAATGTATCTAACTATAAAATGTAAATGTACTTACCCAAATGTAGAATGTTGTAGGAATCCTGGGCAGGAGCGACACGTGCCCAGTTATCCATGTCAAGCCTCTCTGCTGGACTAAAGGCGATGCTTTATCTGAACTTAGAGATTGAGCAGACAAGTCCAGGCAGGTAGTAGCAGGTTAAACTAGAAAGAAGAAAATGAGAGAATTAGAAAAAAATCTTCATATCATATCTATATATACTATATATATATACACACACACACACACACACATACACAGAGATAATTTAGTAAATATTTTTATTTATTTGGCATAAATGGAGCAAAAAGCTTTGCAATGTTTTCCAATAGGAAAATTCACGATTTTACAAAAATATTTTTAGCTTCCTAATTTTAAGGAATTTAAGGGGTTTTTCCTGGGCTGTCCATAAAGTCAGCTAAATGGGTGAATTTATCAAAATTAATTAAAAATAAACAAACAAACATTTATATATTTTAAATCGGGTGGAATGAAAACAGCTTTTAATTAGATCACCTTGTCACTTTATATCTGTATATATATATATATTGGATTGGATCACACACATCATTAATAAATATAACATTTTTTCTATTATATTTTATTTGTTAAACTTTGAGCCAAAAATCCTAGTTTCTCTTCTAGCACAAATTGAATATAAATAATAAGTGTCTGTAATTAAATGTAATTGAAAATCACAGGATTAGAGACCAAAAGTTTAACAAATAAAATAAATTGATTTTTTCTTAAATATATATTATTATATATATATATATATATACATGAGCATGCCATCATTACAAATATTGGTTTAATAATTTTAAAAAGAAGCTTAAAAAGGGGAAAAGATGGATATAATCTGATTCCAAAATGAAATAAAAGCTATTTGGAAATCTATTTTTTGTACTTACTATCAAATAAAAGGAAATAACATTTAGGATTTCAACTGCATCAGAATAAGGCTTTTTATAAATTAATAAAACATGCAATCTATTTAAATATCATTTAATAGATATTTTATTTAAGATTTAAGTGTAAAATGCGTTATTTTAAAATTTTATTAACTGTAACATGCAAGATCTGTCAGTCCGATTTTGCTAGAACATAGGCTATATTTAAATAATTCACTCACATTTAGAAAATAACTTGATAAATTAAAATAATTAATAAAATACAATCAAGAGATTATAAAAGAAAATAAATAAATGAGAAATATAAAGAGATGAAAGGTTAAACGCTGGGCAACTAGTTTAACTCACAAACATAAAATGATTTAATTTGTAAGAAATAAATATTATATAATAAAATCATGCAAAATGGATTAAATATCAAGAAGAAATAATTAAACTTACCTTTAATGAATTATAATTCATTAGATGAGAGAGGCATTCACATGTTTGAGCGGGCACAAAATGACAGGTCAGAGATGCTGCCAAATGGACGACCAACTCTTTGACATTTAATCATAAAAAAAATTTCTTCTAAAAGAAAAAAAATTTTAAAAATAAATTATTCTAACTTTAAAAAATAATTTAGAATAATTTTTTATATAAGTTTTTATTTTTCTTATAATTTATTTTTCATTATATAAAAAAAAAGTAAAAAATTAAATTCACATGTCTGTTAAAAATTCGTATTTTACTTTTTTCAGGACAATTAAATTATTTAAAAATAAAATTAATTTTAAAAAATTCTTACATGACATATTTTAAAGTTAAAATAATTTATTATTTAAATTTTATTTTTCATATGGATTTTGTTATATGAGATGGTGTTTCCTATCTCCATCCATTATCTATGCCTATCTCCAAGGCCCCAGGGGCGGAGGGGAACAATTCAATGGGGGGGAATTTGAACGTCAATAATTAAATTGAAAAAATTACAAATGAATCAACATGTTATGATTTTTCATTTTCATAGCATAAGTAGTTTTTTTACGAAAAATCTTAGATATAACATTTTTTACAAAATTATATATATATATATACACAATTTTCACTAAATATTTATAAATATATGGTAAAAAATTTTTGTAAAAAATGTTATATACAAGATTTTTCATAAAAAACTATTTTAAAATATTTATTAACCTTACTTTATTTATTTTCTTTGCTTATTAAAATGCTTATTCTAATTTCTATATTTCTAATCAAAAGTTAAATTTATATCGTATTACGTAGAACAGGGGGGGGGGGGGGCAATGTATCAAAAAGATTTCTCGGTTGACAAAAAAAAGGCTGCACATTTGGGTGATCCAAGATTATATGGCAAAAAAAAAAAATTTCAAATAGAAGTCACCCCTCTGTTTTGTTACACCTACTATTTCTATTTTGTGTTCAAAATTTCAGTCCCCTATCTTATATACAAGGGGTGTTCATCGTCTTTGAAATATCTTAATTTTATGAAAAATCCTTAAAAAGGACTAGTCAAGAAATTAAGTAAAACACGTAATCTATGCATCAAAAGTAAAGTTTTTTATTTTTTAAATTTAAAAATAGTATTTATCGAACCTGACCTGTAACAAAAGAAAAACAAAACAAGATCAAGCATTTTCCAGAAAAATTCCAAAAACAACATTATTGAGCACCCACTTTCTCTAAAGCTAGCCAACTGAAATTTTACAATGATATTACTATGGATACATGTTACAAATTTATGGGGTGGTCAAACAGAAAAACCAAAAATTTTTTTGGACCATCCTTTTGCACATGCAAAATATTTTATTAATTAAAAATATAATCGAGAAAGAAAAAAATAGGAAATGATAAGGTATAATATGGTGACCACATATTTCTTCTATATTTTAGTTATAGAGATATTTGGTCCAAATTGGCTTTCCACGCTCTCATTTTGCCTAATAAAAACAATGGATGAAGAAACTTACTACTTACTAACATAGTAAAAAATCATTCTTTTAATCAACTCCTGAATAAGACCAATAGGATAGACGAGGAATTGAAGAGATGAGTGGCTTAGCAGTGGATTACGGAGTCTAAAGTCTTAAAAAGACTCGGGTTCGAATCCAGCTTGTCGCAAACCATTCAAACATTGCCGAAGTCTCCTCTTAGAGTAGGAAAACGGGAGAAAATCTCACCCCACAGACACAAGGGTCCAATTTGAGGTGGCCTAAGTGGCTTAAAAATAAGGATTGCTCTGACTGGGTAACCGAGGAACTGCCCGGGTGGCTGAGAAGGACCTGCATTCCGACTGGGTAATCCGGGATCTGTCGGAAGGTATGGACCGAATGGCTGAGAAAGAGCAAACTGATCCAAAGGATCGACGAGTAAATATTTCAATTTTTATTTCATTTGATAACTAGAACAAAGCTTGAGATGAAATACTCCCATCTTCCTTTGGATTTATTTATTTACATTGTCAAGCCGGACAAAAGTAACACCACTTTTTGATTGCAAATTTTATAATGAAACTTATCTATAAATCTGGTTTTGTTTTGTCAATAAAGTATCGCTGTCACCAGGGCCGTAATCTTGGAGATTAACACCCCCCACCCCCGAAATTCCGAAAAATTATAAAAACATTTTAGTCTTTTTGCAATTTAATTTTTTGAGGGGGGGGATATTACCTCTCAGATCATCCGTAATGTCCCCCCGAAAAATATTCTGGCTACGGTCCTCTCACTAGCAATATATCCTCACTTTGAAAATTACATAATCAATTTGATAAGATATTAATGATGTTAGGAAAAGATTAAAATAAAAAAGAATATCAAAATATATTTAAAGCGTTAAATTTAGTAAAAATAACAAGTTTTTTAAATAATCTATTTGTTTTGTTTTAATAAATACCATTTTGTGGAAAAAAGTATTTTCTATTAAAATATAACAGTAGAAAAAAAACATCAAGTAGTTGTTTATTTCCAAAAGGTGAATAGAAAAATACTGGGAGTAATTAAAATTAAATAGAAAAAATTTAACGAATTTAAATATCAACCAAATGAAAAAATAAATCAATTAAAAAGCAGTTACACGATCTAGAGACATCCAAACATCTTCATTAATGCAAGTTTTTGTATCATCAGCAATTTTACAAAAGGTGCGACATAGTCGTCTTAATTCCATGTCTCGTTCAAGCTTTTTCGAAAAAGCAAAACCTCGACGAGCAATAGAAGCTGGCAAACCAGCAAGACGAGCTGCGTTGAATCCATATGATTTGGGACAAGCACCCGATGTTAGTTTATATAAGAAAGTCACGGATTCTTCTCCAGCGGCTGTTTCAGGATTATCTAAATCCGTATCTGTAATCTCATTTTCAACCATACATGCCTAAAAAAATAATTATTTAAAGTATAGTAATAGTAATAAAGATAAGGAATTCAAAAAATAAAAATACCAGCCCTTCAAATTGCATCAAATTATACGATTATGGAGCGTTTTACAAAATTATAAAATACACTAGCCGCCCGTCTTGAATCGGTGTCGTGTCTTGCTAGGGAGGCTTCGCCCCCTGCCCCCCACCCCTCGCCAGCTGGCTCGGGCCTGCCTGCTTCAGACCCTCGCCTTTTCTTAATTATTAAAAGAAAGTATTAACTTTAGGAATTAATAACTCAAAAAGTTACAGAAATTTCGGGACCCGAGTATTTTTCCTTGACTCTCCATAACGTCCTCTATAAGAGGCAAAATTACGTTTCAAAATTCCAACTGGAAGTTGGTCAAACAGAGCGTAACAGACAGGCAGACGGACTCCACTATTATTATATGTAGATGAGGGGGGGGTAACATTTGATGAGCACTAGGAAAAAATCTATATATATATATATATATATATATGCGAAGATAAGTTTTCTCATACATCCGGTCGCGGAAACCTTACAGAATATATATATACGTGTATAAATAAATATATGATACAATTATTTGTGTATATTTTAAAACAATTTCCAAACAAAGTGACCCGCTAGGCGGTGTACGTTGCCAGTATTAGAACATACACGTACCTAGCTGGAAAATTTTCACCTAGCTACACTACTGGGAAAAAGGGGATACGTTTGTATTGTTTCAATAATTGTGGTCTAATACAACAATATTTCAGTTAAAAGACATCTTTAATGAAAGAAGAAAGGCTGAATATTTAATAAAACAAAAGATAAAAATTATTACCATATGCTTAAGGAGAACTTGATTAGAATGTTGGAATTCTGTGACCAAAGTATGATAGTGAGTGGAGAAAAGTGTACGACATTGTAGATCAACTAATTCACGAATTGCGGCATGTGCGATCGCTGTGCCATCATATGTAGATGTTCCACGACCTATTTAATAAAAAAAATTATAGAAAATTTATAATAAATGATTATATTGTAAAAAAAGATATAAATATTCACCAAGTTCATCAACAAGTACTAGAGAATGTTTAGAAGCATGTTGAAGTATAGTGGCGGTTTCACTAAGCTCCACAAATAATGTACTTTCGCCTGAACGAATATCATCATGTGCCCCTAGGCGAGTAAAAATCCGATCAACTGGCGTAAGACGACATTTTGAGGCAGGTACATTGGCTCCCTACAAAACAAAAAATTTTTTTACATTATACTGTATCGTAGTTGATTTATTGATTTAATGAGAACCATAAATAAAATAATTACCATTTGAGCTAATACTACAATTAATCCCAATTGTCGCATTAAAGTAGATTTACCACCCATGTTAGGGCCTGTTAAAAGAACTAAATGACCAGATTCATCATTGATGCCAATACATAAGTCGTTAGGAATAAAATCATCAATTGACGATGCTGCACAAGGGTGACGACTGTCTGTAACTTCGATAAAAGGCTGCTAGAGAAAGAAAATATAAAAATGATGAGATTTGGATTCTTAAAAATGAAAATTCAAAAAAAAAAATAAAAAATACTTTTTCATTAGGCGATACTAGTTCAGGAACACAAGTTTCGCCAGGTTCCGAATTGGCATATTCTACTAAAGACATAAGAACATCCAAAACGCCGATTGATCCGGTTACGGAAGTCCAAACATCAGCTCTTTAAAAAATATAAAATAGTATTTATTTCGAAACAATTTAAATGGTCAAAAGAATAGAAATATTGTAATTATTTTTGTTGTTTGAAGCCCCCAAAGGGGGTAAGTGGCAAAATTAGAGTTTCGAGATAAACGCGAAAAACTGTTTAAGAACAGAACAGTGCTTTTAGTTGCCATTTTATCCTATAAAAGAAGCAACAACAAGCTACGGAAACATAAGATTTATTAACTAAAGAAGTTTTAATAACTTACAAAACATAATAACTTCTAGCACACAAAAAAGTTTAGAAAAGAAAAAAACACTTTTTTATTTGGTAGCCAAATAAATTGAAATAAATTGTCGCATGAGACGGGATACGAACCCGCGACCCTTGGTACAGAAGGCCCACTATAGAGAACCACTGCACCAAAGCCCGAGGGCTGAAAAAATCACTACCAAGTTTCTACATACCTCTTTGTGTTTTAACAAACAAAAGTACTGTTGATTTTACAATTTTTCTATTCAACTTTAAGTGAGAATATTGGAGTAACGAAGACTAAATAAATTGTATATATATATATATAAAAATTGAGTGTTCATTACTCCAATATTCTCGCTTAAAGTGGAATATCCTATTCTTTATATATATGGAGGCAATGGCTAAGCCGGCTAAGCTAAGGATTACGGAGTCCGAAGTCTCAACACGACTCGGGTTCGAATCCAGCTTGCCGCAAATAATTCAACCATCCTGCCGAAGTCTCCTCTTAGGGTAGGTAGGGGGATAGCCCCACCGTGGTATCACAAAGGGCCTAATTGGCCTAAGTGTGTTCCCTCTCTGGGAACGGCCACTTCAACCTAACCTAACCTTATATATATAATATATAATCAATATATATATATATATATATATATATATATGTGTCTACACCTTGTAAAATTTATAATTTTCTTAACATTCTATATGTCAAATATAGCGAGATATTGGGTGGAAAAGAAACATCTGCCAGCGTTATAAGGGGGTATTCTTATTTTAAGTGACTTTTATTTGAACTAGATATTAGAAGCTGTATTATGCAGGGTTTTTTTTGCAAAAAAGACACACTGCAACATATTTTTCATCTCGAAAAATGGCACATACCCTCTTTGGTACTTCCACGTTTCGTTTAGGAATCTTTGAACTCCTATACGACATCTATATAAACAACAAATTAAATAAAGAAAATTCCCCCCCCCACCCCTGGGGGGGGAATACCCCCCCCCCTTTTTTTTGTTTCCCGGCCCCCCCCCCCCCCTCTATTGTGAACCCACTCACTTATTGTCAATAAAATACAAATATTTTACCGGTTTGAAAATTTTTCGAATATTCGCCTACTAATATCCCGCAAAGCAGTTGCTTTACGTTCTTCCGCAGCAATTTGTTTTTCAAGTAATTCCCGACCGGTAGGTGAATAAAATCTTTTAAATCCTTTTCGGGTTGATTGAAGCTCATGGTGGGAAGCAGCGCGTTTTGATGCATTTTCAGAAACTTCAATTTGAAAGCGTTTTTTATCCGATCCAAAAAATGTAACTTTGGCTCCGAAATGTTCCATTTCTTTCTAAAAAAAATATTAATTAAATAAGATCAAAATAATAAAAAATGTTTTTACTTTCTTGTATAGTATATAAAGAGAAAGTATTGTAATCGACAAAAAATGATGATGATTCTCCACATTTTAGACCCCCCTGAGTAAAAAAAAAAACCAATTAGAGCATTTTGTCTGTGTGTCCGAGTGTGTGTGTGGGTGTGAACACGATTGCTTATTTTCAAAAATTTTGAAATTTTCAATTTTTTTGTTATATTATGATAAATTACTCTATTTTAAAAAGTTTTTGACATTTTTTCGAAAACAACGAAAAAAAGTGAATTTCCGTTAATGGGGAAAAGCTCTAGGTGCTTGGTGTAGTGTGGTGTGGTGTAGCTTGGTATAGTTGGTAGCGTGCTGACCTTTTATACCAAGGGTCTCGGGTTCGGATCCCAGGCAGTCCGATGATTTTATTTAAGCCATTTGAATACCAAACGGTTTAAATAAAAATGCCTGGACCCCCAATATACTCATAAATAACGGTTATTTTAAAAAGTCTTATATGGCCTAAGTTGCAGAAAAGACTGTGTGTATGGGTGTGAGAGTGTGAGGGTTTAAAAAAAAAATTTTTTTTGAAAAAAAAAAAATCAAAACAAAATCATACAGCTGTCATTAAAAAAATGTAAATAAACAAATTCATTTGTTTAACAAATCGTGGCCTGGACCCTAATATATATATATATATATATATATATATATATATATATATATATATATCATAATAACGGTTATCGTTTAAAGTCTTAAATGCCCTAAGGTGCCGAAAAGACTGTGTGTATGTATGAGTGTGAGTGTGAGTGGGAAAGAAGTGTGTGTTAAAAAAACACATACAGACACACACACACACACACATCATTCCCAGAATATACGAGAAAGTTTTGGGGAGGTCATTTCAGATTTTTTAGGTAAAAATGTTTAAAAGATATCTAATCTCATGTAAAATGTAGATTTGGTACAAATGGAAGAATACTTGTATGATGCTTACTTTTAAATAAGCCTCTCCTTCTTTTTTGAGCTTAGCAATTTCTTCGAGAGCGGAATCATAATCAGGATCAACTCCTTCTTTTGTTGGAATAATATTCCCATCCCGAGCTGATGCATCTTGATCATAAGCTGATTCAAAGAAGTCAAGATCTTCCTTAATTGATGGGATCGTTAATAATTGTCCAAGAAGAGCTGAAGATATTTCTTCGTTTTGAAACATTTCAAATATCTGAAAGAAAATATAATTTAGTTTTTAAATTTCTTTTTCTAGTAACCTTTTATGATAAGATTCTCTTCTAAAAATTTGAATCTTTTTTCTGAAGAGTAGCCTTTTCCAAAAATTTTTCTTTCAGCAACCCCTTTATATTAATTCAAACTAAGAAGCATGATTTTAAATTAAGAATTTCCCATAAATTTTGAGTAAATTAAAAAAAAATATTATTTTCATACTAAAAATAAATAGGCAGAAGTATTATAATTGGATTACATTGTTTTAGTTTTTGGAATATTTAAGAAAAATTAGCGCCTGGCAACATATCAATAAACCTTGGTTGATTAACTTTATCTGCAAGCGGAACAAATTTCAGGAATAAGATTTCCTACCGGACTTTTTTTGTTATCGATCCATGATGTATTCTTTTGGAGATATGTAGGGGAAAGTGGGGCAAAACCGACCACCTAAGCTTTAAATTGAAACAGAAGAGTTATTTAGTGAGATTTTTATACGAAAATTAGGTTCAATAAGCAATTGTATGAGTTTGAAAGCATTCATGCTTATAGTTATTTAATTATTGATTTTTTTGTAAACCTTTGCAAAATGACGGTTTTGCCCCATGGGTGGGGTAAAACCGGAACATGGGTGGGGCAAAATCGGAAGCCGTATAAATTCAATGAGAAAAAATATTCTTTCAAAATATTTATTCAAAAGTTAAAAAAAATTAAAAAAAGATACAAATTCTACAAAACAAATAGTTACAAACAAAAATCGCAAACTAAAGTGTCATCTTTATCCTCAAAGTTCGAACAAGCATCATGGGCCCATCCTCGGCATTTAGACCATAGGACCAATCCCTCTCTATCTGTCGAATTAGCATATAGGTCATTACTAAAAATGCATGCTTCATCCTCATCAACAGTAGAATCGTCACATTAAGCAGGAGTTCGTTCAGGAAATTCGGACTTAATGATGTCTTTGCTTTTAGCACTGTCTTCGGCTTTTTTTCTTCTTTTTTCATTTTCTTTCGTCAGTGTTGTAAGAGAGTTTCCTTTTAGCTCTTTTACCTGGTTCTTTTTCCTTTCTGTCTATTTTCTTTTTTCCCATTAGACCTACTTTCTGTTTTTCTACATTCTTTTTTCTTTCTTTTCTACTTCCAACTTATAAGGTGTTGATGTTAAAATTGCATTTTCCCCGGCCTTACCCAGGTTTTCCACCTTTCCTCTTTTTAAGTTAAATTAATAAATGCGAGTATTCGAATTATAACCTGTTATTTTCATTGATTTGTCAAGAAAAAAAAAAAATGGTGGGGCAAAACCGACCAGATGCGATTTTGCCCCATTCAGTAGAATGCGATTTTGCCCCGCAGTATATAGCGAAACAAATTTGGTGTTTTTATAGTTGTAATGCAAATCGTGACAATTCATTACTATGTTAAAATATGCTACTATATACAGTGAATTCATATATTGACTTAACTTTTGTAAAAGTAGCAGTCTTGTCATATATAAAATAGGATTTTTGTCACCCTAAAATCAGACAAAAAGTTACGAAAATTTTCAAAAAATATTCACACCTAAACCACGGGGCCGATAGACAAGAAACACAGCTTCATCTACTTTTTATAGCTGTCTTTTTAATAGTTGATATTGTTCTCACCGAATTTCAGCTCACATCACACAAATACGAGAGTGGTCGGTTTGACCCGCCTGTACGGTTTTACCCAACTTTCCCCTACAGTGAGAGACAATATTAAGACCCACCCATGCGTTTTCTACTTGTGATTATTTCATTGTTTTTAAAAAATATTATATACTTTTTAATGGAAACTTTCATGGTTCAATTCTAGAAAATTTCCAATAAAGATTTTCATTTTCTTTTATAAAAACAATGAAATAATCACAAGTAGAAAAAGTATGGGTGGGACTTAATATTGTCCCTCACTGTACATCGCGACTTCCGGGCTTCTCGTTGGCCACCACTGCCCTTAATCATCGCAGAAACCGAATCTTTTTTTCTTAAAATAATCCAATTTTATTTGGCTTATTACACTAATTAGTCTTACTTTTTCGGCAATTCTGAATCCTTTAAGAGCGGTAGTAAAATCCTTAATTTTTCTCTTTGAAAATGTATTTTCTTCAAAAAAAATGGCTCTGCTATCTGGATGATCTTTACCTAGTGCTGCATTTCCCTGTGAACCATAAAAAGAAATAAGTATCTGTAAACGATTTTAAATAATAAAAAGAATATTCTTACTAGTGTATGTATTTTGCTAAGAAGACGTTCAAGATCTGGCAATTGTCGCATAAGTGAACGAGCTTCTTGAACTATACCATTCATTGTGGACAGATCCTTAATTGCCTCCTGACGAGATTTGATTGATGAAATATCACAAAGTGGATGACAAATCCATTTAGGAAGTAATCTTAAACATATAAATAATATTATATTTAAAATAAACAGACTTATAAAGGAGAAATAATCTTAATGAATTTGACAAATGATACTCAATGCAATGATATTTTTATATATGTGAATCTCTGGTTCTAGTTTTCTTATAATTATTTATTGGCCAAATAACTCCAAAATATAAAAAGGAGAGTAAATTTCAATATCAAAGCTACTTAGCTCAAGAGTTTTTGTCTTCATATTCATCCAACCTTGTAAAATATACTCGTATATATTGATATATATAAACATATCATGTCATTATAATAGAAGAATGGAGATATTAGCCAAATTGGAATGATCCAGGTTCAATAAAACTCCCAGAAAAAGACGTTTCGGCCATCTTCAGATGGCCAAATAAATTCAGGCCGAAACGTCTTTTTCTGGGAGTTTTATTGAACCTGGATCATTCCAATTTGGCTAATATCTCCATTCCTCTATTATATAATCGCATCACAGCAACAACCTCAAAAAGCAACTATATATATAGGCTATATATACTGTATATTAGAGTGGTCCTTATTTATAAGCTTATATATATATATATAGAGGTCATATTTTTTTTTAGAAATTTAATAGCAGGTACAGGTCTTTTTTTCCATAGCATTAAAAAATGTTTAGAAATTTAATATTTAGAATCTTTTATTGCTTAAAATTACCTTAAAGAATACATAATAAAATAATAGAATTAATAAGAAAAGATTGAATTTTAATAACCCTACAGCGGTGTCATTTCAACTTTTTGTTGGAGGGCAAATTTTTTTTTTTTTTTTTTTTTTAACTTACAAATTGGTACTCACATTTGACCAAAAGATATTTAATTTAATTGTTTAATTTTGTACCGTTTATATACTCGTAGAAATATTTTGAAATATTTTATTTAGAATAATATAAAATTTTATAAAAATCAGAGCTCTTGGGGCAAATGCCCCCCCCCCCCCGCCCTCAATGGGTGAAAATAAGCTTTTGAACCAAATCGGCGAAAAAGTTCTAGTACTTTACTGGTGTACTTTTTCAGTATTTTTAGATTTTCTCAAAATTCGATCCAACGATTTTGTTATATATATATATTTTTTTAAGTAAAAAAAGCCACGATTTATTTTTTTATATAAAGGAACAATTTGAGAGGTAGCCTATCTGTATTACAAAAATAAGGACCACCCTACTGTAGTAGTATATATATATATATATATATATATATATTTATTCTCGGATTGGGAGGTGGTTGATTATTGAGATTATTTACTCCACGTTTTGGCTTAGTTTTTGCAAAAAATTGAATTCACAAAATAGTTGGTTATCAATAAACTCAATAAATATATCTCATTAGTTTATTTAAGTTGGAATTACCGCCGTCCGAATGGTGTAACACAAAAGTCTATTCTTTGTAGCAAAGTACACTCTTTTCCTCCTTCACCATTACGAAGTAAATCTAAACCTGACATAGTAACTCCATCTAAAACCTAAGAAAAAAATTATTTATTTATTTATAATTAAAAGTTAAAATTTAAGATTTAATGAAAATTACCATATGTTTTGGAAGACAAACTTTTTCTATGCTAGGCATCGGTTTATTTGGTAGATTTTCTTCTATAGTTGGAGGTTGATAAATTTCTACCATTTTGCGAGAAACAAGCTGAACATCTAAATGTCCTCTTCGAAGATAAGATATTAAAGCTCCAAAAGCTTGGATAGCCATTTGATAATTGTCATCGGCAGTAAGACAAAGTGAATCTCCTAAATAAAAATCATATTATTTTAATTAATTTTTATATATACTAGAAATTTTGTTTAAAATTGAAAAATAAATTATTTTTTAGATGCTCTTTAAAATGTATAATCTCATTTTGCCATTGAAATCTGTAGAAATTGTTGCCATGGTAACAAAATATAAATGTTTTTCTATGATTATAACTTTTACATTTTGAATTTTTAATTTATCGGCGGATACTAAAAATATGTCGACACAAAAAAATCTGTTGTTATAAGCATGTGTGCTGTGCGACCAGTCACACCAGATTTTGTAACTATATAGTTCAATCATGAAAGAGTCAACGGCATTCATTTTGAAATTATTATTACCATCACTGAGAAATTTCTTCAATTCCTTCGGGTAAGTCTCTGAAGGTTTTCCATCTCCATAATAATTTCGTTCATTTATAAGATTTAGGGTAGATGAGGCATCAGGTAAATCCGCATTTGTTGTAAGAGGTTCTAGTAAAACATCCAAAGCCCTCAACAAAACCAATGTTCTATCAGAAATAACTCGACGATCATAGAGAACCTAAAATTTTTTTGTTTATTAAAATATTTCATAAATAAAAGTGTATAGGATTAATACATACTTGACAAGGTGGATGATGAGCTAAAAGTGTGCGTAAATTTGACGAATGTCTGTCATCTTTAAATTGTCCAATATGAAAAGTACCAATAGTAGCATCAACAAAACAAACTCCATACTCAACTTCACCGCCTGCTGTACCATCAGATTTCTAAATAACAATATTTTAAATTTGTTTATTACCATTACAGTGCAAAATTAAGAAAAAGTAAATATTTAAGAATAAAAGTACCTTTTCTATAATACTGAGTAGGAAATTATTTTCATCCGAATGAAGTTCTCCATCCAAGACAGAATAAGTGCAAGTACCTTTTGTTGTCAATTGGCAAATTTCTCGATTAACGACACGGTCAAATTTGGTAGGTTTAAACACTATTAAAAAAAAATGTATTTAATATTATTAAATCCACAATTGAGAGGGTCAGAAGCAAAGAGGTGCAAGTGACAAATGGGCGGAAATTAAGATATGTGTATAGACATCTTCCTTGACATCTTCTCTGAATTCTGGCTAGAGATCAGACCGATCGTTAGGACAGTGGGCATCACTGATCTGCTCCAGAGTGGAGCCATGGGCTTAGTAAACCAAACGAATATTTTTAAAATAAATAAATCATCTTTTTTTAAGGCAACTGAAGGGTAAAAGCTACTTTTAAGATAATACTTCAGAAAGCTAAGTATTTTGCTTGCCTAAACACAAGGTTCCACTCGGGCAGATCAGGCACTTGAGGCGCCCACTGTACCAGTAATAATTTATGAGATGAGATGACTTCAAAAGAAACCGCTTATTGTTTTATTGTACAACATATTAAGCACTTTTCCCTTCAAAATAGCCCCACTACTGGCAATACACAGTTCTCATCGTTTCTTCAATTTTTGGAACGTCTCTTGGAACACATTGTGTGGGACGGAGCGTAGGTTCCTGGTCGCATTGTCCTGTATCTCCTCTATGGTTTGGAAACGTCGTCCTTTCAATGTGTTTTTCAGTTAGGTTTTCCCACAATTCAAGCCTCTTCCTGGCACAGCATCCATTTTCCTGTTTCCCAAACACGTTGAAAGCGCGTCTTATAGGAGATAAGAACAATGCAACGAGAAACTTGCGCGCCGTCACACAAAATGTTTTCAGGGAGGCGTTCCAAAAATGGAAGAAACGATGGTAACGGTGTATTGCCAGTAGAGGGGACTATTTTGAAGGGGACATTGCTAAAAATGTTAAACAATAAGCAATAAAGCTGATAAGGCAAAAGTTCTGTTTCTTTTTGAACACACCTCTTATAGTAAAAAAATTTAAGGTAATAGGCTACCTGAATTTTTGATGGGACTATAAATTTTAACGTAAATATCTAAGAGATTTTCGTCCTTAGTACTCTTTTGCTTCTAAACCCATTAATTATAATAATAATGATGACTAAGGCAGAAAGCATCAGGTTTAATAAATCTTTCATAAATAAGTCTAAATATATCAGACCATCCTCAGTTTTTGAGAATTATACAAGTATACCTGGTATATTTTTTTTAAATGAAGGATTATTGATCACATATGTTAAATCATATTGACTGAGTTTATAAATGTATATAATTTCCAAAAAGTGAGAATGGTCTAATAAACTTATGCCAAAATATTTAATCTCTGGGAGTTTTATTAAACCCGGTGGTTTTATATATATATATATATAGAAATCAAAGTCAGATGCTCAATTAACATGCAAATACACAATTGTTTTTGGAATTTGATCAATTCCGAAGTAATAAGGAGACTGTTATATTTAACAATTAAAGAGGAAGCAGGTAGCCAGGAGGTGGCTCTTTACGCAATTGAAAACTCACAAACTTGAGATATTTAGGATTTATTTAAATAACAAATAAATAATGATAGTTGTCATTCGAGCTCATGTTTTAAGCCTTGAGTTAATTGTGGAGTTTTTAATATTCAAAATTTTTTTGTATATAAAATTATTCAATGCTTATTAGCTTATAAAGTAATCAACAAATAAATTATTAGACAGCAACTTAAATATACTAACGGACAAAGAGTTAAGTTGCTTTGTATTTCGACTAAATATTCTTTAATTGGGCTAATGATTTAAATAAAATCAAAATTCAAATTTGAGAGTTATCAATATCAGAGATTAATTTAATCTCCAGGATTCTCTCTTATTTTAATAGCAATAATTAATCACTTACTGCCTTTACACCTATCTGCCATCATTTCTGGTGTTTCTGTTTGCTCAATACGAGCTACTTTGAATCCTTTGGCAATTAATGAAGCAGAATAACGTCCATAAGCTAGTTCAGGGAATCCAGAGTGTGCATGTTCACCCTAGCAATTAAATAAAATGAATAAAATAAAATAAAGTATTTTTATTTTATTTTAGAGATACTAACTCTCATAAGAGCTAAACCAAGTTCACGAATTCCAATAATACATCCATATGATAAAGTTCGTAAAATTTCCCAACTTTGAAGAAAAGAACACAATCATAAGATTTCCCCCCAACCAACCTCTCATAAGAGCAAACCAAGTTCACGAATTCCAATAATAGCATCCATATGATAAAGTTCGTAAAATTTCCCAACTTTGAAGAAAAGAACACAATCATAGTGTGTAGATTTCAATTCCCACCATTGACGCATTGCCTAGGAAAAAAAATTCATAGGAATGTACCTGGTACTGTATTTAAATTCATTTATAACAAATATTTCTTTATTTTATTTTATTTCTTACCGGCGATTGTTTTATTTTAAAATCTTCAGGAACATAAAGTGTTTTAGGATCATAGTCAGGTTCATTTTCTAATCGTTTTTTTGCATCTCTAATTTTGCCTGGTTTTAAAAAATCTAATTTGGTGTGGGTGAATTCTTTATCATCCAAATTAGTACTGGTTGGATTAGACGTTGAGGGAGCAGGAGTAGAAGTTTGCTTCGCCTCTTGAGTTTTTGACCTTTTAGCGTTCTTTGGAGTGGAAATTGTTTTTACAGGTGCAGATTTGCCTCGTTTACGTTTTCCCAACTATAAAAAATAATTGATATCATAATGCTAAATAAAATTAAAATATCTATCATCGTCAGGCAAAGTGTTTTATTATAAATTGCGAATTTTTTTTATAATTTAAAAAGTTTACTTTTATTGGAGATGAGTGGTCTTCAGCCTCTTCCTCCTCTTCTTCATCTTTCTCTGATTCATGCTCTTCTTCAGAAGCGACACCAGAACTCACATCATCTTCACTCTCCGCTTCATCTTCTTTTGCTAAGAAATATTTTATGACATGAAATATAGATACAATTACCCATTAGGACTTACTTCTATTTAAACAATTGAATAGGGAAAATAAGTCTTTGACAGATTTCTATAATCAAAGTTTAGAAAATTTTGAATGAATGTCCAATTCCTTATATATAACATTATACATTAGTTGCTTTTTGAGGTTGTGGCTGGTGATGTGATAATAATGGAGGAATGGAGATATCAGCCAAATTGGAATGATCCAGGTTCAATAAAACTTCCAGAATAAGAAGGATAAGACGTTTCGGCCTGAATTTATTTGCCCATCTTCAGTTATTGGGCTACAATATATATATATAATAATATATACAATATATATATGATAATAATAGAATGTAAAATTTAGTTAATATCTATATACAATTTTGTAGCCCAATAACTGAAGATGGCCAAATAAATTCAGGCCGAAACGTTTTATTCTGGGAGTTTTATTGAACCTGGATCATCCAATTTGGCTGATATCTCCATTCCTCCATTATTATTATATATACATTATTTTATTAATAATTTTTTTTTTTATTTTGTTCCTACCCAATGACAATTGAAGATATGAGTGCAAGAACTAGATTATGGCCACATTTGGTGAAATTGAATTTTTTACATAAACATGTAGCCACTTCTGTCCCCTATTGGTCAGTGAAGGTATTTTTAATAAATAGTATATATATTAGTACATAGTTTTAATAAATAGTACATAGATTCTGAAAGTTAAGCATCTTTTAATGAGATTTAGAAGCTTTTTTGACAAACATTTTTTTTTTTTTTTTTTTTTTTTTGATAAATATAATTATTTTTCATGTTTTTTTGTTCATTTTAAAACAATTTATATGAATAGAAAATAAAAATACTAGCCTACTTATAAATTCATGATTTCTTATGTTTCATTAATTTTTGCATTCTTTAAAACAACTGAGTGCAAGAAATGGATAATTCCAACATATATTTCTTTCTTGTTTATATATTTCTGGATAGGCTATAGGACATAAGCCTGAAAATAGATATGTAAATGCGCATTCATTAATACTTTCACATTATATTCAAATAATCTACAAAATACAAATTTAATGTAATGTAAAAAGTTGGGGTTTAGAGGGTGGTAAAACACTGAGATTTCAATAGACAGACCCGGGTTCGGATCTATAAAGGGTACCTTCTATACCGAGGGTCGCGAGTTAGGACCCCAGACAGTCCGAAGATTTTATTTAAGCCATTTGGATACCAAATGGCTTAAATAAGAATGCCTGGACCCCAAATATATATATTAAACATACGGGTTTCGTTAAAGGTCTTAAATGGCCCAAGTTGGCCGAAAAGACTGTGTGAATGTGAGTGTGAGTGGGAAAAAAGTGTGAGTGTTTTTAATTTAAAAAAAAATGTAAAAAGTTTTTATGAAAACTTTACATTTGGCTATTATCTAGCTCTTGCACTCATATCTTCAATTGAGCTCTGAGAGGCAAAATAGATTTTAAGAAAGAGTGGATAAGAAGAGTATTTTAATAATGAAGAGAAAGAAAGAACAAGGATTATTAGTTGATAAATTTGCATGGTTAGTAATTTTGAAACATAACTACATGTATTGTTTACTGACTAGGCTTGTAATCATCAGCCGAATCCTCGCTGTCAAGCAGATTATCGATACGACGACGCTTGGGATCGGGAGTATCCTTTGACTGGATCGAGACGTTCTCCTTGTCCATTTCTGTGGGCAAAATGGCCTCTCAGAGCTTCATAATAATTTATAACTGGGATGCGAAATATTAGAAGTAAGGAGAAACGGATGGGGAAGGTGGGCTTTGTCTAAAACTTAAAAATGTTGCATTGGCCATAAAATATAAATTATTAAAAAGAGAGGTCAGCCAAACAGGATGGTCTCTATCGAATGAAAATTCCAATAAAAGAAAACGTCTCGGCTTTATTCATTGATATATATATATATATTATTATAAGAACTGAAAATGGCATTATTTAATTAAAGTCGAAACTTTTTCATTTTTTGGAATTTTCATTCGATAGGGACCATCCTGTTTGGCTGACTTACTCTCCTTTTATTAATCTAACAGCTGGGCAGGCATTTCTCTCATCAACATCTTAAATATAGATATGGAAGGGGCATGGGTAAATGGACGACTTTGAAATTTTGCGCTCCTTCACCATTTTCAATGAAGATGAGACGCATTACATGTTTCAAAATATTTGTTAAGTAAAAAAGTTTGTCTCGGGTGGAGTGATTGGATATACTGGTTTTATTTCTTCATACTTCTAATATATTTTAACTTTTAATATTTGCACTCTTGACCTGTGGCTAAGGGCTATTAGCTTCTGGTGCCAAAAGTCAAGGGTTCGCATCCCGTCTCATGTGTGAAAAATTTATTTCAGAAAAAGACCTTGAATCAAATTAAAAAAAAACTCTTATAAGATGCAAATATTGGATAGACATGTAAAGGGAGCGCTACAATTAAGTCGCCACCTGGGAGCTAGAGCATCAAGTATATAGTATCTTATATGGTATATGGTGAAATAATTTTAAAATTTGAAAAGGTAAAATAAAATCATCTGTACCAGATTTTATTTTCGGTCATTAAAATCATTTCACTATTTACCATATAATTTGTTAGCGAGGTGAATAGCCGAATCAATATGTAGTAGAAAAAATAAAAGACCAAGCAGTTATGTTTATTTCTTTATTAAAGAATCCATAGTGACGTTTCGGCCGACTATGGGACCATCTTCATGGCCAGGGTTCAGTCAACAGAAAAACCTCTTACGTTCTTTGACAGACATTTCATAAAATTCATTACGATGTATCAGATATAATGCATTCAGCGCTAAAGTCAATGCGCTGAATGCATTAAGATGGTCCCATAGTCGACCGAAACGTGGCTGTGGGTTCTTTAATAAAGAAATAAACATAACTGCTTGGCCTTTTATTTTTTGTACCATATATTAAGGCTCTAGCTCCCAGGTGACGAATTAATTGTGACGCTCACTTTATCAGATACAATGACTGAACCCAGGCATGCATTTTCTACAAGTGATTTTTTCATTTCAGATGGAAAGATTTCCATCTTCTGTTATAAAAGCAATGAAATAAACAAAAATAGAAATTGCAAGAGGGGTCTATAACTTTGTCACTCACTGTATAAGCCATCTAAAGCAATTTAGATTACGTGTATTTATTTAAATTAAATGGCAACCAATATAATTTAATTAAGTTTTTTTAGTTTAGGACTGGAAGCGAATGACTCTTTTAACATGAAGTTAAAACTCTTTCTCTGCTATTAAGAAAGAAAAGTAAGAGATTTTTTATGTCAATTTTCAAAATATTAAAAAAAAATTATTTTAGGAAGAGAAATAAAAAGATGTAAATGCTAAAATAAGATTGTATATTTTTATTGATTATTATAAAATATAAATTTATTATTGATTATTATAAAATATAAGTTTAAAACTTATATTATACCGTATTATATATATATATATATATATATATATTCTATGTAAAAATATAGATTAAAAGATGTAAAAATAAAGATTCATTATATGCATGTATATAAAAATTCTTTATCAAATATATTAATTTTCTCATATATTAATATTAAAATATATTAATTTTTTCATTCAAATATTTAATCAGAAATTACCTCCACTTCCTGGAGGTCTTTTCTAATATAAATGTTCATAGACGCTTCTTTAGAATTAGAAGATTCAGAAATTTCCTCGTTTTCATTTAACAATTGTTTTTCTAAATCAGAGATCACTCGCAAATGTTCAATTTTTGCTTGATTAATTAAATGTTTTGGAAATCGTTTTACACTAAGGGCCACACTTTGATAGAAAAGATCTATTTCATCATAATTTTTATCAAAATTTTTATTTATCATAATGTTATTCAATTTTTTTTGCGATTCCATTTCTCTTTCTAGTTGTTCCATTTTTTCTTCAAGTTTTAAACTTTCGGTCCGTAAAAAACAATGACTAGACGGTGAATTTGTAAGAGAGGAGTTCACGTTGAAATTAGTATAAGTGTGGGAACTTTCTGAGTTTTCTTCTTGAGTGATGTTTGAGTTTGATGAGTTACTGTATTAAAAAAAGAGTCTAAGCATTATTATAAATGTTTGCGAAATTATTACTACAAATATAAATTAAATCTTATACCTGTGATGTGTAAAAAGTGCTACAGGCCATTTTGATAATGACCTAGAACATGAACCTGTAGGGAAAAGTGTTTTTATTTTTAAAGTTTTGAATTTGTTGAGTAACTCTGCTGAAAAATACTTTGAATGGAGTCAACCAACTTCCTAAACACGAAATCGTCTCTTCTTTGGCATTTCGTTCAATGAGTTACTTTATTATTCATCAGAAAGAAATTAGTCATAATATCAAATGATAACTTGCCAATTTTTACACACAAAACAATTATATGTATGGGAATACCCGGAGAATAATACACCAGCTTTGTTGGGCCATATCATATTTGGAAAATAAAATGATGTGAGAGAGGCCCATCAAAGCTGGTGTATTATTCTCCGGATATTTCTATTTCATCCAACGATATCAAATTAACAATTATATAATTCGAAACCACCGTCACGCTGTTTTTTTCGTCAAGAATGGGAGGAAAAACAAAAACAAGAGTTTTTTATTTTTCCCAAATGAGTTTTATTCCTAATATTTCAAAGGCACAAAGGCTCTTCTTCAGGGGAAGCTAAAAAATATTATAATGTGAACAGAATATTTTTATAATAGTTTATAATATTGTAACAATAAGAAAAAAGCATTATTGTACTTCATTTGTCACTCCGTTAACATTACTCTTGTTTTTGTTTTTCCTCCCTACATCCTTGCTGAAAAAACAGCGTGACGGTGGTGTTTCGAATTATATGTCTCTCGGCATCACTCATTAATTTCAATTTTAACAATTATATATATAAGCCTATATAAGATGGGCAATAAATATGACCAAAACACCTCAAAATTATGTTGATGATAGATTTTGATAGGGCAGGTTCAGTCAAATAAAAAGCCTTTCTCTACTCCGGAGACGTTTCGAGATATATTCAATGCAAGGGCGGATGCAAGGCGGGGGAGGGGGATTACCCCCCCCCCCCCGAGAAAATTCTCTGAATTCGCTCTAGTTTCAATGTCATGTATGAATGCCTTTATGCTATTTTTCGATACGGACTGATAATGAAACATTAAATATATTTCGAAACGTCTCCGGAGTCGAGAAGCATAGAAAGGCTTTTATCTGGGTGCACCTGCCCTATCAAGATCTAATACAATCAAAGTCACCAAATTTTATTTATTAACTGGTTAATGGTAATTTCAGAAAAATAATCTGTGACAACTTTCGGAAAAATTAAAATAGACTCTTATATTGTAATAAAAAATTTCGAAGAATTCGGTTTACACAGTGTAACACTCTACCAACACAGATTCTTTTAATAATTGAAAATTTTAACTTTCCCTTTAGGTAACGATATTAACTAATTGTTGATATTTACGTACCGGTACCATTAACTTTATATTTATTATTCATTATAAATTAAAACTAAATTCAAGTAAATAAGTAATCAATATATTACCTTCTTCACTGTCAACATAGGATTCTTCTTTGGAAAAATCAAAAAGAAGTTTGGTTCTATCTTCTTGAGGTGTTTTTGACGCTTCATCTGCATCTTTAACTGATTTTTCCCATTTCTCTTTATCTTGAATTGGTGCTAATTTTTTTTCTTTTCCAAAGACATCGACGCAACTACATTATTGGAAAAAAAATAAATAAAAATTATAAAAAATCACAAATAAATTTTAACATTTCCAATATTAAGCATTGTATATTGAATTAGCGCTGTAAAACGTGAGAAAAAAATAAAAATAAAAATAATTGTTTGATCCGCTGTATAGAAAAGCAACCCTTAAAGATGTATAAAGGTAAAATTGTGTCAACAAAAAAAAAAAGAAGACATATACAAGACTTCAAATATGATCTGTAAAAATTTGGCGCGTTTTGATAATAAGTTAAAAAAATTCTAATTCGATTGAAGAGATGAAGTGGCTGTTATATTCTCTCTTATTGTCAAAATTCTAATTCATTTGAAATTGTCATAAATTTTTTTACAGTATATATAAACAATTTTTAATACGTATATAATTTATAAAAATATTTAAAGATAATACCTTTTAGGAACCCAGGCATGAGTTGGAGGATCATCGAAGAATTGCACATGCAAGTCTTTTGAACGTTGAAATTTATCTGAACTCGGATGACGACAAACAATACTTGGCCACCAAGGGTAGCCAGATAATTTTGCCCATACTATATCAAGTTCTTCAAATTCTAAAAAAAAAAAGTAAAAATTGTTTTAATTTTGTATAGTCATTATTAATAAAAGTGCGCTTTTAAGTTGTTGTCAGTTTATATAAATTATAGCAACTAATGAAAAGGTCTATTGGTCTAACAAAGTCAATAGCGTTCCAAGTGTCCAAATATCTTCTGGTCGGTTATCTACCTATCTGTGGTGGCCCCTCTTGAAAGGTTAAATAATTCAAAATAATTTATTTTTCAAGAAATAAGTTCAAAGTTTAAAATGAAACATTCAAAATAGGCAATCAAAAAAAGAGTAGCCTAATTCATAAAATAACGCTTTCCATTTTCGGTGTCACTGCAAAGTCGAAATAAAAATATCCTGGTTTTGACAATTTGACAATTTCTGCCTATTTTGTATGTTTCATATCCTGATTTTGTAATATATATTATTATAGAAGAAATTAAATATGCTGGGACGATTAAATTAAGGTTATTGAGAAAAGACAAACTAGTGACTGGTTTCCAAATTAAAATAATTTATTAGAAAATATTTCAGAATGCCTAAAGCCATGTATCCACTATGCGCTTCTGGCCCGCGTGCCATGAATGACAGCGCCGAGCGCATTCCGCGGAACTTGTTCCAAATATTTGAACTGTAGATATCCAGTAAGCGCGCCTGGCGCGCGTGCCAGTTGTTCCAGTTTTTGATCGTTCAACATGCAGGTCAGTCGTGTTCGAAAAGCAGCAGCTCTTATAGTTATTCACAGTATTATATACAAGAAAAAAACAGAAACGAAGAAAGGCGCGCTGGTGGATGAAATTGTATATATATGACAAGAGCACAGTCATTTTTCTTCATTCTCACAGGAACTCCCATTTCACAACTTATTTCTCTCCAAGCATCTTCTCTGAGTGATTTACTGTGATACGAAGAACTTTTTGCTACTCCACAGGAGTTCTTTTGTACCATATAGTTGTATTAATTTACCGCAATTTGGTTATCTTTCGCTCGGAACGCAACCAACATACAAAATAGTAAATGTCGCCGTCTCAACTAGGACCTTTGATGCTCGGTTAAAAACCGACACCAGATGGAACGGCCCGCTCCATGTTCGAGCGTTCCAAAATGGTATCCACACGAGAAATGATATCCTTTTCGGCTGGAGGCATCATTTAGTCCTTCCGTAGCACGTACTGGATACCCAGCTGAGGGACAATCCATCCTAAGTGCCCACATTATATGCGTGGTGTTCACTAAATTGTGAGTAGATATTTCATTATAGGTTCTATTGATATTAGAACCACTAGCCTATACGGGTCCTTTAGTAAATCGTTTTAAAAAAATCTGGTGTCACTGGTCCACAACCTACAACTTTCTCTTACCTTAGGTAATCGAGAGTTGTTCATGTGTTTTCCATACCAAATATTTCAGGTCGAAATAATCACATAGTAGTAAATAGTACGGTACAGTGAGGGACTTAATATTGACCCACTCACTGTACATTCTACACCCCGTTTCAACTTTATTTTTCATTGTTTTAAAAAAATATGTAATATATTTTTTTAATGGCAGCTTTCATGGGTCAATTATTTCCAATAAATTTTCGTTTTTTTATCAAAAAATGAGCAATCCAAGTAAAGCTGCACTCATTCTTTCCTATGAAGTACAAGAGTAAAGTGGTCTTAAGAAGATTTCAATGGCAAAATGAGAATATACTTTTGAAAGAGCTACTAAAAAATAATTGATTTTTCAATTTTAATCAAAATCGTTGGAGTGAATTTTGAGAAAATTGAATAAAACTGAAAAATTGCGTCAGTAAAGTACTAGTACTCTTTGGCCGATTTTGTTCAAATTCTTCGTAACACGTCCCAGGGGGGTGCCTAACTTAGGAAAAAAATTTCAACTTTCTTTAGATCTTTCTGTCCACGAGATGTTTTGCACAGACAGACACACACACAGAGAGAAAGACAGACAAACCATGTTGCGAAAACCACTTTTTTGGATCAGTGGATTCAGGGGACCTTAAAACCTGTATATCCATCAAAATCTTGACATCGACTTTTTGACATGAATCCAATACTTTCTCTCTATATATATATTACATTTATACATAGGTAAGAGAAAGTAATATAAATAATCATATGTATATATGTTCAAATATCGAACCGAAACGTCAGCTGTGTGAATTAAACGAATAAAGAAATAACCTTGGCTGCATCTCTCAATTCTACCCTATTATATATATATATATATATATATATATTATCTCAGCTATAAATTGTTTTGTATGAATTTATATCTGAAGGAGACCAGAAAATGAGTGAAGAAACGTATCTTATACAAAAAATCAGGAATTTGTTTTAAATAACACTGCAAAAGCTTTTAACTCTCAAATACATATATGAGAGTTAATAAATATTAAAAATTATTTAACATATTTATATTGCAAGGAAGATTAAAATTTATACTTGTCATTCAATTATACCGGTATATATATAAATATATATATATATATATATATATTTACCTATTTGAGGATTTTCAGGGAACTTAATTTTGGTCTTCTTTTTCGATGATTTTGGGGTAGACGGGCTTTGAAAAGATCTTTTTCTAGTAGATTCTGCTTTTGGAGTTTTGGGCGTTTTCGGAGTTTGAGGTGTATTTGTTTCATTACTTGATTTGGTAGAGGCTGGAGACTTCGTAAAATAATTAAAAAGAGTATTTTTTTGAGACATTATTGAATTATCTAAAAAAGACAAAATAAATGTTAGATTTATAAATAAAGTAACTTTCAGGAAAAAAAAATGTTTAAAATATTCAATCAGATAAAAATGTATATATAGTTTTAATTTAAGATAAATATAAAAACTAATCACTTACTTAAAAAAACGTAAAGGATAAATAATTGAGAGTATTAAAAGATGATGATTTTAAATTGATTGATTAACTTCATAGATATTTAGTTAATTTATTGCCCTGATTGGCCTTTCCCACTGGCGGCCACTGTGCTCTTTGCCTTGCTTTGTCCTAAACGGCGGGAAAAATACTAGTTAAATTATAAACAATTTAAAAATTCATGTCTGCCGTTTGTTACAATTAAAAAATTTTTAAAAATTTATATAAATATTATTAAAAGAAAATTAGATTAAAAAAAAATTTTTACATGATAAATAAATAAATTGACTAAAATCCACGCTAAAATTCAAAAATATTAATTAATATTTTTCATATAATCACTATTTGTTTTTGAATTGAATTTATAAATTATAGGCCCATAAGAATAAAAAAATAAATCTTTAGATAGAACAAAAAATTACAATAAATAAAAATTTTTTAAATAAATTTATTCATTTTAAGCAATGGTAACAATGATTTCTCCTATGTTTGTCCTATGTTCGCGTAGTTGCGTGCAGCAGGCGCTGAAAACCCACGAGATATATAAGTGCATATAAGTGACGTTCCTTGGACTAAGAGAGAGTGAGGGAATTATACATGGTTAAACTTGGATAAAAGGGTTTTTGATTTATATAAAAGAAACACTATTATTATAGTTCCTCACACTGAAGTATATTTACTTCGACAATAGATCAAGACACCCTTAAAGAAAATTTTGGCAGCTGAACTCACACCAAATCGGGGTAAGCGAATTTTGACATCTCAAATTTTATTATATAATAGAGTAATAATAAATTAATAAAAAATTTGACCTATTTTAATCTATTTGATTATTATTATATTTTTAAGTCAAATTTAATATTTATTATTTTAGAAATAAATAATACTCATTTGTCTAATTTAGAGCGCTCCACTTAAAAAAAGTAAGTGATGGGCTTTATTAAAAAGATTTTTAAACATATGCTCTTAATTCAATAAAAAGTTCTGCAATCATTTTTTCTATAAAATAATTAATTTGTAAAAATTTCATTAAAAAGGTAATTCATTTAAGGATAATTGATGTTGCCTGTATCCACCTCTCAATTTCTTTTGAACTTATCTATTTTAATTTTTCATATTTTCTCACCCCGGAAATTTTATCTACCATATTATATTGTTCATAATTTTATACATCTTTAGAAAACCTTGAAAATTTTAGAATTATTTAATTGGCATACCTTATGCCTACATATTTCATATAATTTTTATTTGAAGATCCTGTGAGTAGCCTTTTTTTTGCTCTAGATATCACATTTCTTAGAACATTCTTAAGAATTCTTCTTTTTGTGGATTGCTTAAACCTAAAATCAAAACAATAATTTTACTTTTCTAAGTAATGAATACCTTAACAATAAAAAATTTTTATTAAGGCAACAACATTTTATTTTAATATTTGTGAACTGAAAACATGGTCAATCTATTGTATATTTGAGTTCCAGGTCAAATAGTTCTCCCTCACCCCCTCACTTAAAAAGTTTAAAGGAATATTAAATATTTTAATTTTTCTCAAAAATAAATTTATTGAAATTAAGAGACGCAGCAAATCTTAATAGATTCAGAAAGGGAGAGCCTGGGTAGCTCGACATCCCCAACCAATTAACTCCTATTTAAAATTTCTAATCCGAGACTTTTCAAAAAACACTATAACAAAACTCACATACCCCAGATAATTAATTTGAAAATGTTATTGTTTATTATGCTTCCAAATCAAATATCATTTTTTTGGAGATCATTTCATTTTTGTCCCCAAAAAAGAGTGAAATCTACTTATATCGGGAGTACAGATTTGTTTTTGAAATTATATTGAATGAGCCATTTTATTATTAGTGAGGATAAAGAGAAAGAAAAATCATTGCTTCATCATCCCTGGACCTTTCTATTTGGATACAATACAAAGTTTGAAGGCCATGAATTTCATATGCTTACTAGATATCAGAGTCGGATTAGAGAGTGGTGAGCGAGACAGCCTCATAGATCTAATTTTTTTTTTTTTTTTTTTTTTTTTTTTAAACATTCATACTTTTTCCTCATTCACACTCACACTCACACACACATGTCTTTTCGGCAACTTAGGCCATATAAGACGATAACCGTTATACATGATAATATCTATTGGGGGTCCAGGCATTTCTATTTGGTATCCAAATGGCTTAAATAAAATCTTCGGACTGCCTGGGGTCCGAACCCGCGACGTTTGGTATAGAAGGTAGACACACTACCAAGTACACCAAGTCCGGGGGAGATCTAAATTGAAAAGGGGCAAAAAAAAAAGATTATTGTTGGAATTTCACAGGCATATTTATTAATTTTTTTTTAAATTAATGGAGTCTATCATAATTTAATTGAAATATGCAAATTCTTACTATGTAAATAAATAAAAGTAAAAATATAAATGGGATGGAGGGAGGAGAAGATCCGCCAGCCCCGCACCGCGCAAGTATAAGAAATAAAAGTAAAAAAATATTTTGGGCATGACTCAAATATTAGGGGCTCGGAAAAAAATACTGGATAGGATTGACACCTGCTAAAAAATTTTTGCTCTTGCAGGGCTTTAATATTTGATAAAAATAGGGAAGTATAAAGAAATAAATTTTGTTGAAAATAGTGGGAGGGAGAGGGAAGGGATTTTTTCTTTTAGAAAACTGTTTAACAAATTTTTGACATTGAAAAAAATGATTCCCTTATGCCTACAAATAAAAAATGTCGCACCTCACATAACTTTCGATTAATCGAAGGTGTGATGCGCCATCACACCAGATTTTCGACATATGTATTCAGTTCCCAATTTTAGAAACCAAGAGGTGAAATTTCTAATCACAAAATTTATATTTTGATACCATTACAACCTAGTTTTATCTTTTTTTTTTCTATGGCGCACAAAAGTAAAGTGAGCTCAAACAAATTTTTTTTTTTTTTTTTTTTTTGGGGGGGGGATATAAGAAAGTAACAGCATCTAAATTCAAAATTGTTCAGAGAATAAAAAACTCAAAAAATCGGTCAATTTGATTCATGATTTTAGTGTAGGAGGTGCCTAACTTAAATCAAATTTAAATCTGGTAGCTCATTTCGTCCTTGAAATATTTTTTTAAAGAGAGACAATTTGGCACCCGCTTTTTTGGACACAGAGGCCCTTGTACAGTGGGCGCTACAAGTGCCTGATCTGCTCGAAAGAGAGCTTTGAGCTTAGACAACTAACAAAACTAAACATGCTTAGCTTTCGTAGCTCTCTCTAAGCTTAGCCTTCTAAGCTCAAGGCTCCACTCCCGAGCAAATCATGCACTTGTGGCGCCTACTGTTACCATCAAATCTTGATATCGAATTTTTGACAATATCAATATTATTACTCAAGTAGTTTATGGGTAAGAGGAAGTAAAAATAAATAAATAAAAAAAAAAAAACACACGAAAAAATTCAGTCACAATCGCCCCTACTCAAAATGATTTTTTTTTTTTTTTAAACAAATGTAAAATGTAATTTTTTATGGAGGAATAAGTTAAGAGCATTTCATGTAGTCGTATAAAAAATGACAATCTTTCCAAATTTTCTGATATTTTTTTTTCCATTATCGAAAATTTTGTAAATATGCTTTACAGAAACAGTTTTCCAAAAAAAAAAAATAATAATAATAATTGCCTCAACTTAAACTGTTTTTTTTTTCCTTCTAGAAGTATGAATATTTAAAATATACATATTTTAATTGACAACGTTTAATGTTTATATGCAAAAAGGTCCCCTAACTTAAATCAATCTCGTAGCTCATTTCGTTATTTTTTTCAAAGACAGATAATATAGTGGTATATGGGTAAAATAAAGTAAAATAAGAGAAAGTAAAAATTATTTAAATGGTGGGATAAGGCATTCATTTAGTCAATTAAAACATGTTTATTATAAAATTCTTACTTTTAGAAAAAAAAGCATTTTGACAATACGGGTGATTGCCCCCTCCCTCCCACCATAGATTATAATGAACTTATTTATCAGATTGTTGCATGATATAAAACTTTGCTTCGCATATTGAAAAACATAAGATAAGATCAATCTTGCGAGGGTAATTTATAATAAAAGGAAATAATATCTCTTAATTTCTTTTGTTATTAGATATAATCATTTTTACCTATTGAAATTTAACTTAGAAGATATCTTCATATTATTTTTCTATTATATTATCCAATTGAATTTTTGCACTTCAATTAAGATTATAATGAACTTATTCAAATAATCAAAAAAAAAAAAAAAAAAAAAAATATAGAAAATGTCTATACCTAGTTAATATTTTTTTCTCAAACGACATTACGGCACTATATTAAATGGTAATTTTTAATTTTTTTTTTATTATTTCATGAAAATCACAACACAAAATATTACAAAAAAATTTTAATGCAAATTTAACTAATATTTCAAGGCATATGCAAAATAATTTTATCTAAATTCACACGTTACTAATTAAATATTTTATCTCTATTCACACGGCACTGAACTTCTTGAACTATGGATAAAGATTAGATCAACTTAAATTGGCAATTGGAATTTTTTTTCATTTTTACGGAGTGGCCCAATCGATTGTGTTAGTTTTTATTCTTCATAGGATTAAATTTCTCAAAACAATTTCTTCCACATCAGAATTAAAATTATTGATTTCAAATAGCAAGAATGGCAAGGCAATTCAAAGATTTTTTAAAATTTAAATAGTTAATTGTAAGGAAAGTAGATCTGCAGCCAGGAGAATAAAAAACTATTTTAATTTCTTCTGGTCAATAATGACCAATCAATAATGACATGTTTCGGACTCCAATCGCGTCCTTTGAGACCAAAGTTTTTTTTTTTTAACACTCACACTTCCCCCCCCCCCCCCCCCCCCCCCCCCCCCCCCCCCCCCCCCCCCCCCCCCCCCCCCCAAACAACAAAAAAAAAATTATATTTATTTAATTTAATATAAAACCATTCCCATTGACCTTTCTTGAATGCGCCACTGCCTTTCCCCCTCGCCTACACAAAAATTTCGTCCTCCTCCCTTAACCAAATACTGGGACCGCCATTTATACGACCTTAACTCAGGGCTTGCCTGCCTCTAAGAAATTAATTCGATTTATAATTAGAAATTTTTTTCTTTAGTGAAGCAATCAATGAAAGAGCATGAGTTTTAAACTTTGCTTTAATAATTTTAAATGAATAAATCCCTCTAGCCAAACTCTAAATAACTTTAAAACTCCAATCTTAGGTTCAACGCCTGTTAATTTCTCCAGATATTAAATTCCAAGATAGAACATAATCCCGAATTTTATTAGTAAAATAGCTTCCATAGAAAATAAAATTTTTATATAGGGCTAACTATTGAATATTTTATTTTCTTTCTTGTGTTTAAAAAAATATTTAAACAAATATGTTTTAAAATAATCAATTAAAATTGGCTTCTCTCCTGACCTATTAAAAAATTGATTAATTTATCGTTTTTGTGAAAGCTTTGGGGAGGGAGGTGCCTGAATACGCCACTACCTATACCATATGTTAATTAAGAGGCCCCCTCTTCTATTAAAAAAAAATTATAAATTATTTTATTTTTATTGAATTTTAAAAATTTAAATAAAATATTTTTATATTTAGTGGCACGGGTGTCTATAAAAGTGTAGCATTTTCTACTTTTAATACAATTTAAGGGTAAATTTAAAAAATTGAATAGAAATTTGCGAGATGTGTTTGTGCTTAAGATTGGGCAAAATTGCGCCCCCTGGAGTCGAACCAGGACCTCCACGCTACTACCCTTATTCTAGGGCGTCGGTCTTAAGGGTAGTCCGCCCGTCGCAAAAGCGTGGAGGTCCTGGTTTGACTCCAGGGGGCGCAATTTTGCCCAATCTTAAGCACAAACACATCTCCGAAATTTCTAATCTTACACGATATATTGACTGGATAAAGAACAGTCTATTTGAGCTTTGATTGAAAAAAAATTCCATCTTTTTCAAACAAGGCTCTCTATCTAGTTAAAATAATTGAAGCATCTTATTTATCATTAAAACGCCCTTATCCTGTTTTTAATTCCGCCCTGATAGTATAGAATTTTTTCATCGTCTTTATTTCCCGTTGCAGAGAAATATAAAGGAAACTTATCTTTGTCTGATAACTATATAAATAGAGAGAAACTAATGAATTCATGTCAAGATTTTGATGGATATACACGTTTTGAAGTCCCCTGAGTTCAAAGTGGTTTTCGCGACATGGTCTGTCTGTGAATGTGTGTCTGCCTGTCTGTTTTCAATTTAAAGCATGAAGCAATTGAGCTAGGAGGTTGAAATTTTATATTTAAGTTAGGCACCCTCATGAGACGTGAAAATAAACTTTTAATCCAAATCGACCAAAAAGTACTAGTACTTTACTGATGTACTTTTTCAGTTTTTTTTTTATTTTCTCAAAATTCGCTTTAAGATTTTGATTAAAATTCAAAATTCAATTATTTTTTAGATGCTCTTTCAAATGTATATTCTCATTTTGACTTGAAAATTGTTTAAAGCACACTTTACTCTTGTGCTTCATAGGAAAGATAGGAGCAGTGGCGGATTAATGCAATTTTGTCGGGGGGGGGCGGTTTTTTTTTTTTATTTTCTTTATTTAAGGACTTTGTGGGCATCTATGGCCATTTAGACCCCTTTCCTATTTATTTAAATTGATTGGTAACAAATTCAATTGAAATTAAAGCCCGAAAATCATCATTTCTTTAGATTACTAGTTTTTATAACATTGTGAATTTCTTCTCGGGGGGGGGCGATCGCCCCCTCGCCCCTCCCTTTAATCCGCCCTTGGATAGGAGAAATGGTTGCTATGGTAAGAAAATATAAAGATTTTCCCATGTATATAAATTTGACATCTTGAATTCTTATATATCGGCGGAAACTAAATATATCTCGACACAAAAAATCTGGTGTGACAAACACAGTACACAACTTTCTTTTACCAAAGGTAAGAGAATGTTGTGTACTGTGCGATCAGTCACACCAGATTTTTTAAATTTTTTAAATTTATTTTGCTTGCGATTTTGGAAATGAGCACACAAGTTAATTTCCAACATATGATCACTTCCTCTATCTCTTGCTTTTGCTGAGTCTTAAAACTTTCTCTTTTTTTTTAAACTCATTTTTATTTTGTTTTACTAATTTCTCTCTTTAAAATCCTGTAGCATTGAAAAAAACATAACTTTAGAAAGGGCATAATACAGCTTATAAAATTCATTTAACAGCTAATAGAAACATTAATTGAGGTACCAAAGATTACTTTATTATTCAAAAAATAGAGATCGAAACTTTCCTGATTTGATTTAGCACAAAAGGCAAGACCTATAACTCTGTGGAGATATAAGCAAATTAACCCTAGCTGCTTCTTCAGAATTTTGTCAATTTAATTTTAAAGTATTATGGCATTATTAAAAAGTTACGTACACCCATAGACCTACACACAGATAGCAGACATTAAGATCTTTTCATTACTATGCATTATATATTACTTTACATTATTACAATTACTATATATTACCCTTATGACCTGAAAGTTAAAGATATTAATAAAATTGAGGTGGCATAAAATTTTTCACGACTCAAATCATTTTCCTTACTATTATATAGAATAGTGCGGAAAAGTAAAAATTATTCTTTTGAAAAAATACTTTGAAAATTTTGTCTGGCTCTCTCAATAATAAATTACAATGATGATCCATTGTGAAATATAGACCCGAATTCAACTGACAATTGTGAGAGAAAAAACCAAATATCTGGCAAAAATATCAAAAATAAAAATTTTATTTAAAATAAGGGTGAGGACGTCAAGTTCGAATCGAGGTATTTATTGAATATTAATAACTTATTAAAATACTGTATATAGATCTCGAAAAATTATTCAACTATAAAAATTTTATTTGTGGTATTTTGATATTTAGAATCAGTAAAATTGATACAGAAGAAAAAGTTGTGTAAGATCAGGTCACATTTGGCCTTTATTAAGAGAACGCGAAGCTTTGAAATTAATACTTCACTTTCGTTGATAAGATTTGCCCATTGATAAAATTTAAATTTTTTTTCAACCTCGGAGAAGGCATTCCTGTATAAACTATAAGTTTAAAATTAAATTTGTAAAATTTTTATCAATTGTTTCAAATATCTATTTATTATTCTTACTATGTTTATTTGACTCATTTTTAACCTTATCAAAAAGAATCTGGATTATATAAAATAAAAGAAAATATAGGTAGAAAAAATGATTCATTCAAATCTATAAGCCTAATCTTCTAAGTCTATTAAATTCAAAGCCAAAGGCGTTTGCTTGGAAGAAAAGAGGCTTGTGTCCTGATGGGGTATTACTTTTATGAGGTGGGGCGAATGAAAAATATTTTTTAATAAAAACACAGGCCTAATTAATTATCCATTCAGCCACTATTTCTTGCAGTTAATATTTTTTAAGCTAAATATAGACTTTTGCAAGATATGAAATCTTTTTTAACTATATACAAGCAGCTCCGCCCGCCTTCAGGGGGCTGCTTCGTCTACAGAGAATTGTTAGAAATACTTCGGTCGCATTTTTTTTATAGATAAATGTCTCTCTTCTATTATACAAAATAACAAATATATAGACCTTTGAACTAACTATTGCAGCAAAGATTCTGTTAATTATGCATAAAATGAAAATTCAACAACAAAATATAAATATTATAAACTATACTTTTTTAAATTTAACCTGCAGGTTAAATTTAAATAACCTTAACCATGGTTAAGAAATATATTTATGTGACTTGTGATCAGGGCGGGATCCAGGGGGGGGGGCAGTGGGGGCATGTGCCCCGGGTGGCGGATATCAGGGGGGCGGCAATTAAAGAAAGATTTTCTAAATGTGAGGCGCGAATATTAGCCAGAGCGAGCAGTTTTCCAAATAATTGCTGTTATTCTGTTGTTTTTTTTCCTTTGTATGAATAAATTTTTTAGCAATAAAATTGTTTATGTTTGTATTATTTAAAAAAATGGGGGGAGGGGGAGGCGTCACACGATTAAATATTTTTAAGGGAGGCATGGTATGCTAATCATAAAACAAAACAGCAAATTTATTTATTTTAATTAAATATTGAAAAAAGTCGATATTTTTTTTTCACCTAACATTTTAGAATAGTAAATATTTAAGTAACCTTTGGATGGTTTTTTTAAATAGAGTATATTTGTTGAAAAATTAGTCAAATTTTTCATTTTATACACTAGAAACAAAGAAAAGTTATACAGTTGAAATATTTTTTTTTTTTAAATGACATGTTTTCATAGATAAACAGGATTACTGGTTCAAACAAATGAATTTATCTTTAATATATTCTAGTTGTTTTGACCCTTAATCTCTCTTCTTGTTCTAAAGGTTCATTTTCGTACAGGGGAAAAAAATTATATTGGTTTAATGTGATTGGGGTCTAAAGAAGGTTCTAAATAAAAATATATAGCGTAAGAGAAAGTAAAATATACCGTATTTATATCTTAATAATTTTAGTTAGAACTTTCGACCAAAGGGAAATTTTTTTTTTGTTTACAATAAAAGGGGGTGACACAAAAATATTTTCTTTTGGTCTAAACCCCTTTCAAAAATTAATCTTCATTCTGCCTTATTCAATAAATTCAGTATTTATACCGAGGTTGTATTTTTGTAGGTAATTTCTGATCCATGGGAATATTTTAGAGATGAGGCTTTATCTAATGAATAAATAAATATTTTTAATGTCCTTGAGATGTTTTTAAACTTTAATATTAATAATAATTCAAGAGCTTTTAACAACTTAGTGGCATTGACCAGATAAGTTTGCAAATAAAAAAAATAGTTTTTAAGCTACACTAGTATAGACTTTTGGATGGATGAAATAGAATTTTTATTATCTATTTACTAGAAATAAAAAGTAAAAATATTTAATATATGAGAAATGAGAGGCTTCACTAACAATAAGTCAGGGACGGATTAAGGAGGGGGGGGGGCGAGGGGGCGATCGCCCCCCCCCCCCCGAGAAGAAATTCAGAACGTTATAAAAACTAGTAATCTAAAGAAATTATGATTTCCGCTCTTTAATTTCAATTGAATTTGTTACCAATTAATTTAAATAAATAGGAAAGGGGTCTAAATGGCCATAGATGCCGACAAAGTCCTTAAATAAAAAAAAAAAAAAACCGCCCCCCCCCGACAAAATTGAATTAATCCGCCCCTGCAATAAGTTATAAATGAAAGAAAAATTTGATTTTATAACTCGATATATTTTGGGCTATTAACATCGAGATTTGAAAAAAATACTTCGAAAAAAATTTTATTTTTAATGTAAAATTTTAAAAAATAATACTTAAAAATTTGATTTGTATTTATATTCTGGCAAACAAGTACAGAATGCGCCTTTAAATTACCGAAATTAAGAAAAAATTTTGTATTGTGCGACCAGTCACACCAGATCTGGTGACCCCCCCCCCCCCACCCGAGAAACACCTCTGGATCCGCCCTTGAGTAAAACCTCACATATATTAAATATTTTTATTTAAAATATGTTTCACGTAAAACCTACACCAAATTCCCTCCAAACAAGAATTTTTTTTTTTTTTTTTAAACATTCACACTTTTTTCTCATTCACGCTCACATTCACACAGTCTTTTCGGTAACTTAGGCCATTTAAGACTTTAAACGATATCCGTTGATGATTATTATACATATTGGGGTCCAGGCATTCTTATTTAAGTCATCATCCAAATGCCTTAAATAAAATTATCGGACTGCCTGGGGTCCGAACCCGCGACGTTCGGTATAGAAGGTAGACACGCTACCCAGGGCCGGATCTAGGGGGGGGCAGTGGGTGCGTTGCCCCGGGCGGCAGATATCAGGGGGCGGCAATTAAAGAAAGATTTACTAAAAAAAGGTAAAATAATATGAATTTTGTATAGAAAATTTTAGGGGGCCTTATTTTGCCCCCTTACAAAATCTCCTAGTTCCGGCCCTGACGCTACCAACTACTCCAAGCCCCGTGGGCAACAAGAAATTTAAAGTTGAGAAATCGTCATATTATTACGTATATTATTATTATAAAATAAACCTGCTGGAAATCAATTTCCAAATGACACAAATTAAGGCCATCATCTATCCGAATCTCATCTATTAATTATAAAAGTGTTTTCATTCTATTCTTGGCAAAAAGGGTCCTGATCAGTGGCGTCATTGGGGGAGGGCATTTGCCCCAAGGTCTCTGATTTTTATAAAATTTTGTATTATTCTTAAATGAAACATTTCAAAATATATCTACGTGTATAAAATTAAACAAATAATTAAATTAAATATCTTTTAGCCAAATTTGAGTACCTAATTGTAAGTAAATTTTAAGAAAAAAGAATGTTTGCTCCCCCAAGAAAAAATTTGCCCTCCCCCTCCGAGAAATTGGCAACCAAATTGACCAACTCATTAATGACATTTAGACTACGTTCATCATAATTGACCACGCATATTCAATTATTAATTTCTAGCGAAGAGGAACTCTGAGACAATTAATCGAAGATAGTAGATATTCAAAAAAATCATTCATACTATAATATAAAGCGCTAGCGGCTGACTTCCTGTCTCTGTTTGTATGTGCCTTTTCACTCGCGGCCGGAAATTATTTAATTTTATTTTTTTTTAATTTTTCTTCTTTTAAATATTTTGTTTTATAAAATAAAGGACTTTTAAACAATGAAATAGATATTTAAATAAATAATGCTTTCGCAAATAGAAAAAAAAAACTTAATTTTTCTTATTTTTTATAAATTAAGTTTTTATCTCCAATTTTCGAAAGCCGATATATTTATAAAACAAAAATGTAAATTATAAATAATGCTTTGCATTGTACAGAGTGTAGCTTTTATTATTTTTTTTACTTAATTAAAGACAATATTTTTTCACGTCTATAGTGAACAGTGAAATAATAATTACAAATATTTATCATTTCTGAAAATGTTATCTTTTTTTGTCATAAATCCACTTCAGCGATATATTATTGACTTGGGAGCTTACAGTCTCATGACTAGGGTAGGGATTTTGCATATACCGCATATTTTTTCCTCTCATAATTTGTATTTAGTTGGATCCCTTCAGGAACGCGGAAATTGAATTTCATAATATTATTTTCTTTCGATCATTCATTAAATCCATTTTTCTATAAATACAAATTTTTTGTTAACTTTATTTAAATTTTAAAAACAATAGAATTTATTTTTAAATCCTTATCATAGGCTACACTTGACTCATAATTATGATAATGAAACTTGCGCTCGACAAATTCTATATGATCATTTTAAAGGGATCGGCTATTTTATATTAAAATAAGAAGTCTATACATATTTAACCTTTGGTTGTCTAACTCTTAGGGGTCGCTTGAATTTTTCACATATGTCAAAAGGTAAAATGATATGAATTTTGTATAGAAAACTTTAAGAAGGGGGCGGTAAATTAAATTTTGCCTCCCCTATAACATCTCCTAGTAATATAAACGAAACGAAGTATGCTGGGTCAACAGTATTAAGGTTATGGAGAAAGAAAAACCAGCGGATGCTTTCCACGTTAAAATAATTTATTCGCAGATATTTTGGTAAGTCTAACGCAAACCATCCTCAGTGCTTCAAATTATATGATTGTGGAGCGTTTAATAAACTCATAAAATGCTTGAGAAGCCATTCTATATATGGAGGGGACAAAATCGTATGAAGCAAGTCACTGAGAGAAAAATAGCATCTATATACATAAGACACAATCGAATTTTTGTATGCTTTAAGATAATTTCTCACAGTGACCCACCAGGCGCGTGTACTTTCTAGAAACCCCCTGGTGGGTCACTGTGAGAAATTATCTTAAAGCATACAAAAATTCGATTGTGTCTTATGTATATAGATGCTATTTTTCTCTCAGTGACTTGCTTCATACGATTTTGTCCCCTCCATATATAGAATGGCTTCTCAAGCATTTTATGAGTTTATTAAACGCTCCACAATCATATAATTTGAAGCACTGAGGATGGTTTGCGTTAGGCTTACCGAAATATCTGCGAATAAATTATTTTAACGTGGAAAGCATCCGCTGGTTTTTTCTTTCTCCATAACCTTAAAACTTTAATATAGCCCAGGGTTTCCAAAACTTTTTTGACCGCAGCCCGATACGAGGTTTTAAATTTTTTCGAGACCCACTTTATGAAAAAAAAACATTTATTTTTTTTTTTTAACACACTTTTTTTCTCATTCATACCAGGGCCAGAACTAGGAGATTTTTTAGGGGAGGCAAAATTTAATTTGCCGCCCCATCCTTAAAATTTTCTATACAAAATTCATATCATTTCACCTTTTTTTTTAGCAAATCTTTCTTTAATTGCCTCCCCCTGATATCTGCCGCCCGGGACACATGCACCCACTGCCCCCCCCCCCTAGATCCGGCCCTGATTCATACTCACACACACACACATTCACACAGTCTTTACGGCAACTTAGGCCATTTAAGACTTTGACGATAACTGTTATATAAAAATATTATCTATTTGGGATCCATGCATTTTTAGTAAAAACATTTATTTACAAAACGAATTTTATTTTTTAATAAAAATCAAGTTTTTTGTTTGTTTTAAGCTTTAATATATAAGAGTACAAATACACACTTTGCCACAATTCCTAGTTAGACATTAATGTAAAGAAAATCATATGTAAAATTTTTTTTTTTGTAATTAAAAAAAATTTTTTTTGCTACCCGGTAAAATCTTTCTACGACCCGATGCCGGATCGCGACCCATACTTTGGGAAACGCTGATATAGACTATAAGCTTTTAATTAAAAATCAAAGACAACGAACTTTTGGTAACAATTGATCCAGTTGAAGCGAAACTCATTTGAACCAAACAATTAAAATATCTAATTTAATATTTGAAGAAATTTTAATTTTATTAAGTTTAAAATCATAATTATTAATATGCAGCTGTGAACATCTTGAAAATAAATGCAATCGACATTTTTGCATAAATTGTTTTATCGACTAAAAATTATTTCGCATTGTCCATTCCTCATATATAGAAATGCTTTGAGGCATTTCTGCACCTACATACAGGCTATATTGTTAAAAAATAACTTCCCGGAGACAAATTTTTAGACTTATCACGAAAATTCCTTACATACTTATTTTCTTACAGTTAATTTCTAATTAAAGAACGCAATTAAAAAAAAAAACTTTAATTGTTATTTTCGATACTTAAAGAATAGTAAATATTGTATAACAAAATTTTTCAAAGATTCCGAGCTATCCGCGTGGGGGACGTCTCCGAGTCCTCCTAGAGAGACCCCCATACCCCAGTGCGGTTGTGAGACTGGAGACTGGAGTGAAGCATACAACATTTGCTATTCTCAGAGCCACACTCAACTGGGTTTACAAACTGTCGTGGATGTCTGACAACAGATACCCTAAGTTGTGTATGCAAAGGCTAATTGCTACAAAGGCCGGCACCTCAGAAAGGCATAATTGGGTTCTGCGGCTGGAAAAGCTATTTGAACTAGCGAATTTTGGCCGAGTGAATCTGGAGGATTCTGGTGGGATTGGGCATCTAAGAGGTAGACGATTGGAGGAGTTTGGCAGGAATCTGGTGGCAGATTTTGAATTTGTCAATAGGTCCGTATTCAGGTAGCCATAAGTATATTCTATCTAAAAACTTATTAAATAAAATTCACAACCCTAAATGGCCTTAGTAGCAGAAGACGTTTTTGTTTTTAATAATAATATTTTTTGCCCGAAGAATTTAGAGATTGATAATAATTATTATAATAAATTCATAAATCAATAGGCCTATTATCGATTCATATTGTTTCTTTCAAAATTTGATAATCCGAAACAGAATTTTAATTTATAATTTACTTTCTTTCTTTTTTTCTCTCTATGTATCTATAGACAAATTTTTATAAACGTCAGAGCAATTATTTACATCAGCGTTTCTTAATCTTTTTCATTTGATAATGAAATAATATTTTTGTAAAAAAAAGTCAATTTGCCATGTTCTCATAAGCTTTCAATTTATATTATTTTTTAAATATGATCTTAGTTTATTTAAGATTCGATTTTAGCGTCGTGTATTTCTTTTAGCAGTTTGGCCACAACCCTTTGTGCCTGTTATTTAGCTGCTTTCAATTTTGGCTAAAGTGAGTCGGTCGTGGGACCTGTGTAAATCCCAATCGATACCGATGGATTGATAGCGAATTTTGAGAAAACCGAAAAAAGCTGAAAAAGTACATCAATTAAGTACTAGTACTCTTTACTCTTTGGCCGATTTTGTTCAAAATCACTATCAGTGCTTGGTTCATATAATTGATAATAGGGACTTTCAAGTTCATAAAATAAGAATATTCTAGCTAATATCCATTATTTAAAGGTTAAAGGGATTTTTTAACTTTTGATTTCTTGGGGGCTGGAGCAAATAATTCCCCTGCCTTGCAAAAAAGCTGCTGCGAATGAACTTTTTATCCTAACTTCCACCGGGGAGTGAGTGATCAATACTTCTTCTAAGGAATACTTTTTTGCAAAAAGATTTCAGGCGAATACAACAATAGCTTGAGAAGATAATAATTTCAATGGATGAATAAAGTTAAAGCTACGCCTGAAAAGAGACAACACGCTTAATTTTCAATCATCTTAAGAAAAAGAAACTTCACACGACTATAATCATAATAAAATAATCCTGTGCGCACTTTTAGCAACTAATGGTATGAAAGGAACAAATCAATGACCCAAAGAGATCAATATCAAAGAAATGGATTTAATTTCGTAAAGAATTTCTGGTCTTGCATTGAAATTAAATTGAAATTCCTTCATGCTTGAACATTAAAGTATGTCAAATCATATTTGATATAAAATTCCCTTAAATGAACTTCGTTTATTTCCTTTATATAATTAATTTTTTTTAATTAATAAAAATAAATTTCGTTCTACCTTTTATCTTTCATGTGAATCTAATTATGTTAATTTTAAAAAATTCAACGACTTTTTAGTTAAGAAACTTCAGGTTATATTATTCGACATCCTGACGATCGCCTTTTCATCCGGAAGAATGGGTGAGAGTCCCAATGTGGCAATTAGAAGTGGAGGATTCAGCGGCTATCTTTTGCCTATATCCGAGGTGTTTCTTAAATTCCGTAGGGGGTTATATTAAAAAAAAAAAGAAAAAGTTTCAATTAATATGTTTGGAAATGCTTCTTTCACCAGATAATCTCCATTTTTTATCACTAAATAATTTGTGAGTGCAATTTATAACTCTGAAACGACTTGACCGATTGAGTTAAATTTTTGCACTGAACTCATTAATACAAATTTTTAGTTTGGGGAAAAAAATAATTTGATTAATTTATCCGTTTTAAAAATTTTTAAATAAAAATAGCCACAATTTTGAAATATATCATTATCATTACTATACATTAAGCGCTAGCCAGGCAGAGGACGTTTTAACAACGTTTCGAAGGCTTAACTCAAAAATTGAATTTTTGACTTTCGCCACTATGATTCTCAGCAGATATATTCCAGAGATATAAATTATTTAGTGAAAAAGAATGATGAATATTTGGAAACAAAAAAGGGTTTCCAAATACAGTAAATGTTTATGGTAATTTTTTTTTTATTTGGACCAATATAACCATCCTTTAAATTACCTAGATCACTGATACGGAATTACCATGTATACAGTATAAGAGGATGTATGAGTTCGTGTAAAACAAAGTAATTTTAGGGAAGGGGGAAACGATTGCACTTCCTGTGGACCCGTGCCTGTCTATTAGGTACTAAATATAAGTATCTACTAGACAAGCAAATATAAGCCTATATATAAAATAAGGACATTAACATTCCATATCTAATCTAGATTAAAAAAAGTACATCAAATAAAATTATAAGATAATAATCGTTAAGGTGCAATATCTAATGATTAATATCTAATTACTATATTTAACTTTATGTAATTCTTTAATAATTGTTATAAAGTTACATTCTATCTAATGAATAATCTCCGATTTGAGATTTCTCGATAAATAGCTTTTTCCACAAACCGATTATCATTTTTCTTCTTTACCGACAGTAAGTACTTCATTCTCGTTGCTAAGAGTAACTCTGTCATTTTTCATAGTGAATTCATATTTTATAAAATTCTATATCATTTCGCATTCTGTGTTTTAATTGTAATTTTATTCATTGTCATTACTGGATAATATATTTTTTTTTTTTAAGTATTTGTGTTAGGGACTATTTAAATTTTACGTAAGCAGTCTATGGAGTATTATATTTTTTTATTTTTACGAACAAAGAGGAGTTAATCATTTTTAATCGAAAAAAATGTCGTTTTTCCCTTAAAAAAAAGTTTAAAGGGGAAATATAAAATGCTTATGTAAGCAAGGGGGGAGGGGGTTAACGATTTGCTTATTATTCCTAACAAGGCAGAGGGGGAGTCTAAAAAGCCAAAACTTACATATGATATAGAGGCCTATAATTTATTAGAATGATGAAGGAAGAGAGGATGTCAGTCAGCCAGAAAAGGAGCCTCTATCGAATAAAAATCTCCAATCAGAAAACGTTTCGGGTTTAATTAGATAAAACCATCATCAGTTCTTTAGAGATTATTGGCAATCTCAAGATGCACACCATTGAGATGCAGATAGAGTTGTTATATATAAACATATACAAAATTATATAAAAAATACAAAATTTGCATATCAGTTGTCAGATGCTCATCAGTCAACACGGCCAAGTCTCAAATGTGATTGATACATTTGAGACTTGGCCGTGTTGACTGATGAGCATCTGACAACTGATATGCAAATTTTGTATTTTTTATATAATTTTGTATATGTTTATATATAACAACTCTATCTGCATCTCAATGGTGTGCATCTTGAGATTGCCAATAATCTCTAAAGAACTGATGATGGTTTTATCTAATTAAACCCGAAACGTTTTCTGATTGGAGATTTTTATTCGATAGAGGCTCCTTTTCTGGCTGACATCCTCTCTTCCTTCATCATTCTAATTGCTGAACAGCCACTTCTATTATCAACGCCTATAATTTATTATTTATTATCAACTTATCAAACCGTTTCAAATGGTTTCGGGCCCGAAACCACCCTTGGATGTTAAAATTATAATTGTTGATACCTCTAACTTCTCGACCAGGGGAGGGGGTGTGGGAGCCCTTATAAATAATACTATAAATATTTTTTGTCATTTATAATTTATAATTTAAATAAATATGGACGGTTAACTGGAGAAATAACCGAGGCAATCAACTCGAGTTTCTGCATTACACACTAACTATAGGTCAACTAACTTCCCATACATGAAGCACCCGGCCCTTAATCAGATTTAACATTATAGAAGTTTAATTTTTTTTTTTTTTTTTTTTTTTTTGAGATAATCTTCAAATATAAATGAAATAATTATTTAAAGTTAAGATTAAGAGCAGTTTCTCTAAACTTATATTTGAAGAAACTTTGTACTCGTAACCTAGACCAGTAACCTAATTCCAGAGATCCCATGAGGCCTTTGCGTTCCCAGTCCTTGCTCACTTATTTAAAACCTGTGGTCGATGCATCAGGGGGGAACAGCTAACTGGGAGAGGGATTCGAACCCCCGTCTTATTAAGACCCTAACTAAATGTTTCTCATCTCCCGGAAGTAGATTAATGAGGAAACAAATTTAGCCAACCAACATGTAAACTCTTTAAATTTCTAAACAAAAATAAATTTTAATCAAAAAATAATCCAAAGATAATTTTATACTTTTCAACTTTTACTAATTTATTCACATATATCACTTAAATGTTTGTTCTACTTTCTCTAAATTAAACATTTATTATATAATACATTTCCATTAAAAATTATACTTTTATAAAAAAAAAGAATATTTCTTTCTGCCCCTGGCCAATGGACTACAAAAATAAGAACATTTAAAAAATATTTATAAAATATCGCCTGCTCAGAATCATAATGGCGAAAGTCCGAGATTTAACAATATGAGAAAAAGGGTTTGAAAGTTTTATAAACATAATACATTTAAAAAGCCAGGCATCAAAGTAATAGATCAGAATCAATAGCAAAGAATATTTTGTCCACTTTGGCACTCAAAAGAGAAGATGTTTTAACAACGTTTGCTAAGCTTAACTCAAAAATTGAATTTTCAGATTTTCCCACTATGATTCTCAGCAGGCGATATAATCTAATGATATTTAAAAAATATAATTGTCATAGAGTAATAATAAAAATATGTAATGTAGATATGTGATTAGGTTATGGCCTTAAGGGGCGAGTCTAAAAATTTTTTCGAAAATCAAAAAAAAAGGGCTTCTCTGAGTTGTAGATATTTTAAAAAGCTTTAATTTAAAAAAAAAAAATTGAGGTCGATAGCTTCAAAATTGTGACCGCTGAAACCTCTCAGACGCGAGCGAACCTAAGATATTCAAATGAAACACGAAATATGTATATTTTTTATAACTTTTATCTAATGAAAACAAGTTTGTTTCCATTTACTGTACCAAAATTTTTATCGAAATAACTGAAGATTTTTAAAATCAAAATTAAAATCAGCGAATTTTTTTTTTCGGAACCAATAATCATTTAGGACTCAAACTCTTGAATATACAATAATTTTTAATTGTATTATATTCAAATTGATAATGAAATAAATAAATTGTCAAGGTAGTGCATAAAATGGCTTGTACCCGCGAATCGATAGCTCTGCTTCTGAGAATGACGTCACATCTGCCCTGTTTGAGGCAATCAGCTCAAAAGGCCATGGTCTCTTCCCGAACAGCATTCCAGATCACTTAATAATAAGTGCAGGGAATTTTAATAACTTCCACAGACACATAAATAAGAGACATTTCTAAGGTACTATTTTTTAATAAATACGGAAAAATTATGAATAAATATTTATTCAAATTAAAAGTCCTTTATCCTACAATATTAGGTCTATTTCATTATTTTTATGAAAAATGGAAATTTTCTAAGTTTGAACCACGAAAGTATTCATTAAAAATTATTCATATTAAAAAAATAATAAAATAAGTACAGTCAGTTTCAATATTAACCGCTACCCCTAGAGATAAGAGTAGTGAAGTTAGACAACCAGAGTGCTTAGAAAATAAATAAATAAACTTTTTTTAATATTGCAGTGGAAATACTATTTTTGAGACAACAATTACGCCATCTAAGCGCTCTGGTTGCCTAAATTCACGGCTCTCTTTTCTAGGGGTGGCGGTTAATATTGAAGCTTACTGAATAGACTCTATGAACTTGCAAGTTTATTTAAGAGTATATTTTGGAATTATAATTTTATTCAAAAAATTGTTTTTCATGTTTTGAAGCATTTTGCTTGCAGTATGACTTTACAGTTACACTAAAGTAATGGGAACCCGATTCTTTGATTGTTATAAATTTGCCAATTCGTTTTCAAGAAAAAATATATATATAAGGAAAAATTAATCGACCTCAAAAACAAATCTAGGATTATTAAACGTTTTGACGCAACCAATACACATAAATCAGGATATAACAAAGATACAAGGAAAAAATAAAAAAGATAACGCAAAATCCGTCTTATTTCTTAATAATAATCGCTTTGTGTGGTATTTTGCGTTTTTCATATCAAGGTACATCCTTTGATAGGATACTATCTCTGTCTTAATTATCATAATTAATTATTATTTATGAGTTTTAGATGCATAAAAGTTCAAATCAATAAATTCTTACAAAAATATTTGTGATTAATGAGATATATCATTATTATTTTTAATAAACTTTTTTATAAAGCTAAATATTTTGTAATTTTTAAACAAAAATAAAATCGGCAAACTAATTTAAAATATAAAAAACAGCGCTTTCCTTCCACTTGGGATTATTGTTTTTCACTCTCCCAGGAATGTACGAATTCAGGGAAGGTGTAAAGAGGCCATTGTAATCCGATGAATTAAAACAAAACATTTTTAGGGCAAAATGAGAATAAACATTTTAAAGAGCATGTAAAAAATTGATTTTTGAATTTTTAACAATTTTGGTGGAGCGAATTTTGAGAAAATCGAAAAAAAAATTTAAAAAGTACATCAGTAAAGTACTAGTACTTTTTTCTTCGAAGGTACTTAATTTAAATATAAAATTTCAATCCGGTAGCTCAATTCCTTCATGCTAAAAATCTGTCCACACACAGACACACACACACACACACACACACACGACCAATTTGCGGGACCCACTTTTTTGGACTCAGGGGACCTCAAAACATGTATATCCATCAAAATCTCGACATCGAATTTTTGACATGATCGCAATACTTTCTCTCTCTATATATTTCATATATAGGGTACGAGAAAGTAAAAATTTCTGCTACTACCCTATCATAGGCGCCCTATTGTCCCTGAGAAATCAGAGCAACTACTGATATTCTAAAATCTAAAATTATATAATTTTAAATTAATTAGTTAATAGTAATTTAATTATTTTTATAATATAACTATTACATTCTAGTACAGGGCCGGAACTACGAAATTTTTTAGGGAGGGCAAAATTTAATTTGTCGCCCCCTCCTTAAAGTTTTCTATACAAAATTCATATCATTTTACCTTTTTTTTAGTAAATCTTTCTTTAATTGCCGCACCCTGATATCCGGGCCCAAGCACCCACTGCCCCCCTCTAGATCCGGCCCTGTTCTAGTATATTACATTTTAATATGATTCTTTAATCATTTTATTTAGATACATAAAAAAAAATTTTTCCCCCCTGTCTTGGAAAAATTTTTGCTATTGTTGCTTTAGCTCAGGAGCTCAGAAACGGATTATCTAACGATTTGTGTTTGCCTGGGATAAAGTATGTTATTTTCTAATATTGTTTCGGATGGCAAACCTATCTCTGAACGGACGTTCAAATAAAATAGGCCTATTCTTTTTTATGTATAAGTTCCACAAGAAGGAAGACGAAAAAGAATGTATTTTTTTTTAGTTATCCCCCTCGGCTATATCTGGAACGCCTAGTGTTTTTTTTTTTTTTTTACTATGTAGTCGTTCACGAGCTTCGCCTTTTGTCCTTTAAATGAAAAATATTTCAACAGATCCTAAATGAAAAATAAATATAATGGAATATTACAAAATAGATTATTTAAATAAGGAAATGATCTACTTTGATGTTACTTGTAAGAAAACAATTCCTCTGATTATCTTAATAAAATTTTAATAATTATTTTTCTCTATCTTGACCTTTCAAATCAACCTTGGTAATCATATTTTAAATAAATTAATTACTTTTAATTATAAATTGATTTTTAAAATGAATGAATGAAAATTTTAAATGTAAAATGAAAGTATAATAGTAAGCTAGTTAATATTTTAAAATGACTTTAGAAGGTCATTACAATCTATACTTAATATTTATCATACTCAACTGAGAGGAGGAAACAAAGCATACGATATTAATATTTATTTTTCATAAAGATACAATGAACGATAAAACTTGCAACTACTGTATTTTAAAAGTTGCAAAAATATAGGACCTATTGTTAAATTTTTCATTCTTAGGTAGGATATTTTAAATATTTTATAGAAGAATTTATGAATTCAAATAAATATAGAATGTATTAAAAATGAATTAATTAGAATTATATATGGTCGTTCCTAAAAATTGTATAGAGGCGCAGATCTGTCATTTCATTTTTGGGGACTTTGGGGATGAATTGGCCCCTCCCACCTTACGTGTAACCGCACTTGTAGAAGAGGGGGAGGGGGAGAATGAACCTGCTGAGCTGACAATGAGTCTGGAAAATTTTTAAGATAATATAAAATTTTGAGCCGACTATAATTTTGATAGTAACCCAACCCCTGCTAGAATTTTTTTTCCCTGAGATTCGATTCATAAAGTGTATTCTATCTAGTGAGAGCATGTTTTCTTATGCGTTTAACTAAATTGAATTTCTGGCTATTAAGATATTTTTAGTTGGGCTAGAGCAATAATGGAACAAAATTTTGTAATTTTAAAGGTTTATTAACCAAGTTTCGTCTTGCAGAGATCGAAATTGACTGAGTTTCAGAAAATTTCCAAACATCTATCTGTATTAATTAAAATCATAATATCGTTTTCTAATTAATAAATATATAAATGTCCTATTTATATAATTAGTCAATTATTTTTCTCTATTTATATAGTTTGAAAATTATACTTTACAATAGCGACTAATCCCAAGAGTCAGCATTTTCGCTTTTCCTTAATAAATCACTAACGTTTCTTAATTTTATTTATATAATTAGTAAATGATAATATCCAGGATTTAAATTTTTTTAAATAAATCTCATTGAATCATTCCAATTATTCATAAATATTTTGAACTAATAATATTATTGATTAATGAAAATAGATTTTTAAACAAATTCTAAATAAAATTATCTTTGGTAACGTTTCTCTTGCAGAGAAAAGAGAGAGAGAAAAAAAAACACGGTTTAGAAAGTGATTTGAGTGACAGGCATGCTTAAAAAAATGTTTTACCCGTACGTTTTGTTATAAATCAAAGCAAGTAAATTAATTATATAAGAAATCAGCCGATATTATAAAATTTATTATTGTTAAAATTATTATAATTAGTTAAAAGAAAATAATAAAAATGAAAAATTAGGGAAATATGACCTGCTTAGATTAGAAGAGCGCAAAAAGAAACGGAACGAATTTGGTACTAATATAAATAGGGACATGGTCTAAATGGCCTCTAATGCCGAAAAAGCTTAAATCGAATTTAAAAAAAATTAATTAAATATATAGGTATATAATTGTAGAACTAAATGGCCTCAACAGCCGAGAGGGCAAATAAAAAAAAAAAAAAATTTGATATAATTATTATTTACCTACATCAAATTATAAAATAGATTGTTCTTATCTGAAGAGATATCACGTTCAAACAATAAATAAAGGGAATCATTTTAAATCAGAGAGACCGAGGAAATATGACATAAATATACATAAACAAATAAGAAATTAATTTTTTTGATTAATTTATTTTCTATCAATATATTTAAATAGATTATTTAATTTTTAAAAAAGAAAATTTGCCAATGAAGTTGATTAACCTAAAATCGTTTTGTAAGTAATATTTTTTAAATTTTACAATTAAATTAATAAATAACTTTTTTTTGTTAATTGACAATTCTTCACACCTGTTGAAGAAATGGTTATAATTTATAACTTGACATTGCAATATATTACTTTTTTATTGGCAATTATATAAAATAAATTTTTCAAAATAGAGAAATCATTTTGTTTTGTTTTTTTTGATAATTTTTTTATCTCATATTTGTTTTTGCACTTCAATTAAAACTTTCCTAATTCCTAACAATAGAATTTTCTATCTTAAAAATAATTTTCTTAAATTTCAATTTACATATAAAGCCTTTCGGGAAAAGCAATTGCAAAACTTAATTGCAATATCATTTTTCATTTTTTTTTAAATTTTTTTTTGAATTATTCATTTGTTTTTGTAGAAAATTAATACTTGAATTTTGCTATCTATTGAAAAAAAATTTAAATAAAATAAAAACAATGAATAATAGTTTGTTCATAATAATAAAAATATGCATAAAAAATAGCAAGAATATCTTATTGTGAAAAGAGCAAAAGAAAAAAATTAATGCAAAATTTTAATATAATATAAATATATATAAAATTCAAAGGTGGATGAGTGCAAAATATTAAAATAATATAGTTTTAAGTACCGAAGAATCATTGACAAATTGGTTTTTTGATTCTACAAATATAAAAATGTACGCCTATGCCTTAGGCAACCAAATTGACTTCTTTTGTTTTCGTTATCCATAACATTCAGGGAAAAATAATTTTCGGGATCTGAGAAGATTTGAGCTCCATTTTATTTAATTTCTAGTAATTATATAATTTAAATAAATTTTTATCATGATGGAAAGTGAACTCCTGACTGCTTTTAGTGGTATGAAACCTCTACTTTCTCAGGGCAGGGCTTTTTAAATATTTAAGTTAAAATTATAGGAAATAATTTAATGAAATTTGATTTATAGCATTCAAGTAATATTCTTTTTCGTCTTTGCCTATCCAAAAAATAAAATTCTTTTATCTCGAATTCTTATCGTTTGAGGTCCCAATTTTTAAGATGAATTTTTTGAGGTCAGAACTATTTCTTTGTTTAAAAAACTTTTGTCTCGATTTCCAAAAATTTTTTTTTTATTAATATCGTCACATATCCTTACAAAATTTGTTTTGTATACTAACAAGTAAGATAATAAACGAAATTCTGTGATTTCCCTGAATCCTAATAAACAAATGGTTTTAAAAATATTTATAAAATAATTCTCAAATCTAAAATGCATTATCGCATCCGGTGATGTGTGTTGTATAAATATGATAAACATCACAAACCACGGAAGAGAAAGAAATTTAGAGTGCTTTTGTTTATCAAATTCATTTTTAATATACAGTATAAGCAATGATAGAATTAAAAATTTTGATCCATAAACATTTTTTCTAATATATCGTTTTTGTTCGAAATAGATGAACTTTACGGACCACGTTCATGATCATCATATGCATCATCATGAAGCAATGGATATGGATCCATTAACAACAACAGAACCAGTCGTTGGACATGTCCATTCCCCAGGAATGCCCACAATGGACCACGGAGGTGGGATGAATCATATGATGATGATGGTTTGTAATCTTTTATTTATTTCAGTCCCAACCTTTTTTGGAGAAACTCTTATTTAGTAAGAAAACAAAACTTGGTAGAGCATTTATTTTCCATGTTGCACTATAATTTAGTTACAAGAAAATGTATACAAAATTAATTCAACAAACCAAATGAGTCTTATACCCATATTCATAGTCGTTCCTTGAGGAAGAAGGAATCCTTAAATTTATACATTTATATAGGCTAAAGAAGGATTCCTTTTTCCTCAAGGAATGACTATGAATACGGGTAAAAAAAATTAATGGGATATTTGTGCCTGTCTGATGAAACAAAAAAAATTCAAAGTTTCGCTCAATGTCTGATAGGAAATTTAAAGCTTTCACAGTTATTTTCATTCAATGTCTGATAAATTTCAATCTTAGCCTTTTAAAAGAATGTCTTTTATTGTGACTCTACTCACAAAGTTGTGAACACTTATTTTTTTATGTCAATTTGTGAAGTGGCTTTTGTATTTTAACAATAAATGAGGGCAGCCAGGAAATTAGCCTCTACGAAATGAAAAATCAAGAGTATTGGTGTTTCGGTTTTAATTCTTCTGAGTTCATTAATTAAAGCCAAAACTGTCTCCAAATACTCTTGAGTTTCATTTCGAAGAGGCTAATTTTTCCTGCTCCTTCATTGGTTTGGGAAACTATGTATTAAATTAAATGCTGGGCAAAATAGCAAGCTAAAGGACAAAAATGGAAAAGTATTATATTTAATTTAATTTTTTTTTTTTTTTTTTTTATAGATGTATTTCCATTTTGGCACAACCGAAACAATATTATTCAGTTGGTGGAAAGTTAGTTCTGCAGGCGGTATAATTGGATCCTGCATTGGCATTTTTCTACTCAGCACTTTATACGAATGCCTTAAATATTATAGGTATGAACATATAAGTCAACATGATTTTTTTATAGCACTCCACAAATCCCCATATTTTAAAAGATCAAGATTTAAGAACATGAGTTTTAACTTCGCAATCGTGTTTTTGTGCGTCTATCATTCTTTTGGTCACAATTATGAACCAATTTAAATTATTATATTCAAATTCATTCCACTTTCTGTTACTTTTTGGGCTCAATCAAACTTTTCTGACGAGATATAACGATTCTGAATTTATAAATTTATTGTTCGTAACACACCTACTAAATTTTCGAAAAATTTGTCATGTATTGAATATCAATTTTTTTCACCTTTAGGAAAGTCCCCTTAACATCGTTAAACTCAAAAATTCTCAAAAATATAAATATTTTAAATTTAAATAGTCATGCAAAAGGATTAATAATTAAATTTTGCAGGGATTACCTCTACTTCCAAACGAATACTCCATGGTGGTATCGGTCGATGACTGTTCCAGCTCCTACAAGCAATTCTGGAAGCAGTATAGATGAAGGAAATCGCACGTGAGTCACTTAATATATTGCCAATTTATCAGAAGGCGAAGAATCTGAAAGATCAATCAAAACATATTATAATATATATTTTCTCTAATATCCCCCCCCCCCCCCCCCCCCCATTTATCATTTAATTAAAATGAATTTTATTTCAAAATTATTTTGGTTGGTTTTTTAATCAAATAAAGAAAATCGAACTAATTTCCATATTTTGCTTATCATATTAACCAATATATTAAGAAGTAAAATGAGTTATTTCTTAAAAGTAATATAAATAATAATAAATCTAAGATAGTACTTTTTTTATTGGTTGTCAAATATATATTTGACAAATATCGCTCTGCTAAATTTAATAAAGAAACAGTGGCTTAGTAAGTTTTCCATTCTTACTAAAGCACTGTTAACTGGTTTTCTGGAAATGGATGTATATAAGGGGGAGGGAAGGGGGGCAGACTCGCCAAAATTTTTAAAATATATTTTCCGAAGTCATATAAAATGAAATATTTGCATGGAAATTTTAATTTGAATAAAATACAATATATAGGCCTAAACTGTATTTTAAAAATATTTTTGTGAATGGGGTGAGGGGGGAATCTTTAAATGAGTTCTCCATCTCAAAAAAAATAATTTATATGCCCTCCCCCCTGCTGACAATGCCGATTTATGAAAGAAAATCCACATAGTAAAACTTGACTATAAATAAAAAAAATATCTTCTTAATAAACAGAGCTAGCTCAAGATTTTATGAGACTTCGAGAAACAAAATCCAAAAAACTCAACGTATGGAGAACGTCTTATTCCTTACTTGAAATTTTTTTTTTTTTTTGCAAATAATTAGAATTCTGGGCTAAAAAAAAATTGCTTCGGAGCTCTAAGTTTTTTCGAAGATAGGGAGTTAAATAATTTAACTGTTATCCCCTGTTCTAATAACAATATTCTTTAAATTTTTGTCACGCATATTACAATTGGGATAGTAATAATAATTATATTTATGTTTGTTTTTCCTCCTAATATTTTTTTATAATTTTTGTTAATGGACAGTATGGTCGACGGAGTCCTTCATATTCATAGACAACAGTAAGTTTTTAGGGTAATTTTTCTCTATTCATGCGTGCCGTTAACTATTTCTTGCACAATATGCACAAGTTCTATTTTCAATTTTATATTTAAATTAATTTTGCATGTACAGTTTATGATTTTACTTAAGATTAACTAATTTAAAACAAAACCTTATCATATTTTTACTTCCTTGTACGTAATAAAGGAAGTATTGTAATAACAAAAAATTTCGATGAAAATATCTATCCATTTTGACCATTTTTTAAATTCATTTTGACTAGTTTCATCTTCATGTCTGTACATGTACGTCTGTCTGTATTTATGTATCCCACATAACTCATGACCATCAGTGAATCCATTTTGACTAGATTTTTCGTATCTCGCATAACTCAAAAACAGCTAATCGTAGAAAGCTGAAATTTTGTATTTGAGGTTCTTATAACACCTAGTTATATATCTCAGATTCTGGTTACAATCGGTTTTGCCAAAAAAAAGCACTTGACTTGAAGAGTTTTGTAGAATTTTACAAAAAATTCTGATTGCATTTTCTTTTACTGCAACAAGTAATATGGTTGTGAAACGAAATTTGTTTTTCCAAATATCGAATAGTGTTTGAGATATTTGATAGAATATACTTATTTTTTTGAAATTTATTAAACCTGGGAATAATTACAAGGTGTAGACGTACAAGGAAGTCACGTGTTGGGTACATCAGTTTTAACAAATATTGCAATTTTCATTTTTATTTTTGAATGCTTATTTTTTTGTTTTCATACCTTTTCACTTTCTTGTTTTTATGCACTTTTAGTCTATATTTTTCTTATCAACTTTAAAAAAAAATGCTTGCATAATATTTTATCTTTGATTAAAATGAAATATAAAGCTAAGCTAATACAGTAGCTACTTTTTTTTTTAAATTTATTTATGGTATTTTTCGACATCGGAGGCCATTTAGACCCCGTCCTTATTTATTTCAAATGAGTGGTAACCAATTCAATTAAAAAAAAAAAAATTTCGTTTTGAACGGTAAGCGAACTCGGGATCCCAGGCACTCAGCAGCTTCTTAATTAGCAGGCGATTTTTTTTCTATTGTTCCTGTATGGGTATTTGTAGACAAACGGAAGCAGTTGTTTAGAAATTTTGTCTCTTGATTATAATGGAAAATCATCAGACAATGTTCTCTTTTTTTTTAATAGTTTGGACTACAGTTAGTGCCAACCATGGAGATCATTGGTGAAAAAAAAGTAAAATAAAAATTCTTGGAAATCTTCTAATAGGGTTGGTTAAAAATTCTAATGATGTCTGCATCCGATTTCGAAAAAAATCCTTAATTTAGAATAACGATGCGAATATAAACATATTCTTGTAATGGATAGGATTCTTGTGTCTTGACTTGCTGTACATTTTTGGTTTGGTTGATACTTCTCACTATTTTATCTATATTTATCGACTGTCATGTAAATGTGTATCCACCTGCATTAAAATATTTTTTTTGATTAAATTATCAAAATTAAATGATATTATAATGCATAAAATAAATGCTAAAATATTTTGAATTTGAGAATGATAATAATAATCTTCTCTGCTTATGAGTGTAAGTTGTATTGTATATTTAATTTTTGTAATTTATTTTTTTGTTTGTTTTATTTCTAGACCACCTCCGATGTTAAGTCGAATGCACATCTTCCAAACATTTCTTCATGCGGTCCAGATCATCATCAGTTACTTTTTAATGTTGATTTTTATGACATATAACGTATGGCTATGTCTTGCAGTGCTTCTTGGAGGAGTGACAGGCTATTTTCTATTTGGATGGAAGAAATCGGTGGTTGTTGACGTTACAGAACATTGCCATTGATACTTACTAATGTTAAAATATATAGTGACAAATAAATATATATACACAAGCACAGATATATGTTAGTCAATGAAGTTTTTTAGAAAGAGCTTAAGCTGTCTTGATTTTAAACACTTTATTGTCTTTTTATATATATATTTATATTTATATATCTGTCTCTGTGTATATATATATATATATATATATATTAAAATATTTAGAACCGCATGTTTATACTATTGGTGGACTTATTGAAGCCAAATCATCAGCCTTCCATCATCAATATAGAATTGCAATTATATTCTTGTTAACTTGAAATTTTATATTCATATATATATTTTACCAAATGACTATATGGCCTAGTCATATTAATTAAAATGTTCTGATGTACATAATAATATTCATTATTATATATTTTAATTTTATAACTTATAAAGAATTTTTTAATTACAACGACTAGGCAAAATAATGAACCATTGTTATGTATGTATTTAGTTAAGTGAGTGAATTATTGTAAAAAAAAACTATATACAACTTGAAAAGATATATTTTTAAATAAAAAAAAGTATAAATTTTATTTTAAAAAGATTTGTTAGACTTTGATCCTCTATTTTAGAAAAATAATGTAAATTTTTGATATTATTACTTGCTCAAAAAATATCTGCTTAGTTTATTTTTAATTTTAAAAAAGTAAAAGTAATTGACATTCCATTTTTTTAAAGTAATTATTTATTACTTGTTATTTGAACACTTTTTAAAAAATGAATTTTAAAATTAAAATATTGTTAATTTTTCTAAATTTTGGTTTCTTGAGCTTTCCTTAAAAATTGAAATATTTTGAATTCACCATTAATTAACAAAAAAGTAGACAAATTTTAATTTAACAAAAAAATTAAGGAAATGAAAAATTAGAAAATATCGCTGAGAAAATTAAAATAAATTGTTCAGATCATTCCAAAACAATAAGAATTGGAAAATTATTTGTGAACCGCAACGATTGTTGTGACTGTTGCTCTTCTCCGTTGCCAGGCCCCTTGGCCTAAGTAGAGAACTACGGGTATCGGAGAAAAACGAGTAATTCAAATTTTAGAAAAAAAAAATGAAAAAAAGGAGATTGAAACTAAATAAATAAATATAGCTACAATTCAAAAATTTTGGATACCATCTCGTATATATCCCTGAATTAAATAAATTTTGTAATAATATCATATCAATCCTTTACAGCAAATCATATTACTAAATAATAATTATATTTATATAAAATCTTAATTATTAAATAAACCCTTTATAAAGGGATACTTTCACATTTTTAAGATGGGATTTTTTCAAATTGTAAAAATTGTAACGGTGGATTTAAATGAGAATAAAAAAAATCTGTGCTATATACGGTATATGCTATTATAATTTTAAAACCCATCAATTTTATTGGATTGATTAATTATAATTGAATATGAGTTTTTAATGAACAACATTAGTAGATATCTAAGTGGCGAGAGGAAATTAATATCTTGCTATTCCTGGTCAATTGTTCTCATGGAATAAAATAAAGTTGATCATTTTGATAATACTGACTACTCTCCTAATCTTTTTTTCATTAAATCTTTCTTAATAATTAATATAATTGTTGAGTTTTAATTTTCGACAAATAAAAAAATAAATGGTATATATACTTTTCAATAAATAAATAAAAAAATAGGGGATATGTAAATAATGAAAATAATAAATTAAGTTTAAGACACAATGAAATTAATAATTTTTTATTTGGCATGTATATATACAAAAAATATTTTAACTAAATTTTTTTGATACATTAACCATTTAAAAATAATTATTCATCAAATTTGATTTATTACTATATTCGTTTTAATGTTTTCTAAATTTTATTCTATTGATTTGTATGATTATTTTAATAAAATTCAAAAGTATTTTTCAATAAATCTTTAATTAAAAAGTAATTAACATACACTAGCACTTTTCTTTCTCTTTAAAATCCACCATTACAAAAATTATGAAAGTGGAAGAATCAAAGGTTTGAGAATAAAAAAAAAAAAACATTTCGATTTTATACATTGTAATTTCATACTATACAATAATATTTTATATTTGTTTATCCACTTAAGAACCACAAAAACTTTAAATTTCCCTAAACAAGTCAAGTTTTCAACATTTAATTGAGAAATCTAGTTTTGCGAAACGAACGGCCTTTAAAAATGAGATATTGCTGCTAAATATTGGGTAAGGGTGATGCCGCTCCTTCCCCACCACTAGAGGCTATTTGTCTTTTCGTTTATGTATATATATATATATATTTATATAAATATATATATATATATTTATATAAATATATATATATATATTTATATTTTTACATTGAATTACACATAGCATAGCAAGAAGACAACTTCCTTACTATATATAATTAAAAATGCATTAGAATTCTTTTTTTATTTATACAAATTATTTTCTATTGGGATGATTTTGCCATTATAATAGTGTATATTTTAATTAAAAGAAAATAACTCAAGAAAATTTAATTTTATATCGAATTAAATCATGGAAATGCGAACAATAAGTTATTGTTGAAAAGAAATATTCTAAAAAAAAAGTGAAATAAAATTTTTTCACTCATTTTGAGATTTATTCTATTAATTTTGATAACCTATTTTTTGAAAATGATAAAAAAAAAATAGTTTATATATCAATAAATTATTCCATAAAACTAATTTTGAGATTCTAAATTCCAATATTTAAATTAAAAGCAACAAAAAAGTTCGCAAATCCTTGAAAAAAATTTTAAAAAAGATATGTTAAATTCTTAGAGTATTATAAATTATATTTTTCAATATGAAAATTTACATATTATGTGAATTTATATGTTAAATGAATCAATCTCTATTTCTTTGTAATTTTATTATAATTTATTTTAAATGGATTAATCGTGAGATTATTTATTTTAATATAATTTATAATACTTGCATTATAAAATATGACTCACTTTTGCAGAAAAAGAAAATATGATTTGACATCGACTGAAAATTGATTTGATGAAGAAGAAGCATTGATGGTTGTGAAAAACTAACTTCTTCCATTAATAATGAGACGCAGGTACGTAATTTTTATTAAAGTATTTTATGGATTTATTAACAAAATGCAAAATATAAAACTCACTAAGTAATCTGTAGCACAAATAAAAAAAAATAACGAAATTAACAGCCAACAATGCTCTCTTGAAGATAACTTCAGAACAAGGAACAACGCCATGTTGTGACGTCATTACTTTCAAATTCAAAATGTTGATTATTACAAATATTCAAAATAATATTATAATTTGAAGCAAATTAAATAAATCCTAGATAGGAATAAGCGCCTTTAAGACGTTAATATTATTTATAGAAAAGTTAAAGGGGTTAGTACATCAATAAATATATATTTATATATTTATTATATACACATACATATAGATACCCCTAATTATCGATATATTTATATTTAGATATTTATATATCTCTTTTTATTATAAAGTGGCCTTCTATATGAAAGCCGCTTTTTTTATTTGTATACTCTATATCAAAGATCTCATCAGATTTGGACCTTTTTTATTTTAGTCAAAAGCAATTTAAATAAACCTCTTGAATGCGAAGCGTCGATACTCTGTGAAAATATTACTAAAAAAGAAAAATTTAATAAAAATAAAAAAATTTAGGAAAAAAAAAGGAAGAACAAAATATAACTAAAATAAGTTGATTTAATTTAATTTATTTGAGCTGAAGTATTAGTAATTAATGATATAATTACTAAACTTGTATATTTAAGAACACATATAGGTGTTTACTTTTATATATAATATACATACAAATTATATATATATATATATTATATTTTTTCATATAAAATGGGGAAATAATTTATTTTTTATAAAATAAAATTATGATCATGAATCTATAAATAAAATTATAAAATTGGATCAATGATCATTATAATAACAAGCAGGTTTTGATATAGAATCAAATAGCCATAAATAGTACAAGTATCACAAAAATTATTCTGGGAAGTAGGCTAGTTGTTGAAATCGGAAAAAAAGTACAGGAGGCAGCAATAAAAGAGAACATTTGGAAGCCAAAACCGAACGAGATGTTTCGTCCTTCTTCAGCTCCTTTAGGCTATATGCAAATGAAGCGCAAATTTAGAGATATACATATAAACTCTTGTATAGAAAAATGATAACTTTGTGCTTAAATTGCATATAGTTTAAAAGGACTGAAGATGGAGCAATAAATTTCGTTCGAAACGTCTCATTTAATTTTGGAATCCAAAGGGTCTGTTTTATTGCTGATTCTTGTACTCTCTCCTCCAGATCACAAAAATTAACAAAAAATTTTTAACCTTTAAGAAACAATTTAATTTAAATATTATTTATTCTAAAAAGGGAAATTTCGCAAGCAAGAGGGTTATTTTATATTGCATAATCCTTTCTGAGTTGCTAAATTCTACAGGTCAAAACATTGATTAAATTATATACATATATATAAAAAAAAAAACCAAAAAATTATTTTTGATTACAAAAATATATATAACAACAGTAGAATCTGTACAATTGATTGTTCAAAAGTGCAATATACATACATATTCTCTTGAAATTCAGTAATATTATTTAAAACACAACCTTTTAATTTTCTTATTTTTCTCTGGTAACTAACTCAAAAGAAAAAATTATTTTAAGTTAAAGGCCGAACAAAGTAATCAATAGTCAAAAATTTATTTAAATAGGCTCATTTAAGATTTTTTTTTGGTATACTCTTTGTTTCAAAAAATTACTATTTTAATATTATACAAAGTTTTACCTATTAGTAATGTAATTTCTTCAATTACAAATAGGACCCGTAAATTATCCTATATAAAGTATTAAAAAAGAGTTTTTATTTAATTTAAAATAAAGATTTATTTCAATACCAATATAATTTCATAGGTAAATAATAAATCATAAATTTAAAAAAAAATTCAAATAAAATAAAAATTTCATAATTAAAATGTATAAAGAGCCCATTTAAAAAACCTTAAAATTTATTTTTAATGAGCTATATATAAAAAATAGAGAAAATAAAGAAAATTTGATACGTATTTTACAAATAAATAAATTTTTTTAGGAATCATTACTCTAACTACTTAACTGATAGTTATTCTGACTCGACTTTTCACACACCTCTTGCATTTTTTTTTAATTATTTTTTTTTTTTTTCATTTTTTATAATTAATTACAAGAATTCTAAATTTTAATAATTGAAATAAAATTAATATTTTGGGGTTGCTGATACTGAAATTAATAGGAATATTAATTTTTAAAAAAATTATCGTTTAAAAAAGAAAAATCGTCTTTTTTTTAATAAATAATCTAGCGAAGTATAAAACTTCATTTCATTATCATTATTTTTTTTTTATTTTTTTATTTTGTTTTTAATTTTTTTTCTTTTTCTTCTTTTTTTTACCATATTTATAATAATAAATTACAATTTTTTATTTTATTTTGTTATTACATTTTTTCATTCTATTTACAAAATTTGTGGATTTGTGATAATGCATGAAAATTTGAGTGAATTATAGTGTATTATTTGTCTATGTAAGGTGATTTTTTTTTTTTTTTTTTTTTACTGTTTTTATCTTAATGATGTATTTTGAAAACTTTGTTATATTCTTTGTAAGAAAGTCTTTTTAAATACATAATTTTAACGATTTACATAAATTCAACTTAATAAAATAAGTTCAGCTTAAAGAGAAAGAGAAGATAAGTGAGTTTTTTGAAGATAGGGTATATAGTCATAAACCCTAAATGAAATATGTCTCTATCTTTTATGCATACTTAAATAATCTTTCAAATGAAAGTTCACTCATAATTATATATATATATATATATATATATATATGTAGAAATATAACTATAAACATATATGACTACATATATTTGTAAAAGAATTAATTTCACTTTTACACAACAAGGAGTTTATCACTTAATCACTCAAAAACGGAAGAGTGTTTCTGTTTTGTCTTCTTTTTTCAATATGTAAATTAATAACACAAGAGAAGAAATTATATTTCGCGATTATAATGATTCTTCGAATGCAGCCATTAAATCACTTTGCATATTCATATCTATTTGACCGGCCATCTGGAGAAAAAAAAAGGATAAGAAATTTAAAATATAAAATAATAATTATATGATTTAAGTTGATTACAATATAAGGAAGACTTAAGTAGCAGTAATAATAAATAATTCTTAAGAGGGTAGAGAAACGAGAGATGCAGGTAGAGTTTTTTTCTTTTATTTAATTCCCCCAGCTGACGTTTAAGTTCGGTATTTGAACCATCTTCAGAGCTGGCGAAAAGTCATTATGAAAGTGTCATCAGTGAATTTTATACATAGTTGATAACATCAAACCCTATATGCGATGACAAGGTACATAAATTTATGTAGCTGGTCATATATGCGATGACCAGGGACATAAATTTATGTAGCTAGTCATATATGCGATGACCAGGAACATAAATTTATGTAGCTGGTCATCGCATTCTGTGTATAGTATATATTTATTATATAAAACCCACTGTGACACTTTCATAATGACTTCGCCAGCTCTGAAGATGGTTCAAATACCGAACCGAAACGTCAGCTGTGTGAATTAAATAAATAAAGAAAAAACTCTAGCTGCATCTCTCATTTCTCTAACCTCTTATGAATTATTATTACATTTACAATTATTTATTATCAGAGCTATAAATTGCGTTTTGTAATAAATAATTATCAAATTACGAAATTATTATTAAAAAAATACTTACAGCTTCTCGTCGTCTTCGTTCTTGTTCCCGTAATCGTAATCGTTCTCGTTCTCGTTCGGCAGCTGCCCGGTCCGCTCCGCCGGGACCTGGGCTAGCTGAATCGTCTGAAGGAGTACCACTACCCCCACCGCCAGTAGAATTGAGAGAGCCGCTATTTCCACCTGAATTACTACCTGATGAAATCACTCCGCCAGTGCTTCCAGTATTTAAACCTTTGGCATCATCCGGATGCCTAAGTTGTTGTTGTTCTTGAACGGCCATTCTAAACAAATAAAGTATCATTTGTAATTTTCTCTTACCTATAAATGTAATATATAGAGAGAAAGTATTACGATCATGTCAAAAATTCGATGTCGAGATTTTGATGGATATTTTTTGATGGATTTGAGGTCCCCTGAGTCAAAAAAGTGGGTCCCGAAAATTGGTCTGTCTGTGTGTCACGATTTTAAGCATTAAGGGAAGGAATTGAGCTACGAGATTGAAATTTTATATTCAAGTTAGGTACCCTCCCGGACAGTCAAAATAACCTTTTGAACAAAATCGGCCAAAAAGTACTAGTATTTTACTGAAGTGCTTTTTCAGTATGTTTTTTTTGAATTTCTCAAAATCGGTTCTAACGATTTTGATTAAAATTCATAAATCAATTATTTTTTAGATCCTCTTTAAAATGTAAATTCTCAATTTGCCCTGAAATTGTTTGAACCACACTTTACCGATGTTTCATATTCGACATAGATTCATTTTTTAAGATGATAAGTTGCATTATAGAGTGTGATGTTTTTATTTCAAAAAATTCTAATAATAATTTAATATAGGAAGAAATAAATAAATTTAATGAAAATTTTTTAAATTTAAAAATAATACCTTGCTCTTTCAAGAGCTTCTTCTTCTTCTCTACCTCGCCTTCGCTCTTGTTCTTGTCGTAATCTTTCTCTTTCGGCTTGTTCTTTCTGGTGTCGACGCAACTCCTGCTGTTCAATTAAAGCCCTTTGGCGATCCAACTTTTCTTTAGCTTGCTTTCTAAAGGCCTGAAAGAATATATATATATATTATATATAATACAGCCTTAAAAATGTGTATATTAGGGTGGGCCAAAAAATTTGTTTTCAGCGGCTACCTCCTGAATTTGAACTATTACATGCAAAAACATATTCTAGTAACAGAAAACTTCTTTCTAACAATATCTAGAGGGTGCGCGAGGTGCTCAAAAACCACCATTTTTAGCCTTTTTTTAAATTATTGATTATTAGCCATAGTTATTTCATTCAAACTTTATCGCCCTTTGGATATTTTTGGCCCAGAACAATACTAAATAAGTTAGTTATACTGCCGAAGTCATATCACTAAAGTTTACATAATAAATAATTACTAAAAGTTGACATTTTTGTCATTTTTCAGTATTTTACACAATTTATCGATAAAAACGGTTAATTGAAACATGGAAATTCGACATTAATGATATACATTTCAATTAAAAGAGTATGTATGTATGTATACCATTAGTGTCGAATTTCTATGTTTCTATTAACCGTTTTTATCGATAAATTGTGTAAAATACTGAAAAATGTCAACTTTTAGTAATTATTTATTATGTAAACTTTAGTGATATGACTTGGGCAGTATAACTAACTTATTAGAATTGTTATGGGCCAAAAATATCCAAAGGGCGATAAAGTTTGAATGAAATAACTATGGCTAATAATCGATAATTTAAAAAAAAAACGCTAAATGGTGGTTTCTCAAAACTCGATGTTTGGTCTTTGACACACCATTGCATAACAGGGTCCATTTATAATCAATCAGTTGAAAAAATTTTTCACCTCAAATCATTCCATTAAGTTACTAATTTATTATAGCATGATGAACTTACTTGAAAACTATCTTTGACTGATTTTGGAGTAGCTGAAGTTTGTGATCCTCCAGTACCACCTGTTCCAGCTCCAGCACCAACTCCTGCAAGCCCCGTAGCAAGAGGAGTTCCGGAAGCTGATCCACCTCCTAAGCCAGTAACTGGAACAGTACCTGCACCAGGTCGCTCAACAGAGGCCACTGCTCCTGGTGAATGTGCTTGGGCAAGGGAAGACCATCCGCTTGCGTTTTTCACGTTTTGTTCAACAGATGGAGGCAGCTGCAAAGGAGTCACTGGTTTGAATAACGCTCTATTTGATTTTCATACATAATCATAAAATAATGTTATGTATTATATGATCAGATTGGGAGAGACGTTATCAAAAGGATTTTGGGATTAAGAATTTTTTCCGGAATAAATAAATTAATAATTGCTCTAGGATATATGTGACTCTTACTAACACAATCACTTTGGAAGAAGGAACAGGATGCAGGAAAAAGGGAGCGCCAACTGACCATTTTCTGGAACGCCGAGACGAATTGATTTCCTGGTTTTTGATCCACTGGAGGTTTTTTATCGACAGTATTTACAGAATTATTGAGCAAACCTAAAAAAACAAAAAAAAAAAATATTTAAAATAAAATTGTAAAATCCATTTCGTTGAGTGATAAATAAATATCTAGGGAGTTTCTTTAGATTCTAGACATGAAAATCTGAGTAGGCTAGATGTTTGAAACCTTTTTTGACCTCCCACCCCTCTCTCATTGTCAACATATTGAGAAAATTTAAGGAAATAATTAAAATATATTTAAATTAAATAACATTTTTCATGGAAATTATTATAAAAATAAATAAATATTAAATGTCTTTTAAAAATAAACTTTGCAATAATTTATTTTATATTAGGCTGAACACTAATTGAGCAAAAACGTTTTCGGACAAAACACGTTTTTGACTAATCGTGCCTAAAACTGTTTTTTTTTTTCAATGCTTTTCTATGGGTCAACGCAGACTGAGGAGGCAAAACACAATTGAGCATGATTCGACATCAATGAAGAAAATGTTTTGCCATTGAGCGTTTTGCTCAATCGGTGTGCGTTGGCATTGAGCAAAACGTTTTGCTCTTGGACAAAACGTTTTGTCCGAAAACGTTTTTGCTCAATCGGTGTGCCATCCAAGCCATAGTTATAGCTAATAGTACAAATACAAATAAAATACTTTCTTGTATATTTGATAAATTATTTCTTAAAACCCCTGAACAAGTCCAAAAAATTTTAATTTAGATGAATAATCACCTTCTAAACCGGGTTTAGACAAAATTGGAGACTTTTCATCCTTGATTTGTGAATTACATAATATCGGAGGGTCAAAGATTGATGTTCCGGGAGCAGCTTGCAATCCATTTCCATTATTGGCATAAACATTTCCCAGAACGGGATTTGGTTCAACACCAGCCTGAAAAGACATTAAAATTAAAACATTAGTATATAAATAAAACAAATCAACATGAGTAATTAAGATTATTTTTTAAATTCATTACATAAGATATTTTTCCTAATACTTTTTCAAATTTTCTGTCTAAAAATGAATTTTTTGACAATAGATCAAAAAAAGAATTAGGGAGAGAAGCCTAACTTCAAGTATTAATAATTCAGAAAGTAATGGGAATTTCGGAACGAAAATAATTTTTTGCACTCTTTGAATAAAGAAAATTTGATTTCACATTCCCTACTTGTTGCCGAGATAAAAACATTATTATAGAGTGGTGTTTATATAAAGAAAATGTTTTAAAATGTACCTGATTTGCATTAGTAGTGGGTTTAAGCATATTAAGATGTCCAGGTGCAGTAAGATCTCCAAGTATGCCATTGCTCGAAAGAGTAGAAGGTGGTTGAGAGGGAGGATTCGTTAAACCGAGATCATAAGCTGAATGAAGAGGCAGAGTATTGGTGTTTACATTTTGAGGAGCTAGAATCTGTTGAGAAGATTGGGCAGATGTTACAGAAGCCCCTATGGGTGAGAGCATTGGCGCAAGTGAACACAGAGGGTCAGGTTCACTTTTCACTGTATCTGTCATCGGCCAAGATGACATAGGAGGTACTCCTGAATCCAGAGGGGACTGAAAAGATTTCAAAGAATATAAATTAAAAAATGTATGATAATAAAAAATAAGAATTATTTTTTTGCTTTCCCAAAAATATATATATATCACAAAGTTTTTTTTATAAATTTTTTCCCTTCCTTTTTAATATTTTTTTTATAATTGTTTTGAAAGTTGAATTACCTGTTGCTGTTGTTGCTGCTGCTGCTGCTGCTGTTGTTGTTGTTGTTGCTGCTGCTGCTGCTGCTGTAATTGAAGCTCTTTACTAGCTTTCCTTGTTGTGATAGGGGCAGGTTTTTTGGCTGTGGCTACTGCAGAAGGTCTTGCTGGTTGTGGAGGTAATGTGTGACTGGCTTTGGCTGGACCTAGAAAAATAGTTTAAAATTACAGTATTTATTTAATGTTATATGATAAATATTTTCGGAAGCAGTTAGAAAAATAATTGTATTTCTATTTTAAGAAATTTTAGCATATAGAATGTTATTAACACATTCTCACCAGAATAAAGGATTTAAACATTCTAATAACTTTTATTTGGGTTGTTTAACACATTTTTTCTGTCGATATAGGCCTATATTACTTTTTACTTTCTCTTACCTATATATGAACATATATAGAGAAAATATTGGATTCATGTCAAAAATTCGATATCGAGATTTTGATGGAAATACACGTTTTGAGGTCCCTGAGTCCAAAAAGGTGGTTTTCGCGTCATCGTCTGTCTGTCTTTCTGTGTGTGTGTTCAATTTAAAGCATGAAGAAATTGAGCTAGGAGATTGAAATTTTATATTTAATTTAAGCACCTCCCTAGGCCGTGAAAATATGCTTTTAATCAAAATCGACCAAAGAGTACTAGTGCTTTACTGATGTACTTTTTCAGTTTTTTTCTATTTTCTCTAACGATTTTGATTAAATTTCAAAAATCAATTCTTTATTAGATGCTCATTCAAATGCATTCAATATAGATATTTTTCCATGTTTATACATTTTTAATTCTACTATATCGGCGGAAACTAAACATATGTCAACACAATCTGGAGTGACAAGTACAGAACACAACTTTCTTTTGTCACAGGTCAGAGAAAGTTGTATGCTCTGCGACCGTCACACCTGATTTTATATAGTGTATACATAAGAGCTATTGGTACCACCTATTTTTCTCATCTCTCCCGAATGCATTATTTATAAAAATAAAAAAAAACTTAATTGGCAAATAAATCTGGTTTATCTCTTTTCGCCCCTAGTTGTTTTGTTGAATGCTTTAAATGAAATATCGACTATTTAGTCCATTAAAATAAGATTTCAAATGCCTGCTTATGCGTGATAAAAATTTCTGAAAAATGGCACAGTTGTTCCTTTAGGTGGTAGACAACGTACTAAAATTTAACATAGTTGGAAGGTGAGTTAAAAAAAAAGAGATCTTAATCTTAATACTATATATATATATATATATAATTTATAATTATATAAAAGATTTATTATATATATATATTCTAGAAGGTTTCCGCGATCGGATGTATGCGAAGATAAGTTTTCTCGGGTTAAGTCGCGTGTGATGTTGAGATTTACTCGACGTTTCGACTCTCTTTTTGGACGCATTTTCAAGAGTATAGGATTAGGGGGGAAATTGTTGGGGTGGTTTGTTTGAGGCCCCATAATCAACTTAAACTGAATACAAACACAATTACACACACCCAACCTTCCCCCAGTTCTCAGAGACCAAACCATACCTCTGAGGCAGGATTGACCTGGGGACCAGCAAGACCCCGTAAACAAAGCACCCCAACAATTCCCCTCTAATCCCATACTCTTGAAAATGGTTCCACAAGGAGAGCAGAAAAGTTGAGTAAATCTCAACACCACACTTATTTTCCCATATATATATATAAGTAATATTATTGTTTAAAAACCGACCGCAACAGCAAAAGTGAATTGCAAATAAGGAGTAGACGAGGGATGAAAAATTATGTCCAATTTTCAGTATCGATGAAGACTTTTAATATATTTTTATTGTTATTTAATAAAAGTACCCCGAAGAAAGTTATTTTTGTTTCAATATTTTGTCCAGCTAGAATAGCATTTTAAACCACTGTGAGAGGTCTGGTCGCCTTATATTGGGCGGTTTCGGGAGACTGGTTCCTATACTAGGAGATCTGTGACCAAGGTCGAAAAAGGTGTACCATAGATCTCATAGTATAGGATCTCTATATATGATATATATAGATAGATATATATACTTTCTCTATATATGATCGCTTTATTGTCACCAACATTTTATGAAACTTTATATCTGCAGTTGAGGTATGTAATCGATTAAAAGAAGAATTTCTCTCAGTCCAATTGAGAATATTGGGGGCAACTTGAAAAGGAGTGATCGGAGTCGCAGATCCCCCTCCAACAACGACCAGAATTAAAGCAAGTAAATATGGAAGAATGGCAAAATATCCCTCAGGATATTAAAAGAATTATTAATATAATTCCTATGCTTAAAAGATGTTACGGTATTAAAATTTAATTGAATAAGAATAAAAATGGCAAATGGGGAGTGGGTTTTAAAAATGACTTTTTTGTTATTTTTGTGACTTAATGAATTATTTTATTTCTTTATTACTATGCAATAATAATTTAATTTAACTTTTGATTGATAGTGAAATAATTAATAAAAACAAGATGAGTGATTAATTGTGCCGCTGGGTGTATATATATATATATATAAATATATCTAAAAAGTTATATATTTATCACGAATGTGTTTATTAAAGCTTTTGTGGTTTGAAATACTGTGGTCTATAATTAAAAATTCTCCTAATAATAAAAAGTTATAGTTTATAGAAAAAGAATATGTCTTTTGCATCTTAGTTATCATCTCTCAATTGTGCAAATCCATTTTTAAATATCAAAAAATACATTTCACCCTCAAGTAGAGAATCTTCAATTAGTCAGGATTAGTAAACAGGAGAAGCTGGATGTATTTCATTATTTTTATTCCGATCATGTTAACATTTCGCTCCCGGTTGGGATCATTTTAAAAACTAATGTACAGTGAGGGTCAATATTAAGTCCCACCCATGCGTTTTCTACTTGTGATTATTTTCTTGTTTTTATAAAAGAAAGTGAAATTCTTTATTGGAAATTTTCTAGGTTTGAACCATGAAAGTTAACATAAAAAAATATATCATATTTTTTTAAAAAACAATTAAATAATCACAAGTTAAAAACGCATGGGTGGGACTTAATATTGTCCCTCACTGTACCTAACAAGAGATAAAGAAATTTGTATCGGGAAAACATATTATTATAAAAATTTTTATACAATTTTCTTTAAAATTCTTGTATTTAATTGTAAGAGCCTTGTAAAGAATATATTCCTAAATTTGATTGTACTCTAAGATGGAAAAAAATGTATAATAGCCTAATATAATGTTTTCTGGATACTAATTTCTTTATTCCTTGTTATGTACATTGGTTCTGAGGATAATCCCAACCGGGATCGAAACGTCAACATGATGGGAATTAATATAATGAAATACATATAGTTGCTGATTTTTCTTCTGTTTACCAATCCTGATTGAACTACCAGCTATAATCCCTACGTATCTACTTGAGTTTAGTATTTGTTAAATACAATTAGATCTCTCACAGATAAACTAATTTTTTTTTTATTCCCTGCCTCTCAGAGCTAGTTTAATTCATCATGTAAAGGTAAGAAATTAAAACGCTAAACCAATTATATTTTAAAACAACATTTTGGTAAAATTCAATTTTAAAAGTATTTGTTTTCTACATCGATACTCAAGTTTTAATGAAATATAAATAAAAAGTTTTCTTATTTTTTTTTTTTCTGTTTTGATTTTTATCATTTTTCTCTATGTTTTTTATATTATTTATATGAAATGTTAAACCGGAGGTGGATTTATAACTGACCTTTAGTAGAGTTTGATGTCGTTGTTGGCGGCGGCGGTGGTTGCGCCTGTTTGTTTGAGACATTCGAAGTCTCAATTTTTCGGCCCGCATTTACTAAATTGACGGATCCTGGAGCCCCCACCGCCGCCGCAGATGAAGGTGTTGTTGTTGTCGTTGTTGAAGTTGATGGAGGTACAGCTTGTGTGGTTGCTGGGACGGCCGAAGACGCAAGACCGCCCGTCTAACAAAGAAATATTAAATGAATTATACCCTATTTATAAAAGAGTACAAGTATAATTTAATAAAATTGTAAATTAAGATCTGATTATGACCCCAAAAAATGAAATGGATTAAGTTAACAAAAAAAAAAAAAAGACTAAAATTTCTTTATTTAAAAAGGCTAAAATTTCTTTATTTCTAAATGAACATTCAAATCGAAAATTCACTGATTGAAGAGTAGCCTAGTTTTGTAGGCGGCATGACTTCAGAGTTCAAATTTAAACCTGTCAAATAAAAATACAGCTTTTAACTATCAAATTAAAATTCATTCAACTTTTAAAGACCATTAGATTTTTTATATTTTTATACAAAGTGTCTAATGACTTAATATTGTATGCTTCATGTGGTTTTTGGAGGCATAATATGTAATTTATTACATGCAGAAAATTCAAATGTAATAAAATATTCAATATAAAAAAGTATTTTATGAATTTGACAATAATTATAATTATTATTACCTGGAGAGTCTTCGGTTTCTTATTTCTACGTGATGGACGATCAGGGTGTCCTAAAAAAACAAGTGTGGAAAAAATTGTATGGATCTTCTTTTAAAAAATTTAATGATTAAGGTTGAAATAGGAATGGAAGTTGAATAAATGATGAAAGATAATAACGAGACCTGAGTGCAGAATGTGATCTTAAGGTCAGGAGATAAGAAAATTGTTACATTTAGACAAAATTAAAAAACAAAATCACTAAATACAATGGATTCTATATATTTTTTATTCATAATTAATATTTTCACTGTGTACAACATTTGTTGATTGTTTAAATTTTTTTTTTTTTGTTTTTTAGATTAAAAAAAAGTACAATAAGGGAAAAACATCTACAAATGAACAGAGAAAAATTACATGCGCGAATCATGTTTTCTGTTTTTTTTCTTTAATTCCTTATATAAATTTCAGCTTAATGACTCTATGTACAGAGTGTGGAGTCACGAAAAATGCTGGTTATTTATATTTTTTAATATTATATATTAATATATATATATATTTATTTTATATAAATGAGTTTACATCATTGGTGCTCTCAAATAAATGCACAAAATTTATTATGAGAAAGAATTATTCTTTTTAAACTGTCAAACAGCTGTGTTGTATTCAAAAAAATTAAAAAAATTTTAGATATATAAATATATATGTACATATAAATTTATATATATAAGATTTTTATACCCACTTATAGCTCTAAAGATTTAGCGATAAAATCGCAATACTATTTTTATATATAATATATATATAAAAAAAAAAGTTATATAAAAAAAATTGTCGTCTTATTTGTAAAAATATATATTATCCAAAATAAAAATAAAAAATTGACCAAACCCACACTTGTTTTTCTAAACAAAATGTCATAACTTTTATATTTTATTATCCAACCATAGATAGGTGGGTCCAATGAATTATGGCAACAAACAATCTTGGTAGAGTTGTTGTGCTTTGTAAATAAATATACATTCTCTATGTATATTAATTATCAAACATTCTAAGGCATCATCCATCCGGCTATCCGGTTTTATATAAATGATAAGAAATATCAAACTATATATATATATATATATGTATATATTTACATTAATATGTAGTGTGCAAAACATATATACACACAGTAAAGCCGGGTTAAGATTTTTATCCTAAATAAAATAAAAAAAGAAATTTTAAAAAGTAAATCCCCTAATAATGGTTTCGTCAAGAAAATTATCTTAACCTGGTTATACTGAAAAATAAAATGATTCCTAATCCATTTTTTCTAAATGAAAGAAATATATTAATATAATATTACTAATATTTATAATAATAATAATAATAATAATTATTAATGAACACGAATGTAATTTGAAATGACAGTCACACTTAAGAAGATTCACACTAATTAGCAATCATACGAGCATAAATCAAGACTCTACCAAGATATTTTTTTTGTTTTTTGTATTTTTTTCTTTTTTTAAATGTTACTAAACATTGAATGAATACTAAAAGTGGATTGATTATAAAGTTAGAAAAACATAAGCCGACGCATTTCTGCATTTTTGCATAATAATTTACAAATAACAATATACAATTAACCTCTAGAGATTTTATTTTAAAACAATAAGTGAGAGAACACATAACAAGCCCTACTATTAATTTGCAATAGTATCGCTGCCTGTTTTTTTTCTTTTTTTCTTTGTTTAATATAAAGTTACTTTAGGAAATAAATATATATATAATATTTATATAGGTAAACGAATGATTTGTCCAAACAGTCAGTGTGTGAAAAGTTCCTCGTAGAAACGCCCGGCTCGGCACAGCACGGCCCCCTTTCACGCAAAACCCCAGTGTCTTGCGCCCCAAGCACCCCACAAGCACACACTATGGACATTAATTAGTTCACTTTCAAGACACAGTTTTCTTCTTTCCCACTGCAACATCAAAAACACGCTTTGGAAGGAATTGCTTAAAAAGAGAGAACAGTTAACAACCAAAAATATCTGGAGAGTATTAATTAATAAAAAAAAAAATGTACAAAAAAAAAATATTAATTTTGCAAATAATTTTATAATTCTAATTATAAATTAAGAAAAAAATTAAATTATAATGAAAAAAAATTTTAAGAATGAACAAGATTCTGTTTTAAAAACAAGCTTTGGGCCAGAACCGAAAATATTTAAATATAATATTAATAATAACAAATATAAAATAATCATAATTATAAAATATAATATAATAATAAATATAATAAAATATTATTTTATAAACGCCAGGGAGTGCAAACAATGTGTTTGGAGGCCAGCGAGCCAAGTGACCGCGCAATTTGAGAACCATTTGCTACTTCGACACTGCACTTGGGCCACAAATTCAACCTCCATATCCATTCTTTCATTTCATTCTCTCGCCCTCACTCCTCATTCATTCACACTTACGCTCTCTCTTATTTTAAATACATAACACAAACATGCCAGTTTAAGCAGAAAATAATATTAAAATGTTGGCAGTTTTCATCTTCCTCTTGATTTGTCCCAGCCCCATGGACGTGCAGTATCAAAGGCATTAGGCCACCAATTCACATTGTCTGCATCGGGTTGGTCGACTTTGCTCGCCTTCAAGAGGCCCCAAAAGAATTATAAAAATAATAATGAAAAAATAATCAATCCCCTCCTCATAATCTACCCCATCTACTAACTTCCCATAAATCTAACTGCTTGTAAAATCCATTCGTTTTGTTTTTATTTTTTGTTATATAAAAAACCAGCATTTTTCTTTCTCAATGATAAATAAGTATTCTTAATACAATTTTTGGTTTAAATAATAATTTATATATAAAATTATTTTTATATTTCTAGCTATTGACTGCGAATAATAATGACAGAGAGCTGGCTGACCCCATTCCACATTCTGCACTCATGGCTCTGCCAATGGGCATACTTTATGATTCGAGATCGGATGACATGATTATGATGTCAGTCAGTCAGTCGATGTGAATAAGCATGGTTGTGTTAATGCGGGTGTGAAACGTGCGGGTCTATATAAGAAAGGTTCATGTGCAAAGGAAATAAAGGAGACAAGAGTGCAGGGAGTCTGTGAGCGAACTATCTAAAAGGGCAGTAGGGTCCCCATTATAAGAATAAATAAATGTTATAATTATAAAACTATAGTTTAAAAAAAAATTAAAAACTCTTTTAGTGCCAATTTTATATTTATAATTAGAAAAAAATAAAATTTAAATATATTTAGTTATAGGAAAGTTTATACAAGAACAATTGCACTAAAAGGCTTATTAAAATATCATTCTCATTTTTTTTGCAGAATGTGATTACTAAATATTCTCTTATATGTGGACTCTACTGCTAAAAAAATTAGTTTAACTAAGTTTATATATATATTTATATATATAATTAATAATAAATAATGCAGTGAAGATTGCACGTTACAACCTTATAAAAAAGGTTAAATAGTAAATAAAGAAGAGCGTAGTGAAAGGACCATCCAAAGGGTCCCAAGAACTCCATATAGGACCAAAGGGTGAACACAGCCGGGCGGTGGATCGCAGCAAGGGCAGACGGGCGGACAAGGTTCTTTTTTTTTTTTTATATATTATTGTTTTTCATTAAAAGTATCGGATATAATGTATATCCGATGCTAACCTGCTTCCGAATCGGAGGAGTCTGAAGAACTGCTTGAAAGGCTGCTGCTACTCGAGTCGGTATCACTTGATGAGGAACTCGAGGCAGTTAGGCGAGGTCCACCAACAACATCAACTGATTTGTTTTCTTCAGCTGTAGAAAGCGTAGATACCAAGCACACACAAACAAGACACACACAATTGAGTTAGAATGAAATTTATTTAATCTGAATATCCTAATCTTCTAATTTTTTTCAAGTTTATCATAATAAAAACTACTAATAATAGCTCTAAAAAGTTAACTTTTAATAAATATAGGCTATATGGATAATTTAATTAAAAATTTATTTGGAATTTTTTTATAGCTGATTATATTGTTTGGGGATTGTCCACATATTACGTAACGCGTTAGGGGGATGGGGTCTGGACAAAATTTTAGTACAAGTCCTCCAGCAAGTGGACGAAACATTGTCTGGGGTCAAATAAAGTTTTGTTTTAGAAAAATTTTTGACTATTAATTGAACCTACTGGTCCGAATCCTATTGGAAATTGTTCAGAAGGTTCCTGAGCTTCATCAAAAATGTTAGTAATTATTAGGGTCCGACCGAAACAAGATTTTCAGCCGAAACCGAATATTCGGCCTCAATCGGCCGAAACCGAAACTTGTATTTCCTATAAAAAATTATTATTATTTTACCTTTTTTTTTTTTTTTTTTGAAATTTTTTTCCGCTCTGAGGAAAATTCCCCCCCCCCTCCCCCTCCCCTCCGTGAAAATCATTTTACCTTTTTTTTTTTTTAGGGAGATTAAATTTTTCCGCACCTTTTCCGCTTTTGCAAATCATTTGACTTTTTTTTTTTTGCATGCGAGTCTCATTCCATCTTTTCAGACTCAGGTTTCGGCTACTTTATGGCCGAAACCGAATATTCGGTCGGTTCCTAGTAATTATAGCTTAGGAGATCCGAGGGTTTCTATATTTGTGACATCACAATTCAAAGTTGAATTTATAAAAATTTTTTTCGTATTATTTATCGATGTCAGCTAAGTAGTGAATAGTACTATTTGATATTTAGTTATGTGTATTTTGTGCGGACGCTTGCAGGGCTAATAAATTGTCATGTGACTGTTCAGAACTTAGCAAATATATACGTATATAATAATTTTCTTTTGGCAATAATCAGCCAAATAAATTATAAAAAATATTATTAAGGAACAACAGATTACGGTGCGGGGGGGGGGGGAGTCGGAGGACTAGAATATAAAAAGACAAAAAAGACGTGACGTAATATGTGGACGACCTTTTGTAGGTATAATGAGAAATTAAAGAGAGTGCAGCTAAGCGTCATTTCATTTATTTCCCCTCTCAAAGTTGACGTTTTCGTCCTGTTTAGGACCATCTTCAGAGCACTGGGAGTGTCATTATCAATATGGATTTCAACATTTCACCTTTACATCAATCGTTGCTTTTTATTTTGATACTATAAAGTAGAAGGTGAAATGTATATCCGCAAATTATATATATGACTGCTCACACCGAATTCGGCTTACGGATTCATCTAATTTATTATCATGTGACTGTACAGAAATTAGCAAATATATACGTATAAATGATTTTCTATTGGCAATAATCAGTCAAATAAATGTATTTGCGCAAATTATATATATATTTCTGATTACACCTATGAATTCATAAGTTGAACTCTGTGTGAGCAGTCATATATATATAATTTGAGGACTTGGCCATTATAAATACATTTTATCTACTACTTTATATAAAAAAATGTACAAATGTTGAAATTCATATTGATAATGACACCCTAGTGCTCTGAAGAGGGTCCTAAGCAGGACACTTCAGCTCTGAGGGGAAAATAAATGAAATTGAGTTTAACTACACTTTCTTTAATTTCTCATTATACCTATAAATAAAAATTCTTCTTTCTTTATCTGAGTTTGTATTTCTAACACAAGTCTATTCCTACTAATATCCCTATTAACTCAATCTAAGAAAGTCATTACTATAAATTTTAAAATTGGAAGAATATTTAAATATAATTTTCTTAAATTAGTTTCATATTTTTGGAGGGATATTAATTTAAAAAAAAATTTAAATGACCTTATCAAATCAAAAAGTCCTAAAAAGTAAAGTTTTCAAGTTTTAAAATTAGCCTAATAATTCTCCAAAATATTTCGATCATTGTAAATTATCCTAACTTGAAATAAATCCATTATTATGCCGGAATTCGAACCGACATCAATATTGTTTCTTTTGACAAAAGACACTAAAAATATTTGTAGTATTTGGTTTATGGGCTATCTATCCATAATAATTTATAACTATTCTTAACCAACTCCATAGTTTTTGTATTAAAAATTTTTCAAATTGTATATTAGGTAATTTATCGTTGAGGTACTCACATTTCTTGAGGTTGGGTTTTTTCGAAGTGGTTGAACCAAGCTGCCCAGTTACATCCTGAAGCCTTTTCTCAAGTTCTTGTTTCTTTTCGGCCATTTGTTCATCTTTAGATTTACCCGATAATTTTTTATCTAAATTAAAAATCATGTTATTGATTAGGTTTAGATCAATTAAGAGAAATATGGAGTATTTTTCTTTTACTTACGTGGCTTTTTTCGTAGACACGATGCGACATATGATTCTAATTCACGCAACGTTGATGGTTTCAGAGTTTCAAAATCGATTTCAATTTCATCAGGATTTGAATCTCTTAATGATGGTTCTCGCGATTGTATAATATGCACAACCCGACCAAGTTTATCTCCTGTGAATCATTTGTAAAAATATTAAAATTTATGTTGTTTAAATTTTTTTTTTTTTTTTTTTTTTTTTTTTTTTTATTAGTTTTTTTTTAATCAGTAACTCAAAATAATCATAAATGCGAACATCAAAAACAATCCAAGTATAAAACATACTAGGGTGTTAATGAAAATCCTTCATATGACGCGCATGAGCATGTTAACATCATTAAGATATCAATAAACATGAAAACATAGTTTGGATTAATTGTGTTAATATTATATATATAAAAGGAAAAGAAAAAAACATTCAGCTGGTTTCAACTTAAATAAGAGATTGGATATAAATAAATTCTTACCTGGCAGTTTATTAATGTCAAGACTGAGTTGTCTTTTCTCATCATATGACATTGGTTTGGCATTATCCTCGTCTTCGGAATCAAAAGCAGGGGGTTGGGCTGCAATAGCATTCTTCTTTTTAGCGCCTGCAGATCGTGAATTAGCTTTTTGCCTTTTAGTAGGAGGAGCGGCTGGTGGAACTCCTGGATTGCCTGGACCGCTGGTCCCGGTGGCGCCAGCAGCTGTAGCAGCCGGAACTGCTCCAGCTGAAGTGGCTGTAGCGGCAGCAGCAGCGGCCGCCTTGCCCTGGCCCCGAACCGCCTTCGTCTTACCCGGTTTACCAGGAGGGACGGTGACGGCCCCGGGGCCAACGGCGGCGGCCCCCCCATGTAGAGGAGGCTGCTTGCCGGAGGCCACTGCTCCTGTCGCGGGATGCATTAAATCGCCAGGCATTTTTAGGTCGCCACCGAGACCAACAAGTCCCGCATTTGCATTCGCAGCGAGACCATCTGCAGCTGGCACCGAACCTACTGCCCCTCTAAGTTCTTTATTTCCAGAATTTGAATGTTTATCAGTTTTGCTGGTCCTTTTCCTCTTTTTGTCTTTTTCTTTTTTAAATTTCTTTATTCTCTTAATCGAACTTTCCTCTACCAATTTCCGCATTTGATCTTGCATAGCTTTCAACTATAAAAAAAAATTTAATTTTTTAATTATACTTAAATAAGACTTGATAATGAATGATAAATGAGTTATTACATTTATTATTATTATTGAGAAAAAATTCATAAATCAATACCTGTTCTTGGAGAAGGGCCAATTTTCGTACCCTTTCACCCTCACTATTGTCACTTTCGCTATCAGATTCAGAACTTGATTCTGAACCACTTGAACTAGATGAAGTTTTCATTGTGGGCATTACGATACTGCTGGCACCACTTGGAGGTTCATCAGGAATTTTCGCATACCTATTGTTTAAATATAAATGGGTTATTTTTCTAAGTTAAAAAAAAAATAAACAAATTCTAAATTTTAAATGAAAATACTCGCCTCATTTCGAAGACATCCTGTAATTTCCTAGCCATAGCAACAACATCATGATCTGGAGGATTATATTTATAACAATTTGTAAAAATTAGCCGAACATCCATGGCAAACTCTCCTGCTGTCCGGTATTCACGATTGTCCATTTTTTGCTAAAGAAAGATACATATAGTTATAGAAGTATATATATATATATATATATATATATAACCAAATTTAATTCAACAGTGAAAGTAAATAGAATAGTGAAAATATAAATTTAATATTAACTTACCTTAACTGTCCCCAAATCCATTGGTTTTTTGATTATTTCATGATAATCAGTAAGTCCCAATAACTCAGCATCAACGGGTTTATAAAAAGGCCACGCATATCCCTAAAAATTTAAAGCAAATAAAATAAAAATTCTTTCAATTTTTTTTTTTTATTTATGATTAAAGAAATGATATTTACCGAATGCTTCTTAGAAAAAAGTTCTTTTAAAATTTCATTACATGCTTTAAGAGAATCGTTGAGTTTGTCTTTAGGTTTACCACCAGGATGAGGGGGCTGAAACAAGAATGGTTAAACTTATATTATTCCGTTAAACTAAAAAAATGAAATTTTATATATAATATATGGACCCTGTTATGCAATGGTGTTCAAAGACCAAAAAATTCAAAAATGAGTTAAGCACGGAATATTGTTTCAAATGCTTTAATTAATAGTATTTTTTTATGAAATATGTCCTAAAAAAATTTATATTTAATGTTACTTGCACAATTGACAAGAAAAATTATATATAATCCAATGTAAACAAAAAACTTTATTGTTGATTTTCTCAAAACTCGATGTTTGGTCTTTGACACACCATTGCATAACAGGGCCATATAATAATAATGGTAAAGAAATTCTTTGTTATTTCATTTGTTAAATGGGGTGAAAGAGAAAACTACAAAAAAATAATAATAATAAAATAAATTATAATAATATAATTCCAATATTTATTTATATACCCGAGGGGGGTGGAGGGGGGGTGCCGCCGGGGGTTGAACCACGAATCCTCCAATTTGTACTCGGGGGTATCCTTACCACTAGACCACAGCACGGCATTCGGGTATATGAATTCACTCAGAAAGAAATTTTAATCATCAGAAGAAATGGACCCAAATTCAGCCCCACAAATTTCTTCCTCGACCAGGTGCAATATAGATGGACTAATTGAGAAGACCTTAACTTCAATTAATAAATAAGAAATAATATTTAAAATATTATATACATCGCGTATGTAAACCGCAAGAGGGAAATTTATATATATAATTCCAATATTTTTTAAATTCATATACCCGAAAAAGCACACCCTTACTTTTTTCGGGTATATGAATTAATAAATATTGGAATTATATAAATTTCCCTCTCGCAGCTTACCTACGCGATGTAAATAATATCTTAAATATTATATATGTAATTTCTTATTTATTAATTAATTAAATTTGAGGACTTCTCAATTAGTCCAGATTGCACCTGGTCAAGGGAGAAATTTGTAGTGTCGAATTTGGGTCCATTTCTTCTGCTGATTAAAATTTCTTTCTGAGTAAATTCACATACTTGAATGCCGTGGTGTGGTCTAGTGGTAAGGGCACTCCGAGTACAAATTGGAGGATCCGTGGTTCAACTCCTGGCGCCACACCCTTAATTTTTTTGGGTATATGAATTAATAAATATTGGAATTATATAAATTTCCCTCTCGCGGCTTACATACGCGATGTATATAATATCTTAAATATTATATATGTAATAAATTATAATAAGGATATAAATTTTTTGATCAGTTAAATGATAGTTAAAAATAATGAACGGACGATCGATCCAGATTATTCCATTCTTCTGGCAAAATGCCTTAAGATTGTATATCCTCTAAATGTCTTACAATTGTTAGTCTATAGACATTTTTTTATTAAAAACATATAAACAATAAATTATTTTTATGTGCTTAATTATAATAAAAATCTTTATTTCCAAATAAAATAAACGATCGGTTGGCTTTTTTTGCAGAGGATTTTCATTCAAAGAGGTAAAAATGTTTTTTTTTTATTAAAATTTATATCTATCTAACGAATGTGAAGAAAAATTAACTTTTTGCAATAATGATTCAAGTAAATGGTATAAAAATTGCCATAAAATTAACCTTAGCAAAATAATTATGTATAAAATTGTTTTGAAAATGTTATATAACATGCTTAAAATATATTTATATTAATAAATGAAAATGAAATGTTTTGATGTTGATTTTGATTTGATTAGCATACAAAATATACACAATAGAGGAGATTAACATACAATATAGTACATTTACTTTGTTAATAACTCAAATATACTGTATAATCTATATTTAAAATATAATCTTAGGTAAGGTGTCATTGTATGTTGTTTTCTACTCATTCAGAGAATGTTTTAATTCATTATTATCAGATATACAAAATGGCTTCAAATATTAAAATAAAGAATCTCATATTCATTTAAGAAAAGACAGTACCCCATGGGATTATTGTGTTTTTTTGCCAAAAATATTTTATTCACTTTAATCTAATTTGATCAATTGAAACTGGCAATTGCAATTGTCAATTTAATTGAAGGGTACGATTGATGTATTTAACCATCGCATCAATTCTTAATTGTTCTGTACATCAATGCCCGTCAATCAAAATTTCTAACAATCGCCTTCATTCTCAATTGTCTCCAAGATGGTCAATAAGTCGCATCAATGATATATCATTGCAAATTAAATTGCAATTTTTATTTATCGTCTACGGGGGGCTCTAACGTATTTTTTCTTTTTCTTTGCCTAAAGACAATTTGTAATGGTAGTATAATAGACAGTACGTCTAGAAAGTAAGAATACTAGCCTCTGACGCAATAAAAGATTTCTATAATTTTTTAATTTTAAAGTTTTATTTTCATATTAGGGAGCGTACAAGTATATATAACGCAATTTTTGAAGATTTTTGACCCCCTCCCCCCCGACGTTAGGTAACGCTTAAGTGGCCATTTTTATCTAAAAGTCACAATTTTGTTGCCCAAAGTATCGAAAAGTCGCTAAAAACCTGTACGTAACTCGTTGTTCAATCCCCCCTCCCCCCTTGTAACGCATGGTAACGTTTTACGAGACCCCCTCCCCCCCCCAAATTGCGTTACGTAATACTTATACGCTCCCTTAATTTAGAGCTTTTTTTAAAAATTTAATTTTGTTAAAAATCTGGAAAGGCGATATTTCCCGGGTTACACTGCTCACCTCGCAGCTGACTGGAATCTAGACAGTCATTTCAAAAGTATTACAATAGTTTTCCTTGAGTGAGACCAAAGGAACTCCCATTTACTAAAGTCCGAAATTCAATTTTTGAGTTAAGCCTACCAAACTTTATTGCCCTGCTATTTAAATGTATATGTCAAATGCCTTTTTTCAAATTGTTAAATTTTGGACTTTTGCCACTATGATTCTCAGCAGGCGATATGGCGGTGCCTGGATTCAAACCAGGAACATTCGCTTATCATCTCCTTTTATCCGAATACCCATCTAGTAAATGATTTTGTATTTTCCTAGTAAATGAGTTTTTTCTATTTTAATTCTTCCTTTGACTGTCAAGCTCTTGCCATTAACCAAAAACCTCATTAAAACGCGAATCATCGAATTATACTAACATAAGTCGATTCATTATTTTAACCAATAGGTAGAGATCAGGGTTCGTTTGTTGCTCTAAGCGAAGAAATTATATGGATACCAATTAATTAAAAAAAGTGGAAACGAGGCCTAAATGGGCTCAAAAAGCGGGCCGAAAAAGATACGTTAAAAAAAGTAGGTCCAATCCGATTAATATTTTCGATAGATAATGAGAACCTTTTATTTTAAAAATAAAAAAAATTGTTATGATTGTAAAACTGTAATATATATATTTATTCATAAGTTTAGTAGTCTATAAATTGAATATTTAAAAAAGAAAAGAAAATAAATAAAAAGAAATGAGGGGTGAGTGATTGATAGTGTACCTGAGCAGGGAGGCCTGGTCCGAGATGAGGCATCGTGGCTGGATGGTAAGTTAGGCCGTCCTCGGCTTCCCGCTGAGGCTGAAAGACAGGTTTGTGGGCGGAAACCGCCTTTGTGTAAGCAACAAAAACGGGAAACAAGGAAGAGAAAAAAAAAGCATAGTCCGGAAGAAAAGAGCAAGATGAACATACTTCACAGATATTTTCAGTAAAGACAAATAGCTAAGAAACAAGCACTACATTATGTGTGAAATGAATTGTATGAAAACATGCAACATTTAAATATTATAAGAACTATTTTCTTATTATAAAAACTACTTCATATGATAATATTACAGAAATTTATTTATTTTTAGTACTGGTTTGAAAATTTTTAAATAATTAAAAGCCCCTAAACAATTTAAGCCTTTACTAAGATAGAAGAAGAACATGTTGTTGTTAATTACCTTTTTAATCTGTCGACCTGAAGAGACTCTTCGTGTAGATATCTTGGCCGCTTTAGGATCAATTGGAGGATACATTGGATCGAAAGCATTTGCAGTTGGAGTTGTAGTATCTGCTTTCCTTTTTACGCCTTTCTTTACCTTAAAAAAAAAAAAGAAAAAATATATATAATAAACAATAAAAAAATATCTTAAAGCAGTTTTAAGTTTTTTTTTAAATATTTCAAGAACCAAATGGATCTAATAAAATTTTTGTATGCTTTTGATTATAATTTAACGTGCTTTTTATAAATTTAACTAAGTTTAGAAAGAAACATATTTAAAAAATAAAATGAAATAATGTTTTATAAGGAATATCAGAGAGAGAGAGTAGAATATAAGATTAAAAGAGGGATGAAATGATTAAATTAATGTAGGAATAGGTTTAAAAAGGTAAGAAATATCAATTCTTAGCCTCGCGTAAATAAAATTAGATTATTCTTTTTTATAAACAAATCACTTCAAAATATTTGCCTAAAAAAGAGATTCAAGAGATATTTTATTTTGAATCAAATTTCCTAATTTCAATAAACAACTTAATGTTCATTAGCATCAAAAATGTTTAATAATTAGAATATTTTTTTTGTATTTTTTTTTCAAACAGTTAGCTCTTTCAAAGCATCACAAGACAGTTGTATTCTAGAATTTTTGTGCAATATATATATTTTTATATATATATATATATATATATATATGGCTCATCCTCAGAATTGACTATTAGTTTGCTAAAGCCTCAAATAAAAAAATGTCTTTTCCAAAAGACAGGAGGCGTTTTGAACAGAGAAATCGCATCTCAAATATCTTTCATCAAGATGCCAAAGTTTAAACGTAAACAAATGTACAGCAGTTTTAGTGCTGTGCAATACGGTGCTTCAGATAGATTAAAAAATGAATTAGTTTTATTCTTTAAAAAGGTTATTAACAAAATTCAGACATTAATTTATTCCTAAAGAAAATTTATATACTATTTGCCATATATATATATAAAAACAAATTTGGCATACAAGAGTAAATTTCTTAGTGTTATATGTGATCTTATGCAAGTGAAATATATTAGAAATTGATAATGATAATTTTGATTTTTTAATTAAGTCTAAATAAGTGTGTATTTGTTTAATGTCTTGGTGTTAAATGTTAAAATATAAAATTAAATATATTTTAACATTTAAATTACAAGTTATAAACTTACATTTCTAAAAGAAATCTTCAATCTTATTACAAAATTACAACTAAGCCCGAGCATTTGGCCCCCTATCGGAAATGAATGACCACTTTCGACCGGAATATGTCTGTAAAAATAAGTTTAAAAAAAAAATTGAATTTGAATTATTGTGCGTAGACTAAGTTTGAATAAAATTTGGAGAGAGAGGGAAAGGAAGGAAGATTAATTTAATTTATTCTCTAAAGAAAAAACAAATTTTCAAGATGGATTATTTACAATAAAGAGATAAGTATAATCTGGGCCCCCGAAAAAAGCAGAAAAACTGAGAAACAATTCCAAAATTATAAACATATTGAGCCAAAAGCATACAAAAATAAATAACCATTTATACTATTTGAAATTCTGCACTTTACATTTTCTATATTGAGTACCATGGTATATAAAATAATAAAAGAAATTAATTTAAAAATAATTGGTTTTATATACAGAAGTGTTGTAATTGAATGTAAATATTATTTCAAAAATACATTTTAGCCTGGACATGCGAAATAAATAGTTAGGTAGAAAAATTTTTTAGCTACATTACAAGCTCTAAACAAACTATATTCAAGTGTATTTATTAAAAAAAAAGAAAATATAGTATATTCCTATTATTGTTTTTTATTAAAAATTAGCTAAGATTTAATAAAGTAGATAATAAGAATTTTCAATGTGATAATAAGTTTGATTTTTGGGAATAGCAAAAGGTATGCAATAGAATGAATTTGTTTTAGTTTTTAAATAGCAAGTTTTCAAGCAATCTTTATTAGAATTTGTCATTATTTAAGTTTGAGAACCTCTGTTTTAGACAACTCGAGTGGATAATGCATTTGGTGGCTCTTAAAAAACCTCTGCAAAAAATTATTTTATTTTCTTGAGTTATTTTATAATTTCAAGTTATACTGGATTATCTGAGACTTCAAACTTCAAGCACAATTTATCTTTAAATGTCTAACTAACTAAAGAAATCAAGCATAAATATACATTTAAGTTTTCAGTGCAACAATTTTAAGAAAGAATCTTATGTATTATTAAATTATAAAAAGCAATTTTAAAATAAATATTAAGGCCCGCCAAGTTATAAAAAAGTTAAAGATTAGTTAATGAAGATGAGAGAAAAAAAAACAAAAAGCTAAGAAGCAATCAATAGTATAATCATAAGCAGTTTTGATATGATCTTCAGGCAGATTCCAGGACGACGGGGACTTTGGTTACCTTGGCGGGCTGTGCAGGAGGCGGCATTACACGAGGCCCTCCTGCCAGGACCGCTACAGGTGAAGGCATCCCAACACCTGCGACGGTGCCGACAGAGTAACTTCCGGTTCCGGATACAGGGTTGCCGCCAACGCCGTCAGATACCTTCACGAGAGCCGGAGGTCACGCATACAAGGACACACCAACGAACGAACATGCGATCGTACCCAAGGCGACCAAATTAAAAAATGTGTAAGAAACACCTCAAGCAAAAAGGAATCAATGAGGTGGTGAAAAGAAATGCCTTTTGGATGATATCTAAAGAATAGTGTATGGGGGAAATCAAATGGTAAAATAAAATTAGGACTACTTTCAGAGAGGAAATACTACAAAATAAGGTAGGTCTTTATTTTTTATAGTCTATATCCTTTTAAGATAGTGTTCCAATGTGTGATGAAAATAGTCTTTCATGTTTTATTTGTTAATAAACGCTTATACCAAATTATCTAGAGTAAAAGATATAATTAGTGGATTTTTGTTGTAGAAAAGTTCAATTTTTTTTTTTTTATCATTAAGACAATCTTATTTTTTGTATCCTGGCTACAAGAGTTGTAAAGATTCAATTTTGATATTTTGATTTTAGTTATCAAAAGAAGGCTATTCTCTAAAGATGATTTATGCTGATGAAGATAAAATGAAACAAAGCCAATTCAATCAATGGACTAGAGCTAAGAGAATGAAAAAACACTAATATATTCAAACCAGATATTTATTATAAAAGATAGTCAAGCTTAAAAAAGTTGATCAACTATTTTTTAATATCATAAAGGATCATACTTTTTATTTCATTTGAATTTTTATAGAAATTAAATGGAATTAGTTAACAAAAGGCATTTCAAGATGTAAAAATAAAATAAATTATAATCAATCAAAAGTGCAAAGCTTTAATCGTCTTGGCGGGCCCAGATTATAAAACTTGTTCTTCCGATTCAAAAGAATGAATGGGTTAGGGATTTTAATAATAATAGAATAAACAAAGTTGGAGAAAAAGAGTTAAGGAAAGCGCCCAAAGAGACACACCCATATTTAAAAGAAAAACATACCTGTTTAGGCAGTGAATTGTGTACGGGGGGTGTCACAATCGGAGGTTGAGGTCCAGATGCTGCAGTCGGCACAGTGGTCGTGGCGGTACTTCCTGGTACCGTCATTGGGGGTTGAGCTCCTAGTGATGGTGGAGGGACAATCCCAGTAGTACTAGCCACGGCCGTACTTGATGGTACTTGAACTGCGGTGGCTGTTGGCGCAGCCGCTGCTGCGGGAGGCGGAGATGCCCCTAAAGCATTTGGGACTGAAGAGCTAACTGCTGTACCGGCATTAGTGGAGGATCGTCCTCGACCTCCACTAGATGGGATACCTGCTCCGCTGGTACCTCCAGCGGCTGTAGTGGCTGGTGAGGCTCCAACCACAGGAACAGGTGCTCCAGCAGTTCGACCTTTCTTGGCGCCCTTTGGTCCTTTTGGGGGAGGAGGATCCAATTCGATTTCTTCTTTGGGCATGGCAGCCACCTATTAGAAACCGAATATATACAGAATATAAGAATAAAACTTCAAAAAATAATTTATATTAAAATCCGAGAAAAAAATTACAATTTTTTTTTCAAGAGAAAAATAATAAATAAAAGAATCAAAAATTGTACAAATTACCTAAGTCTTTCTAAATCTCTCCTAAAGATATCCAACTCAATTTAAGCGACGGACCACTTTTACACTTGGATTTTAACCGTGGTAAAATTAAAACATTAAAAAATTCTTAAAATGTTTGGAAAGTATTTTTAAAAAAATGTACTATTACAAATATCTGTTGGACGATTCCTTTTTCTTGTTTACACTATGAAGCAGTGCCGACGCAATTTATTTATTTTTTTCATAAATTTAATAAAAATAATATTATTTAATAATAATTTTTATAAATTTACAATCATTTTCTTTAATAATGACACCCGCCTCGCGGACTACCAATTGGGAACTACAGTTTTTAAATAATATATATAGACTAACTAGATATTCAACGATAATTTCTTAGCTAAATATTGTAATTTATTTTATTTAGTATATAGAGAGGGATACAAACCTTAGTGAGGAAGATTTTTTCAAGAGTCTGGGCCATGACCACAACATCTTCGCCAGGTTTGTTATAAACATAACAATTGGTAAACATAGTATTGAAGTCTTGAATACATTCTTTGCCAGACCAGTAATAATTATGTTCAAGTCTTTTTTTAATTGTGCCGAGATCCATTGGTTGGCGAATGATTCGGTGATAATCCTGAGAATTTTAAAATTACACATTTTTTTTAGTTATTAGAACAATATGAACTAGGAATAAATTTGTGAAAAAAATGAAGCTTTAGTGATTTTTAGCAGGAATAAAGTCTAAACAGCTTGGATTATTTCTTTATTGCATTCAAACTCACTGCGACTATGCGACCATCTTCATGGCTAGGGTTCATTCAATTGAAACCATCTTATGTTCATTGATAGACCAGACATTTTTTTTAAATTTACTATCTATTTGTTTACATTCATACAAGGGCGGATACAGGGGGTAAAGGGGATAATTACCCCCCCCCCCCCCCGAGATTTGAGGAAAAATATTTTTTTGGGAATTAAATTTTAAAATTTTAAACATTTGATTTGTATATTTATATTTTGGTAAACAAGTACAGAATGCACCTACACCTTTAAATTATCGAAAGTAATTATGTGCTGTGCGGCCGTTCACACCAGATTACCCCCCCCCCCCCCGAGGATCCGCTCTTGCATTCATAAGATACAAAAATATTTTTTATTTTTTTTTTTTGATTTTAATAAATTTTAATTTTTCTCCCCCAATAAAAAAAAAATTTTTAAAAAAACAAAAAAAAACAAACAAAAAGCAGACAGACGGGGAGCGAAATATATAAAAGAAGGATTTTTATATATCACATTCTTAGTTTTTAAACATTTTTATATATAGAAAAATCAAAGTAAAGATAAGGGCAGGTAAAAGAATTTGTCCAAAGGGTAAATTTCTAAAGACTAACGGGCCTTTTAATTGGGATGTTTTCAAGTTTTAGGATAGTTCATTTTTAGTTTCTAAAAATATCTATTTTTGCAATAGTGAAAAATTTCTAATAATAATCTTTTCCTGTACCCTCGCAGCGAAATAACCTTTTATAAATTTTTAATCTTTTGTTTTTCCCTTTTAATCAAAAAACAATTTAATTCTTGCTTGATGACTGGTTAAAGGTTTATCGCCTTTTGTGAAACGTTTCTAAAGATTTCCCATAACTTTTTTTGTTAAATAATTTAAGGAATGTCAAAATAAATGGATAAAAATAATATGAATTATTTTTCAGCTTCATAAGTTTATTTTGCATTTAATAGTACTTACAGGAAGGTTAAGTTTTCTTGCATCAACTGGCTGATGGAAAGGCCAGGCAAAATGGTGTCTCATAACGGGTTTGAGCACGCACTTTTGCAAGAATTGCAGTTGGTTGGTGACCCTTCCGGGGCGCGATGGATGAGGCGCCACCGGGGGTTGCACCACGCCATTGACTGGCTCGACATGGGGCTCTTCTCGGGGAGGAGGTTCCTAAAAAAAAAATACAATTATTAGACCTATCATACAACTTTGAAGAAAGCTAATTTATGGAAAAGGATGTACATACATGAGGAAGAATAAAATATTTACAAGACAGTAAGAAAGTGAAGCAAAAAAATAAAAGTAATGAATTTGAAATACAAGGAACTACAGCTATAGACTATAATATAATAAACAACTTTTTTAATGTACTTATTTTTAAATATTTTGGTTTTTCAAGGAATATCGAATTGATTTCAACAGTATATTGTTTACATTATGAACCTTCTCTGCTGTAATATGGAATATTCATTTTTATATAGGAGAAATAAATAAGCAAGAAATTCGATTGAGTAGGGTGAGAAACTTTGTAAATAAAATAGAATAAATAATTAATAATATAGAAAAAATGGTGGTGTGGAAGAGGAATCTTTAAGTTGGCCTTGTGCAAATGGAAGTACACAGGAAAAAACCGAATAGGCTGATGATCCCATAGGTGATCCAGGGTTCGATTCGAGGAGGTCAACCAGCAAAATACACTAAGAAACATTAGTAAGAGAAGCTTTTTGAAGTTGTGGCTGTGATGAGATCACAATGGAGAACTGGAGATATCAGCCAAATTGAGATTATCCAGGTTAATAAATCTCCCAGAATAAGTCGTTTCGGGCTGAATTTATTTGGCCTGGCCATCTTCAGTTATCGGGAATAATACACATAGTGCAAGTGCACATGTCATAAAACCGTCAGGACTCGTCAATAATAAAATTTATATGCTTCATACGAAATTATATGGCTCCTGTGCTATCTCTGAGCTTGGGCACAGGAGTCATATAATTTTGTATCTGAATGAATAATACACATAGTGCAAGTGCACATGTCATAAAACCAGAACTCGTCAATAATAAAATTTATGGACGCCTCTCACATCAATTTAATTCGTAAATATTTCGACCGGCATCACGCCTGGTTATCATCAGTACAAAAAAAAATGATTTTTCGGAGGGCCCGTGTCAACCAATATGTTAAAAATAATTGTATAATTCAGAGAAGAGGGGGACTAAATTTATATGCTTCATACAAAATTATATGGCTCATGTGCTATCTCTGAGCTTGGGCACAGGAGTCATATAATTTTGTATCTGAATGAATAATACACATAGTGCAAGTGCACATGTCATAAAACCAGGACTCGTCAATAATAAAATTTATATGCTTCATACAAAATTATATGACTCCTGTGCCCAAGCTCAGAGATAGCACAGGAGCCATATAATTTTGTAGTCCTGGTTTGATGACATGTGCACATGCACTATGTGTATTATTCCCGATAACTGAAGATGGCCAGGCCAAATAAATTCAGCCCGAAACGACTTATTCTGGGAGATTTATTAACCTGGATAATCCCAATGTGGCTGATATTTCCAATTCTCCATCGTGATTAGTAAAATAATTTTATTTTTCAATGAATTGTACAGTGAGGGTCAATATTAAGTCCCACCCATGCGTTTTTTTACTTGTGATGATTATTTCATTGTTTTTATAAAAGAAAATGAAAATCTTTATGGGTCGTTTTGATAACTTACCTACCCCAACATTAAAATAGCCTCCCTATGGGGAAATACATGGTGTGTGTCCTTCAGCATTAAAATAGCTGGTTTTGATAACTACCTACCCCAACATTAAATGCCTCCCTATGGGGAAATACATGGTGTGTGTCCTTCAGCTATTTTAATGCTGAAGGACACACACCATGTATTTCCCCATAGGGAGGCTATTTTAATGTTGGGGTAGGTAAGTTATCAAAAAGACCCATTGGAAATTTTCTAGATTTGGACCATGAAAGTTTCCATTAAAAAATGTATATTTTTTTAAAAACAATGAAATAATCACAAGTAGAAAACGCATGGGTGGGACTTTATACTGTCCCTCACTGTACCTGAAGGCCACAGAATAACGTTATAAAATCAAATTATTTTACAAATGATACTGTGAAAGCCTAAACACCAAAACACTAAGAAATATGTCAAAATATTATCTAGTATTGGGACCGTGGAAACCCATTTCTAAATATTTTTTTTCTAAAAGAACCCAAATCATTCAGGAATCTTTACTTATCTCCTCTTCTAGTTTTTCAAGAAGGGCGGTGAATCTGTCAAAATTATTATAAATTTATTTTATTATCTATGAAATGAAATTATTTGTCGTGAAAGTGTCTATTGGGAAGGGAGAGGGGTGGAGGGGATCATTTTCTCATTAAGCCATTGCCAGAGATAACCTCGCTTGAAAATTTCAAAGGTGATGCACTTCCAAAGAACATCTCTCTCCAAATTTTGTCTACTATTTTCTTGTACAAAATGTTATTTAAATCTCCAAAAGTTTTAATCAACTTTTCTTTTTGGGAACTCCGATTACAGTTGGAGAAATAATGGACGAAATATTGTCAATTCTTGTAGTTAATTTGTATTATTAAATAGTAATTTAAATAAACTATAATTAAAATCAATTCATGTAGAAAAATCTGGTGTGTAGGTCGCAGAGCACACAACTTTCTCTTAGCTACAGTAATTGAAAGTTGTGTTCTATGCTTGTCACACCAGATATTTTTTGTGCTGGTATAGATTTTAGTTTCCTTCAGTACATTAGAATTAAAGATTTAAAATTTATAAACATAGAAAAATATTTATATTTTTAACGAGACTGTGAGTGTTTTTTATTGGTGAGGCCAAACATCCCATGGGCCCCGGGAATCGAACCCAGGATCTCCGCCATGCTGGGGCATAGGCGGAGATCCTGGGTTCGATTCCCGGGGCCCATGGGATGTTTGGCCTCACCAATAAAAAACACAGTCTCGTTAAATATATCTATGACTTGTTTAGTCTGAATCGGGGTATTTTGAATACTATTATCTTATTCAAATATATAGATCTCGAAAAATATTTAGCTATTTATATTTTGTTACCATGGAATTAAAAACTAATTGATTTTGTTCGATTATTTTCCCAGCTCAGCAGAGTATAAAATAACCAAAGAAATAAAGTACAAAATGTTTGGGAAAGATGTCCAGTTTGTAGAAAATTTGAAGGCCACAATCGACCTGCGACCACGTCAACCATATGATTATGCAAATTCTCGCAGTGAAAGGTTCACAAAGGAAAGATTACAGAAAGAATACCGGTACGTCAACTAGAAGATTAAGTATCTCAGCTATCTGAATATATCGTACTACATCCAACGAGGGAATAGGGGAAAGTGAAATCAGGCAGTATAAAAGTGGAGTAGTGTAGATCTCCTATCCATGCTAGACATAGTTTGGACAAGAGTTGCAATCAATTATTAGGGAATAATAAGTCCGATCAATAATGTGTCTTTCTAATTTTTCAGAAAGCCTCCGGATAGGAAGAGAGAAGGCATAATAAAGATTATGGCTGTTAAAAAAAGGTTTACCTATAGTGTTTTAATTACAAAGAAAAAGTAGAATAAATTGTGTTTTCCAGACCAGATTCCGTGTTTTCCAGACCAGATTCCTAAGTATAAAAGATATTCTTAAAACCCAGAATAGCACAGTGGCGCAATTTCAAGATGTGCCCCAAAAACATCTATAGAATATCCTATGTACAGGCGGGGAATAAGGCTCTTGTTCGATTCCCCCCAACCCAAAGTCCATGTTAAAAACATTAATAAGTAATTTTAAGGTTGATCTTTGATAAACTATCATTTCCAAAGGTACTAATTGGAAAAATAGCCATATAAAATCTGACGATCATATTCTCCTGCCTTACAGAATATAAATTATTCATCACAGAAACAATGATCTTCTCAGCAAAACTTTTGCTAAACGATTACGATATTAGAGGTAGAGTCAAATTGCACGAATTTAAAGAAAATATTCAACATTTTTTTTTTGTTTACTTTTCAATATAATTTCCCTAAATACATTAGAACACATCACAGCGTGGCAGTAGATACTGCTCCTTTACTTGAATGGATGACTTGAATGGACTTGTTCCTAATGCGCAGTGTTTATCAATCAATAATTTTTCCAAAGGTCCGAATGAATGAGAAGAACGAGATAACTCCGGATGACATACGATTTATGCCTTCAGCTAAGTTAAGTTTGGTTTGATTTAAAGTCTTGGGCAATCGTGCAAAAATTTAATTCCTTTGATTAAAAATTACGGCCTTTTACATCTATTGGCAGTATTGTTGCTGTTAATGGTTATGCGGTTCGAAGAATTCCCATGTAGTAGAACTTCATTATTCCATAATAAGGTTTTACAGCCAGAGGGTTCGTAGGGATGTTGTTCAAACTAGTGTCACGCTAGGATATGTCTTCTAATAAGATAGCAAGTTTGCGAGATATGTTTGTGCTTAAGATTGGGAAAAATTGCACCCTCTGGAGTCGAACCAGAAACTCCACGCTTTCGCGGCGGGTAGACTACCATTAGACATCTCGCATCCGCCTATTATACTAATGAAATTAAAATTTCAATAGGCGGATTAAAATTTCATTAGTATAATAGGCAGACAGATGCGAGATGTTGTGCTTATTGGCCGCTGCCCTAGAATAAGAGTAGTCCACCCGCCGCGAAAGCTTAGAGTTCCTGGTTCGCTCCAGAGAGTGCAATTTTGCCCAATCTTAAGCACAAACATATCTAGCAAACTTGCTATCTTAAACGATATATTGACTGGCTAATGAACAGTCTATTTGAGCATTGATTGAATCATATGAGGGTAAAAATAAGGAAGGAATTCGATACATTTTGAAAATGTATTTCCAAAAAGGGAGGATGCAACGCAATGTGCCAAGAAAATAGCTGCAGTTTAAGGTGCTTTAGTACAGTCCAATGGATCACTGGCTTTAGTTCAGAAAATTTCGATGTCAAAGAAGCACCCGAGTTTGGCCGCCCTCTATGGTTGAAAAAATTGAGCAAGATCGGCATATAAGCAGTCGTGATATTCTGATACTCTTGAGAAACTGGAAATTAAAGGGAGGTGATGTGGAGGAAAGCAGCCTCTATTGATTAGACTCCTTTAAACAAAACGTTCGACCAAAAAAATTGAGTAATCTTCAGTTGCCTACGAGTTTTTATTTGAAAAGTTGTTTTGGAAAGACAATTGAAGATCAATAAATTTGGCTGAAACCTTTTGTTTAAAGGAGTCTGTTTAATTAAAAGAGACTTCCTTTCGGGCTCATTTTTTCCATATCACATCTCGTATATTTTTCACAGCCACATTCTTCATCAAACTGTACATTACCCACAAAACCGTTTAACTAATTGAGTAAGGCTGGATACACAAAGAAGCTCGATGTTTGGGTGCACCATGAATTATCGCAAAAAAATTTCAATAACCTAGTTTTCATGTGCAAATGTTAGTGAAATGTAATCCATTTTTGAAGCGAATAATTAATAAATAAAATAAAATAAAGATGGATCATATATGACAATAATGTAAGAAAAAGATCGAGGTCGAAGGAGATGAGTCATCGTCAACTGTTGCAAAGACAAGTTTGATACCTACGAAAGTTATACTCAGTGTTTGGTGGAATTGGAAATGACTAAGAGGTTACATTACGAGCTACTACCACCTGGTCAAATGATTTTTTTTTTCAATTCTCACACTTTTTTCTCACTCACACACACATTCACATAGTCTTTTCGGCAACCTAGGCCATATAATAACGATAACCGTTATTATTTATAATATCTATTTGGGGGGTTCAGGCATTTCTATTTAAGCTATTTGGTATCTAAATGGCTTAAAGGTCAAACGATTAAATCTGATGTCTACTTTCTCAACAATTATCCAGATTACAGCTAGCAATTCGAGAAAAAAAAAAAAAAAAAAAAAAAAAAAAAAAAAAAAAAAAAAAAACTGTCCGAATTAATCAATACCCAGACAGCTTGGAATATTGGAGCAATTTTGCCAATCTTGCACAATATTGATAATATATCAGCTCTAACAGCAATATTGCCGCAATATTCCTGCATGTTTTAAAGAGGCGGGCATATGAATATTGCAGCAATATTCCCTGATTAGCTTGGAATATTGTCGCTGAAATATTGTCAATAATTTGCAAGATTTGCAATATTGCCAGAATATTGGCAATATATACAAGATTTGCGATATTGCTGCAATATTCCAAGCTGTCTGGGTAGAAAGGGTGTTGTGTTGCTTATTTTTTTTTGATATATTTTTTTTTATCTCCCCCCCCTCCCCCCCTGATTACCATTTTTTCTCTGCAGAATTCCCCAAATGGAAATTTTAGTTCAAAAAAGCCCTTGGAAAATCACTTGGTCCAGTTTTTTGACGATAAACCACACAAGTTCTATAGTGTTGGAATAATGGCACTTCCCCAAAAATGGCAAAAGATCATCGATAATAATGGTATATATTTTGTTTAAAAAAATTTATTTGAAATAAAAGGAAAATTTGATTAAATAATGACAAAAAAATGTTGACAAGAAACAATGTTCAGCAATACATAAGACTTATATTCATATATGATCATAACTCCTTAAACCTGATGTTCAATAAAATTAGATCGAAAAGTTGTGAATTAGGAGTTTCATTGGTTCCTGACTGCCACATGTTTTTATTGATCTTAAAAATAAATGTATTAATATTAATAGAAATGCTTAAGAAAACAAGTTATCAAAAACAAGTCTTTTAATAAAAAATGTTTATTATTTAGAAAAGCAGTATAGATTTTCCCAAATTGTCAACTTGATGATTAGTAACCAAAAATATAATAAAAAGAAAAAATTTAAGCTTCTATAGTACCAAGAGTTAATTTAGAGTTTATATAGTAAATATAAGGTTGTCAAATATCTCCCTTCCGATTTTTTGCTCTTTATTCAATGCTTTATAAAAAGTGTTACAGTGATCGGATTTAGTTCAAATATGCGCCGTTTTGTTCGATAATCTGTTTCCATCTAGACGGCAACTTCATAATACCCACCCTCGTAGAAACCCCCCTCCTTATTTGCGAAGAACTCGGACAGCCACTTTTCACAAGCCTCTTTCGAGTCCAACTTTACACCACCAAGGGCGTTCGCCATGGACAGGAACAGGTGGTAATCACTTGGCGCTATATCCGGGCTATATGGTGGATGCAATAAAACCTCCCATCCGAGCTCCCGTAGCTTCTGACGAGTCATCAACGAAGTGTGTGGTCTGGCGTTGTCCTGGTGGAACACTACACCCTTCCTGTTGGCCAATTCTGGACGCTTCTGGTCGATCGCCTGCTTCAAGCGGTCCAGTTGTTCGCAGTAGATGGTAGAATTAAGCGTCTGGCCATATGGGAGCAGCTCATAGTGGATGATTCCCTTCCAATTCCACCAAACACACAGCAAAACTTTCCTGGCCGCCAAGCCCGGCTGGCCTTCGCCCACGACCGTTTTCGCTTGATATTATCGTATGTGATCCATTTTTCGTCGCCAGTCACCATCCACTTCAAAAATGGGTCGAGTTCGTTCCGTTTCAGCAGCATATCGCAGGCGTTGATTCGGCCCAGAAGGTTTTTTTGCGTCAAATCAAGCGGCACCCAAACATCAAGCTTTTTTTTGCATCCAGCCTTCTGCAGATGGTTTAAAATGGTTTGGTGACTAACTCCCATCTCCTGGGCGATGTCACGAGATGCCACATGCCGGTCTAACTGGATGTTTTCCATGATTTGATCGGTATTCGCCGTCACAGGTCTTCCGCCGGCTGCTTTATCCATGGTGTCGTGTTCACCGGCTCTGAATCGTCGAAACCATTCCTCCGCGATTCGAAGTGATAGAGTACCATTCCCCAAAACACCATTAATCTCACGGAACGTTTCTCTAGCGGATTTGCCTTTAACGAAGGAAAACTTTAAAATAGCGCGAATTTCGGCGTTAGTGAACTCCATGTTTACACGTATATAACTGTTGAACGCAATATCCAAATTAATCATGCATAGCGTCGTTTTATAGGTTATGTCAAGACCTTTCAAATGATGTATAGTTCTGTCACATACGAGCTCTGTGGCGCTTTGTACATAGCCGCGAAATTCAAAAGACAAAAAGGCGGAAGGGAGATATTTGACAACCTTTTATATATTAAGAGTCCAACTTAACCAATAGACATTCAAGAATAATTTGAAAACGAAGAGAGTCTAGTCCTAGTCGCATCCAGATACAGAGTCAATGAAGTGCCATAAAAATCAAAACAAAACTGAACCATACAGAAAAATACAGCTGTAACGATAGCAGGAACTGAACAAAAATATTATATCTGTATGCTTTCGGCGAAAACTTATTGACTATTAATCATTTGGAAAACGACAAAAAAAAAAACAAAAAAAAAACATTTTTGGAGGAAGAAAAGCTGGAACCCGAGATACCTAAACTAAGGCTACATTTCTTTGGCAGTTCCCTGTATAATCGTGTGAGGTAAGTGGTCTGTTTATCATCATCATAGGTATTCTGCTTTCTCTTGCAGGTCTGTTAGTGGCGATTCGTCTTTCTTCATTCCTTCCTTTCCTGAGCTAATCTTTTAATCGCGTCGTATTCATCTCGCTCCTACAAATCATGAGTCATTTATCTCCTTCTCACTCTCTTACACTGACCTAGCTTTCCTTCCAGTATATCTTTCATTAAACAATCGCTTCTCAAATGTCAGCAGCGTTGGGCGAATTGTCTACTTTACTTTGTCTACGCGTAGACAATGTATGTAGACAAATGAACAATATCCATGTAGACAATTAAAATTTAAAAATTTGGCGGGACTAACAACACCATAATTTTTTATGCATCGTCATATATATATATATATATATATATAATTCGAAGAGAAGTTGCTGTTGATGTATGGAATGGAAAAGAACAAGTACAGGTGCAGCAAATGAAGAGAGCCTTTGGATGCTAAATGCCGAAAAAGGAGACGTTTCGGACAAAATTTATTTGTCCATCTTCAGTCCTCGTTGGCTTATAAATTAATTAGGCACAAAGTTGTCATTGTTGTTTTGGCACGAATTTGTGCGCATGTATATTTTTATAAAAATAGGCGAGTGTCAATGTTTCGTGAGTGTCTATAAGATAAAGATATATCTTATAGACACTCACGAAACATTGACACTCGCCTATTTTTATAAAAATATACATGCGCACAAATTCGTGCCAAAACAACAATGACAACTTTGTGCCTAATTAATTTATAAGCCAACGAGGACTGAAGATGGACAAATAAATTTTGTCCGAAACGTCTCCTTTTTCGGCATTTAGCATCCAAAGGCTCTCTTCATTTGCTGCACCTGTACTTGTTCTTTTCCATTCCATATATATATATATATATCCAGTGTTGGTTACTCCAATATTATATCAAATATAGCGAGATATTGGGTGAAAAAGAAACATCTGCCAGTTTTTATGTATATGAATTACTAGGCTGTTTCTAGAAATGACAGATCACTGATCTGAGATGAGAGCCAAAGAAAACAAGCGCTGAGCCATTTGTCTATATTGTCTACGTCTTTGTCTACATTGTCTACTTTGTCTACGTCATGAAGTAGACAAATCAAAATATGCTTAATTTGCCCAACACTGCTTATCAGTATGTGACCTATCCAGGACCTTTTTCTCAGAATTATGTTTTTGAGCAGATTTCGCTCCTCTCCTACTCTACTCAATACCTCTGCATTCTTCACTTTGTCCGGCCAACTAATATTCAATAACCTTCACCAAATCCAAACTTCAAAACCCTCAATCCTTTCCTTATCTCTCTTCAGCAATGTTCACGCCTCACAGCCATACGTAGGCACACTCCAATCGAAAAACTTGACCAATCTTATCTTCAAACCTAGTCGATATTTTGAATGTTTTTTCTCCAAGCCTAGGAAAGATAAAGTATTCAATTTTTTAATTATTGAATGATAATAATAATTTGACTCTTTCAACTGATATCGCCTGCTGAGAATGGCGAAAGTCTGAAATTAAACAATTCGAGAAAAGGCGTTTGAAAGTTTTGTAAACATATACATTTAAATAGCCGGGCAACAAATGAATAGACCAGAATCAATAGCAAAAAATGGAAATATATTTTCGCCACTTTGGCACTTAAAAGAGAAGACTTTTTAACAACGTTTCGTAGGCTTAACTCAAAAATTGAATTTTCGGACTTTCGCCATTATGATTCTCAGCAGACGATATGTCGTCACAATTGCGGAGGTCCCAAATATGGTATAGTCTGTTCTATTGAATCTGTTAAATAAATTTAATTTACTTCGCTTTCAAATTGTTGTACTTAAATAAAAAGTCTTCTCTTTTAAGTGCCAAAGTGGCGAAAATATATTTCCATTTTTTGCTATTGATTCTGGTCTATTCATTTGTTGCCCGGCTATTTAAATGTATATGTTTACAAAACTTTCAAACGCCTTTTCTCTAGCCTACTAAATTTTTAGAGTTAATGGAGTTTTTTGATGTATTAATGTTGCGGAAAAAGATAACATCAAAATGTGTATAATTTTTGCAAAGAGAGGCTAAATTTTCAAGCAGTATGAAATATGGCTGTGTGAACGCTTACTAAGGTATCATTTCACTGTTTTGCAATTGAGTGAATTCTGTAAATTGAAAGGTCGCATCGAATGAATCTACCTGCTATGTATGTATTCCAATGGTGTAACACAAACGTAAGAATTTTTTTGAGTCTCAATCCGTCGTAGTTTGCACTACTAAATAGGAATAGAAAAGAAGGTGAATTATTACAATGCTCATCAATCTCAGTTTGAGCTTAGCTGGGGATTTAAATGTTAACTTTCAACTTCGAATCGATACAAATTAAAGTGAACAACTCAAAACTATCAATATATATATTACTTGTAGAAATAAATTGCTTGATTATCATGCGATATTATTTTTTTTTTTCATGTGAATATGGTTTTCAGAGACAAAACACTCGTCCTATCTTAATTGAATCTCAAGTTTCCAGGTCCTTTGGAACAATAACGAAATTGCGGCGCGTCTAAATCTCTCCCTCGTCTGATTATACAACCTCTTCTAGAAGAAATAAATTCTTTGGCTATCGTGAGATAAATTATTTTTGATTTGAATAATTTTTGAATGAACGAGAAATTGTAACCTGTATCTTGAGTTGGTTATCTTTTAAAAAATGTTTAATAAATTAGTTGAGGAGGGTTAGAGTGTTACAGAGTTTTCGTTATAGAGAATAAACAGGCCAAATTTTTTTGAAATATTATTTGTAAGTAGTCAAGAATTGAAGCCCGGTGTGAAAAGAAATTGAAGTATTTACCAGTCATTCATTCAGTGATAAATGAAGAATCCGTGCGAGTTAAAAAGTACAAAATGCGTGAAAATGTGCTTGTTTATCAATCAAACTCAGTTCAGATAGAATGTTTTATTGTTATTTTTGTCAATTCCGATTATGAATACCGACCCTTGGCTCTTTGGCATCGGAAGCGCTGCCAGCAGTTGCGTTCGCTGTTCCGCCTGCACCGGACCCGCCGCCTCCGGTTTGCGCCTTGCCGCCCGCGCCGCCGCCAGCCTCCTGCCAAGGTATCCATGTAGCCAAAATCCTCCAGAAAACCCTCACTATTTCGCCAGATTCTCCAATACTTAATTCCCATTTCCTTTCTTCCTTCCCTTCCCACTCCAAATCCAAAATATATTTTTCAAAAATATAAAGTTCGAAATGGTACAGTGAGGGACAATATTAAGTCCCACACATGCGTTTTCTACTTGTGATTATTTCATTGTTTAAAAAAAATATAGACCTCTATATATTTTTTAATGCAAACTTTCATGTTTCAAACCTAGAAAATTTTCAAAAAAGATTTTCTTTTATATAAACAATGAAATAATCACAAGTAGAAAGAGCTTGGGTGGGACTTAATATTGTCCCTCACTGTACAACTTTTTTACCTATAAAAACCTTCTCTGATTTAGATTTCATTAGTTTAAATTGAATATTCAAAACAAATCGTTGAAAAGGAAAAAATTGAATTGTTTATAAACGGAGATATGAAAATTATTTTTTATAATAATTTTATAAAAAATAGATTGTTAGGTAAATGATTTGTAAATCTACAGCAATAGTTTTTTTATAAGTATTTATTTTTAATTGCACCGCTGACGTTTCTGAACCATTCTCAGAGTTGGCAAAAATAACCATAAGAGTATTAATTAAAGACTGCTCTGAGGATAGTTCAAACATGAAACCAAAACTTCAGGTGTACAAAAAAAATAAATCCCTAAAAAACTAAATCTGCAATGTCTCATTTGTTACTACCCTCCATTTATATTGATATTTGTATATCCAGTAAATGTCAATCTTCTTTCATCTGTCCGTACCAAAATATACTATATATATAAAGGTATATAACTATAAGAGCAAGAGTATCTTTAAGAGTCTAGTAGTATGTTTAAAGCGCTTGTGTCCGTCAATCATCATGCTCTCTATAAGAATCTTCCAGTTGGGTACCGGAAAATTATTTTGTTCTACAAGCTTTATTACCTTCTGTGTTAATTGCTAAGTAAAGGTTTCTCCCAAAAGAAAAGTAAGGGAAGAACATTTTAGGCCCTTTTCTACGTTTGAAATAATTAAATCATATCATAGTGAGAAGAAAAGCCGAGGGTCTGAGGCGGCTTGAGTCTTATAAGTTCTTTTAGTGGACAGTGAGCTCCAAGGGTGGGGGGGGGGGGCAAGCGAGAGGCGTGTACTCAATATTTAAGTGGGGTAGTTTTCAAATCTAAGATTAATTAGATTTCTGTGTTCAAAAAGTGTGTAGCCTACTTTTTCATTTTAACTTAAAGGGCATTACAAGTAATTATTTCAATAGTTATTGGGATACCCTTATTATTTTCATTTAAAAAAGTGCATTCACTGATTTCATGTCTGATTTTGATGAGTAAAGAGTTTTCTGGGATAGCAGGTAAGGATGTCATCCTTCTGCCCAGTAGATCGGTGTTCGTTTCCTGAGAATCCAGGATTTTTTTTTAATTTGTTTAAGGACTTTTTCGACATCTGAGGGCAATTAGATCCCGTTGCTAATTATTTCAATTGATTGGTATCCAATACAAGTGAAATAAATTTCTCGCCTGAGACGGGATGCGAACCTGTGACCAGGAGATAATGCTCTACCTCTGAGCCAAGGTCAAGGGCAAATTTCATTAAATAAAAATATTTAATTAATGTAAACAAATCCTCAATTACGCTTTGGATTGGAATATTGGATCCCACCACAAGAGTCCTCAAATCTATGATGAGTGAAATTAGCTGTGACACCCCATACTTTGGAAAGGGCGAAGAAGGTTCGCGCCCTCACTGATACATTCTCGAAAGGAGTAAGCTACAGAGAGAGTCCCCCAGACTACGATATCATTCCTAACATAAAAGAGATTTGATAAAAAGGAACCAGCTGAAACTAGACATAGGGTTAGTTCTTAAGCTGGAAATATGAACGGAAGAATAGAAATAGAAAATGATGTAACTTCACAAGGTGCCGATAGAGGTCGATTGGGTTTGAGGTGTATATTTGTGTATTTGTGTACACGGAAGCACCTAAGGAAAATAAAGAGATTTTGGTATTAGTGAATAATATTCTGCCATAAAACGTTGAGGATGTTTCTGCGACAGAGTATTCATTTATCTGGAGTGTGGAAGTGGTTGAGAATGATATATTTAAACTATGGTAGGAGGAGGCAACCAGGAAGAGGTGTCTCTAAATCAATGAAACTTCCAGAATTTCGGACTAAAACGTCGTCAAATTTTCATTGATTTAAAGACACCTGCTGCCATTATTCAAATAGAGAATTCATTTATTATTATTATAATTTGAAATTCCTATGAGGATCTCCGTTATTTATCCCAAGCGCTTTTGTTCATGAGGACTCACTTAAGTGTGATCTCTGGCCGTAGCCATCTACCGGCACCCCATGAAGTTAGATCATTTTCTATTTTTCAACTCTTCCGGTATTCATATATCTTGCCATTGAACTAATTCTATGTTTATTAATAGTTCCACCCGGTTTGTGCTAGTTTGAAGAGGGACTTCCTAAGCACCGGTGTGTAGTCTACACCTTTCATCTCTTTAGATAGTATTCAATCAGTGAAACAAAATTTAATGTTTAATAAATTTGTTGTTCAATTTTTAAAACTATTTTTTATAACTCACAAGGAACACTTCTCAGACCTGAATCATGGATTTCGTTGATACTTATTTGATTAGAAGTCCAGTATGAAACATTGAAAATCCCGCGTAAACTTGCTGCTAAGGCGCAGTCATAATGGCGCAGTGAGTGTAAACATGTTTTATGTCAATTTAATTTAAGCCTTTGAATGCTTTGTTTGTATTTAGTTGATTAAAATTGTTATTAATTGATTCTTGGACTAACTATAATGATAAAGCCATGATTAAAAGTGTAACTCCAGCAAATAAAGAACTTGAGATCCTAACAATACCTCCCAAAACATCTCTTGTCCAGCATTTAGATAAATATCGATTTCCTCTATGGAAGAATTTCGTTCGTAAATTTTCTGATCGTCTTGTTTTGGATGATATAGATCTTTATTTATATCAAAGAACAACATTCTCAAACTTCAGTCATAAGCACATAATCAATTCTCATCAACACGATTTCAAAATGTTTTCAAATCCAGTTGATTATCACTATCAACACCTAAGTTCATCACAACAAAATACTTCCGCAATTTAATCCAAATCATAATTGCTTGTGCAAATCCAATTTAAACAGTTGATTATTGTTTCAATGTAGCTAATAAAAATTGTTTTTGTCATAATTTGCACTGTAACGCTTACGCTTTCATTATATGTAGTTGGTGTAAGGATTCTCTTTGCTTTGATCACTTTTTTACTGATTTTCAATTTTGGAATAATTATCAATAAAAAATCAAATGAAGATGTTATTAATCAATTTTTTTTTCTTATTTAATGTCATGGTTGCTAAAATATTCAAAAATATTAAAGAGATCCTCCATTCAGGTCTGTGAAGTGTTGTCTGTAAGATTAGTATGAAACATGTTTACACTCACTGCGCCATTATGACTGCGCCTTAGCAGCAAGTTTACGAGGGATTTTCAATGTTTCATATAGGACTTCAATTCAAGTAAGTATCAACGAAATTCATGATTCAGGTCTGAGAAGTGTTCCTTTTCAGTAGTACATAAACTACGGGCTAAAAGAGTGTCAGAGAAGGCACATATATAAATTGTGGGTTTATTGTTGATAAGATTATTCTAGATTTTGAATCTGGTTACAGTTAAGAGTAAAGGGAACCTACAGAAAAATTTGAAGATTTGGGAGAGTGGGGAGTAAATTTTCAGTTGAAATACAACCTAGAGGATGTTAAGTATGTATGTTTGACCATTTCGGGGCATATCCCATACCCATAGGTATTGCTTTAATAATGGCCATATACTTTGGGAGCTTAGGGTTATATATTGCCCTCATCTTCCAGATGGGTATTAATAGCTGTGAGTCTAAGGGTCGGTGGATTCACATCTAATTAACTAGCCAACCCTAGAATAAACTAATTGACTATGACTTTCGAGTATTATCATATCTAGTTAAGCTAGTCATATGATAAAATATGAACCAGGGACGAGGTTATTTAACAAAGACCAAATTCTGTATAAGGTTATAAGGTATAAGGGGTGAAATTAGAAACACAAGTCTGACACTAGCATCATAATAAATAGGGAGTGCCAGTGTCGATATGTCGAAACCAGTTGGAACCATTGGCAATTTGGAATGCAAACCGATTATTTTTTTTGGAAAGTCTTAATTAAGTTGATGCCCCCTCCCCCTTATGTCTCAGTTAGCTAATTATATGTGAAAAAACTCATTTTTTTAACTCCAAGGTTAGGCGTGTTCTTGTTTACTATATCGATAATTTGTTATCAGACCAATAGTAAACCTCGATGGAGTAAACAAGAACACGATTAACCTTCAAGTTAAAAAATGTGTTTTTCACATATAATTAGGTAGCTTCATTAACAATTAAAATAATTAATTGAAGTTGAATTTTTTTAATAAAAATTTAGAAATTTTCAAAAAAATAAGCAAACAAGGCTTGTGTTTCTAATTTTATCCCTTCGTTAAGCCTTATACCGAACCATGGCTCTGTGCTAACTAACTCCGGCTTAGACTTTTATTTTATTATATTATTAGCTTAACAAGATGTGAAAAGACTCGAAATTCATGGTCAACTAGCTCATCTGAGGGATAGCTAGTTAATTTGAAGCAACAGGCCATAATAGAACCAGTACCCTCCCCCCCAACTCTCATCCTCAACATAACTAGCATCTTAATAACTGTTAATAGTTACTTGTTTCTAGGAATGGCAAGAATGGAAGTATAATTTTAAATTTGAGTGAATCTTGAGCCCAAATAAAAAAATTTTCTTGGTTCAACAAGAAAATAAAGAATAAACTCTCTTCAGCTCGGAGGCATACTGGTTGCTATTGATCAATCTTCCTTCTTTTGGAATATGGAATATAGAATAAATCAGGGGAGTAAATAAGAGGGGGGGGGGCTCAAAATTTTTCTAATATATATATATAACCTCAAAATCTTTGGACCTTTTTCAGTTTTTTGCTTATATCTCGTAAACTAAGCATATTTTGTGAACCATAGTATAATAGAAAGTTAGAGAGCATTAAATTTGCTAAAATTTTCTTGATAAAACGGATGTGTGGGCTCAATATTACCCGAGATACTGCCTATCAAAGTTGCTATTTTTTTTTTTTATAATTCGAAAAGCTTTGGGCTTTTTCAGTTTTTCGCTTATAACTCGTAAACTAAACCTATTTTGTTCACCATAATATAATACAAAATTGTAGAGTATTAAATTTTCTAAAATTTGGTTGATAAATCGAATGTGTAAACCCAATATTAACCAAGACACGGCCGAACGAATTTTCTGTTTGTTTTACATTTCAAGAAACTTTTTCTAACTTGGATCGGCCTTATCTCGGTTAATATTGGGTCTATTAAGATTGCAAATTTGCGAGATGTGTTTGTCCCCTGGAGCCGAACCAGGACCTCCACGCTTTCGCGGCGGGCGGACTACCCTTATTCTAGGGCGCCAGTTCAATATCCATAATTTATATTTTTGAGAAAGTGTGTATATATAAAAGTAATTAAAGAAATGAAATATATTAATAGATAAGCATTTTTTATTAGAACCTTTGTCTTTGAGGCCCTCAGGGCTCAGATGAAAAAGGAAAAATTTGAATTTAAAAAAAAATTAATGAAAATTTGTCTTTGAGAGAACCCGAGCCCCTCGGGGTTCAGGTATATTTTAAAAATATTTTTGTGCATGGGAAGAGGTGATATTAAAAAATGTGTTCGCCCCCCCCCCCCCGAAAAATCTATATACACCCCTGGAATAAATATGCATTGCAAATGGAACCAATTGGAAGAAATTATAAAAAAAAATCTTTTATACAATTTATTTTAAATAAGTTAAAAAGAGATTATAAAATTTATTTTATTTGACGTTTTAGAAAAAATGTAATTGTAAACTCTCGACAGTAGGCTAAAATTTAAACTTTGTATTTAATATAATATCAAATGATAGACTAGCTTATGCTTAAAAAAAAAAAAAAATAATAATAAAATAAAAAATTCAGATAATTTAATTTCCTCAAATCTGAGAAAAGATGAAAAAAGGATTAAATTGGTATTTAATAAACAATTTTGTTTTCTGTCGTATAAAATGGGTATTTCTACTGTTTTGTAATTAATAATTCGGGTCTGAGTCAGATTTATGGATAAAAATTTTTATTTTCTTGTCTCTATCTCAGAAAAAAAAGTGGGGGGGGGGGGGGGCTCCTTGAATTCCCCATTCATTCTGATCAGTCCAAAGATTTCTCAAGTTTTAAAAATCTGAAATTAATTTATTATCTAAAGATCCACCTTGGCATACTCATTCAAGAGATCATTTAGCTAACAATCAACATTATATATCTACCTAATATTAGTATTTGCCTGATGAATTTCGCAAGTGCTTTCCTTTTCATCGTTTTTACTAAAAGTTTACTGACCATAGGTGATGAAGCAGACAGCCCAGGAAATAAGCAACTCAAGAGTAGTGGAGGCAGTTTCGGCTTTAATTAAATAACGCCATCCTCAATCCATTTTCGAGAGTATGAACTCAAAAAAATAAACAGAGGATGGCGTTATTTAATTAAAGCAGAAACTGTCTCCACTACTCTTGAGTTTTATTTTGTAGAAGCTTATTCCCTGGCTGCCTGTTCCATTGACTATTGTTGAAATACAACAGCCCCTTCACAAATAGTCAATTTACTGGCCAAGTGGCTGTATTATCCTGAGGAAAAGGAGAAGGACCAGCCAAAAAATAAAGCCTTAGTTTATAAAACAAGAAACGTTTCGGGTTAATTTTATTATGCCATCATCAAATACATGTATGTGATAGTAATGGCAAGCAATGTTTCCCTGCTCTAATTTGTGAGAACGATTCCATGGAATCCAATAATATATTAAATATATGTTTTGTGTACCAATATCTCATAACTCCTGTTAGAATAAAGAGTGATGATGGAGCAATAAAATTATTCCGAAACGTCTCTTTATGTTTTACAAATAAGGAATTTTTGACTGCTCAAGATCCTTTCCCTTGCTTACTAAAAATTGACTGAAAGGTTGTCTTTATTCAAACGACAATTTTTATCTTATTATTTCAGAAAAATAAAATGAATATATTTGCCAGATTTAATTTCCAACACAGAGTTTTTTTCTTAGCAAAAATTTTTCTCATCTCAAAATAGTGTTTGACTTCAACTAAATTTAAAGAAGTAAACAAAATAATATAGTGAGGGTAATGACAAAAGTAGAATCGAAATAAAAACTTAAATTAATCTTATATTTTGAAAAAAATACAAATTTTATCTGTCGTTTGAATACAGAAAAATTTGGTCTTATAATATTAAACCAAAGAAATATTATATATCATGTTGTGGTTTATTCCAAATATTTATACATTTAATTTTTTTTTTCCAAAATATTCTATTTATTCAGAACTCCTAATGATTAATATTATTTGTGTATGGTTTCAAAGTTCATTCATAAATAAACCTAAATATAAATTCTTATGGTGATGAATTAAAACCCTGGGTTAGAGAGAGTAAAAATTGAAAATATTCTATCAGTGAACTTTGATTTCATGTTTATTAACAAAACATGGGGTATTTTAAAATTAGGAACAAGTAAACACATAGACAAAAGAAAATTTTTTGCTAAATTAAAGGTCATATGTGTGTTTAGGATAATTTTCTTTTAATAAATGGATGGCCATTTCAATAAAAAAGAAATATATATTTCATAGCTAGGGCAAGAGAAAGTAAAAATTAAATTTTTTTTAATAAAAATGAATAAATTTTCTTTATATTCTTAATGAAAGGAATTATTTTATCTTATGATAAAAAAAATAGGTGTGATTGATGATACAATTATAATGATTGTGTCCGAAACGTTTTAATTTTTTTCAAAATTATATATATATATATAATATATAACGCGGCTTAAACCCAAAACCTAGATTCAATTATTTCCTCAAATAGTTTAAAATTTAAATTCTCAATAATGACATAAATTTAATTCAGTAAACATGAACTGACAATGTAACATACCTTTCTTAGTTATATCATTCATTATTTTCATCAATATTATATTTATTATAAGGAGAGGCAGAATTACTCTACTTAAGAAAAAAGGGAGAGGGTGAAATTCTAAATTTTAAGAACGACAAGGTCATCCAAATTGGCCCCTGGGCACCCTGGGCGTAAAAAGGCCCTAAAAATTTAGAATAAATAAATTTAGATATGAATAAAAACAATTATTAAATTTATTTTACAATTTTTATTTTCGGATATAAATTTCTTCTGGTTATTCTTCTTTTGAATAAAATAGATACTAACATCGGTCAATGAGAGCCAGGGAAAATGTTTCCAGAGGAGGTAGGGATGGAGGTCCAAATACATATAGTGACATGCAACTAACCAGGAAAAAATCACTTCTCTTATATAGATATTTTTTTTTTCAATATATTAATTTTTTCAATTAATGAAGAGGCTATAGGCTTAATGGTGATGGAGTCAGGAAAAAACAAGACAATTGCAGTCAAAAGTTCTTTTATTTAAATTTTCGCCCTCACGTCTGACGTTTCGGCCCGAGGTCTTGGCCATCTTCACAGCCGGCTGGGAATAATCAAAAAGTGTGATTATTGCCAGCCGACATGCTGAAGGTTGTCGCTGTTTTTGCAAATAACCACATTTGATTATTGCCAGTCGGCTCTCAAGTTGGCCTAAACCTCGGGCCGAAACGTCAGCCGTGATGACGAAAATTTAAATAAAATAATATTTGGCTGTAATCGTCTTGTTTTTTTCCTGACTCCATCACCATTATTTTTTTCTTTATTTAATCAAGTTTTTGAATTTTCTGGGGGAGGGGGATCAATCACTTATCTCCCTCTCTTCAAGAACTGGTCCCTTATTTTTGGTATAGTATAGAGTCTAATCTCAGATCCCCTTTTTATTTAATATTCTGATATACTGTATGAGGTTGAAGAAACTAACTTTTCAACCCATTTATTAATGAACATATATTTACTAAATGGTAGAATAAAATTCAGCCCAATTATAATAATGACAGAAATTTTTAAGCATTTTATAGGAGTACCGAAATACACGGGGACTCTCTTTCTCTTGTATAGTGAATTTCTAACCCACTTAGAGAGAAAGTATGTCAAGTTTCCCAAAAATAAGACTAATATTCTTAAAATAATTTTTATAAAGAATTAAATGTAAGAAAATATACAAATCAAAAATTTAAATTTGACACCAAAAGTTTATAAATATTGATCTAACTAAAGAATTATTTTTAGCAGAATTTGAATACAAGTGGCAAATTCGTATACAAGATTTAACGTATTATTTACACGTAATTAGATATGATGGCGCCAGTGGAAAGTACATTTGTAAAAAATGTTTTTTTGATTCGCATATTATCATTTACAAATTTTTTTAGTTTGTAAATTTATTTGTATTGCCAAGGAATAGTAATTGTTTTACACTGAATACGAATTTGTCACTTATATTCAAAAATTCTAATAAAAATTATTGCAATGTTTTTTTCATACAAAACTTTTGCTAATAAATTTTTTTATTACCTGAATAAGACCCAATAACCCATTGGATAACGGAAATGTTATAGATAAATTTTTTCATGAATTATAGCTATTAATGATATTTGGACCAAATTTTCAGAATAACTATTAAAAATAAAATTTGCATTGTAAAAATTGTGATTAAAAATTTAGAAAAAATCAGAAAAATTGAAATTTTCTTAAAAACAAGAAAATAGATTTAAAAATTGTTTTTTCTTTCTTTTTTTCAAGTTTTGGGCATCTGAGGCCATATAAACTTTCAAACGATAAAATAATATTTATTTACTATAATTATCCTTCCCAGATAGTGATAGTCTTTTTAAAATTTAGGAATAATAATAATAATATTTAATAAATTAGGATTTTTTTTTTTTTTTTGTAATGATGATGGAGTCAGGAAAAAAAACAAGACGATTGCAGCCAAATATTATTTAATTTCAATTCTCGCCCTCACGGCTGACGCTTCGGCCCGAGGTCTAGGCCATTTTCAGAGCCGGCTGGCAATAATCAAAAAGTGTGGATTTTTGATTATTGTCAGCCGGCACTGGTGATGGTCTAGACCTCGGACCGAAACGACAGCCGTGAGGGCGAGAATTGAAATTAAATAATATTTGGCTGCAATCGTCTTGTTTTTTTTTTCCTGACTCCATCATCATTAAGCCTACAGCCCATCGATTTTTTTATTATTAAAAAAAATTTATTATATGCAATACAGATCAAACCACAAAACATTAACTAATTTTGGTGCACCTTTACATGTGATTTTTTTCGGCATCTCAGGCCATTTGGGTTGAGCCACTTTTGTCAATTTCCTTTAGCCAATTTCGAAAAAAAAAAAACAATAAATTTGAAAATGGCTATAAATTTATTTAAAAAAATAATTTAAATTATAAATTCGGCTATGAAAAATGTCACTGTTCTCTCCCATTCCCTTTATGTCCTAAGCACGTGGTTAATTTGCTTATAGGGTTAATCCATTAATGATTATAGGCCATAAAAAAAAAAAAATTTGATAATAAATGCCCTAAATAAATATATTCAATCAAATAAAGGAGGTCAGCCACCGCGGTACATTAATTTTAATATAAAGAAAGCAATGGCTTTTATTTGTTATAAAGAGCTCTAAACACAATTTAAAAAAAAAAAAATGAAAATAGTTACTATTTTCAAATCAAAATATAAATTCACTTTGATATTTTTTTTTAGTTGTATAAAAAATTGAATGATATATCTATCAATATATATAAGCCTATATTTATTTATGTATATATATATATATATTTATATATATCTCATTTCTATCTCGTTTTTGATAATAGTAAAAAATGATATAGAAATTAATATTTATTATAATCTTTTCTCATTTATTTTATATTTTCATTGCCACTTTTAATATATTTTCAAAAAAGTAGGTCAAATTTCACTAGATATTCCTCAGGATTCTGACCTAGTTAAGCCAATATTTTTCTATTCGCTATTTACTGAAAAATTGATTAAAAATTGATTTACTAGATAGATTATTTGAAAAATAAATAAGCTATAAAGAAAATGTTAAATATGATAAAGTATCAACAAAAAAGTAAGAATTATTAAAAGGGGTTCTTTAATTAAATTTGAATTTTTAATCAAATTTTATTTCAAACTCCCTTAACTGTAACTAATAATTTTTCAAAATCATGCACTACTAAAAGGAAAAAGGGACTACTTTCAAATAAAAATGCTTACAAAAAAAAAAAAAAACAAATGTATAAATAGTTGGAATATTTTAAAATAATAACCAAGCACTTATATATTTGACAGACATGCAAACAAAAGAATAAAATCCATGGGCTTCGAAAAAGGTTACAAATACCTGAAGGTATAACAAGTTAGATAGAAAAGTGGACTAGATAAGAGTTATTTGTTCAATATTTATATTTATAGCAAAAGTTTTTGTGATTTTAATTATGAAATAGACCCATGGTATTTTTTTCTTTAAGAATCGATTATTTTTTACTTACAGTGTTGTTTTGAAGTGTTTCCACTTGCTGCATGTCGTCACTGGTTCTGCAAAAAAAAATGAGAATTAGAAATCTCAAAGTTTTTCTTCATTATAATTATATATTCTCATAAAAATTTTAGTTATATATTTATTACTTGAACTATGAAAATTAAAAACGTTTTAGCTTGGATTGTGCTTAAGAGTTTTGGTTTAAAAATTTATTTTAACACAAAAGGGATAAATGAGGAAAAGACAGGAAAGACAAAGGTCATGCAGTAGGGTCTGGTTGGGCAGTAAAAAGGACAATTCCTCACAGCCTTCCTTTTTGTTTGAAAAGGAGACAATCAATGGTCAAAAAGGGACTAAAAAGCTTTTCAAAGGCATTCATAAAAAGATAAAAATTTCTTCAGAAAACATGCTGTATAAACCTTAAATAGTCAAGAAATCTCAACACGTGGGATTTTTTTTACATATCTATATATTTTTCTTTATATTAAATACAGAAAAATCTATATAAAATATCATTCTTTCTTTTTCACACACATTCTCACGCCCATTCTCTCTCTTTTTTTATTATATTTTACATAGAATTGATCCTTGTAATTTGTGTACCGCAAGAAATCTAAAAGGCCAAATTTGGGCCTTCTTACCTGTCTGAAATATACATATAATGTTGTTATTCTTGATGGAAAGTGTCGCCAAACTGCTGGTCTATGCCCACAGAACGCAATCGGCTCAGTTTGGCTCCTATAGCGGCGCATCGTTTGTGTCACTGTGCATGACGGATTAAAAATCTGCGGAAATCAAGGGGGGGTCGGTTTTTAGAGATTTCGTCCGACCGATCGAAAAAAGATGCTGATCTAATTAAGAGATTATCAAAATAAAAAAAATTAAACATTTTCTTTTAGTTTTTTTTTTTTTTTTTTTTTTTTTAATCAAGGAATTTTTGGAAATTGTATAAAGGAATAAAATAAATCTATCATTTTAAAGGATGGATAGTAAATTTATCAGTAAAAAGCCCCTCCCATTATATTGATTAACAAGTAATTTTATATCTTTCAAAATATAAACAAACTTTATATATACATTAAAAACTTATCTGTCAAATTCTTTTTCTTTTTTTCCATATATTTTAAGAAATTAAAAATTTGACCCAAATTTAATTTTTTTCTTATTTACATTGTTGAAAATTAATTCAGTTGATATTTTAAACTAATTTATCTAGAAAATAAATTTTAAATAAAAAAATATATATATTTTTTAAATAGTAAATTTTAAAAAATCTTATTTAAGCTAAAAATTAGTTAATAAAATGGTGACTCGAGAATGAAAAAAAAATCCAAAATAATCGAATTAGGAGATAAAACTCCTATTGATTATTTATTTTTTTTATTTATGTTTTTAATAAATTTTTGACTAAAACATTGTAAAGGATTGGTTAAGTAAATAAGTTAGAATTGACAGTATTTTAATGAGGAAAATGATACGAAGCTACTGTTTAGGCTCGGAAAGGAAAGTTGAGTTGAGGAGTTAGTGGGATAGACGCCGGATGATGCAAAACTTGATTTTATATCAAGAACATCAAAAAAGAATTAGCTGTTTTCGGTGCAGATTGAACGGAGATATTAAATATTATGGTTTGCCCCGTTTCTGGCCGTTTTAGCTCGTCTGGCTGTTCAACATGGCGGGTTCCCCAATCAGGGAAGAAAGCCGAGAGGCTACTCAATCATTCCAAATCGGAAAACTTGTTCACATGCAAAATGGATTTGAATAATCAATTTTAGATTCAGGTCATTGAGTGAATAAGCCACCTACCTCGTGATTTGAGATGAATTTCAATATGAAATTGGATCAAACACTACACTACGCCTCGGCACAAGCTTATCCTTGATGTTATTATGGCCGTCTTCCCTGGTTTGGGGAACCCACTCACGAAAACATATCAGACCGCACATCAGATGGTTCAATCGAATAATATACAATTAATACCCTGCACTCGTGTCTGACGAATTATGTTGACGGTCTTGAAGCGATCGATGATTTTCTGTACCCATGACTTTTATTGATAAAAAACGAACCGTTGTACAGTAGATTCAGCAATGGCTACGCAGCGACTCCAAACGGGCCGTTTCACTTGAGAAAGAGTCTTTGAAATTCCAGGCTTGTGATTGGTCGAAAGTGGTCACATGACCAGACCGCCACAACATCTCCACGTCGGATTTTCACTTTTTTCTAATCAAATTTTAAACTATTTTACCAAAAAATATTTCAGCACTATAAAAAAAGAGCTTAATTTTATTTTAGAATAAAAGATTAATTAAAATTTGCAAAAATAATATTTAATTTTTAAGTTAACTAGTACTTTATATGTTATGAATCGAACCAAAGCAAGTTTGTGGTAGTGCTTCTCGGAGCGATCAGAGAGCGACTGACTGAATGCACGAACGATTGAACGATCGAAGCTACCGCCACCAAAGGACCTTTGGTCGATAAAGTAGTTTTCTAGTTTTCAACGAAAATACCCGAATAAAATCCCTCCTACACGAACAAATACCGCCTTTTTATTGAGGAATATTTAATTAATTTATGCGATATATAACAAATGAAAATTTGCAAGATTTTTTAAATTCATCACTTATATTATAAATAAATTAAAATAAATCTTGATCGGTTCACCAAATTAAATTTAAAAAAATATTATTTATACTGAAAAAAGCCTAAACCATATCTCATCGTTAATTTTTTAACATATTTTATCGTTAAGTTTTTTGTTCAAGAAAATAATTAAAATTAAATATAGATTAGGTTAAATTTTATAAGAGTATAATTAATATTGAATGATCTGAGATGCCTCTTATTTTGATAAACAATGAAACTTTAAGATATTTGAAATTAATTCCTTAAATTATTCATATCTATTAAGAGATAAAATATTTATTTAATCATTTTTTATTCTCATATCAACAAAATTTTTCAAATCCAAATTTAAAAAGAAAATATCTTAATGATTTGTACCTATTGAGACATCTAGTGAGAATATTTCAAACCATTCAAACATTGAGACATCTAGTGAGAAAATTTTAAACTATTTAATCAAGCTAACTACAATTTCGTTTTCCATACCTGAACTTGACCAAGCCAAACAGCATGACGGGAATTCAATCCACTACGTTGGTGTATGCTGTGTATATCGCTTATCGATATTAAAAATATTAAAATAAAAAATATTTTGGATAAGTTTTTATCTTATTTCAATAATTCTTTTTTTCATTATTTTAATAAATAAATTGTAAAATTTTATTTTAAGAAAGTAAATTTTTTTTTTTTATACGGACAAAATAGTGTTTAAAAAAATGTTCACATATAAAATTATTTAAATTATCTATAATTTGAAAATAAAAATCACATGTGAATCTAAGTGTGTAATTTTTCTTGTTAAATATTGGACTTGATAATATGGTGCCCTTAGGATCTCAATCGCATCAAACGCAAAGCGGTAATTCTACCTCTAATTCTTTAAATGCTTCAGTCAGTGCCCCAGCAAAACCTAGCTCAAATGTTGTAAGTAAATTAATTATATTTTATTCATTTTATAAAATTTTAATATAATATCTGAATTTTATTATTTTAGAAATCAAATTATGCTTTAAAATTTACGCTTGCTGGACATACAAAAGCGGTGTCTTCTGTTAAATTTAGTCCAAATGGAGAATGGCTAGCTAGTTCATGTGAGTATTTTATTTAAAAAATTGATATAGAATTTGTTGTAAAATTTTCCCGCCTTTTTCCTATATTCACTGTCAAATTTAATTATTTTTGCTCAATATCATCCTTTTTTGGGTTTTCCTTATTTATAAAAAAGAATTCAGCTTGTTGTTGTTTCATTTATTTGCTCTTTAAGATGCTATTTCGGTTCTGGCTCACAAAACTGAATGGTTAGCCTTATACAAAACAAAAAAATATTTCAATTTTGGCCATATAAGGTTAATAAAAATATTAATTTATGTTTACTGTTGGATCTAGTGACCAAATATAAATAATTCCTGTGGTAAAAGACAAAAAAATTCATGGCATGTATTAAATATTAATATCTAATGGAAATAGGTCTTGTAAAAATATATATATACTTTTTATAATCATAGCCAAAACCTTCAGAATGGGGAAACAACCTACTTAAGGTAGTGAACGAGACCGGCAACCCTGACTTAATAACAGGACTAAAAGAAGAAGACTTGGGACTTACGACTCTAAAGATGGAGAACACAGTCAAGAAACTAATAGAACAAGAAATGCAACGAGACTGGAACAGAATAGACAAATCACACTACTGCGACTACTACAAACACATAAAGACAGACATAGGAAGAGAAGATTACCTGGAAAACGCACAGTGGAGGGATAGGACTTGGTGGACAAAGCTGCGATGCGGGAATCTGCTCAGGGACATGACTTATGGGAAAGACAAACAATGCAGGGGATGTGACAGGGAGATGGAGACGATACAACATTTATGGACTTGTGAAGAGACAGACAGGCACCTAGACACAGAAACACTGACATGAAAGAAAAACCTAGGCGGCATAGACAAGCTGTGGACAAGGATAAAAGAGAAAATTGACAAAAATGTGATGCAGTGGACCAGAATTGTGGCAAGACAGCAAGAGGAAACAACAGAGACGGAATGAAAGAAGAAATGAAGATAGAAAATAATTAGATACATTATTTAACAAAGTGTAAATAACAATATATTGTAAATTTGGAATTAAACACAATTTATATGTATACCCCCTAAAGCCTCAAGGAGGTAAGAGGTAAAAGGAATCAAATCTATAATCATAGCCCTTCAGAGCTCAGTTTGCTCTTAATCAGGATCGAAATAGCAAAAAATGAATAAATGAAACAAGATGCTATGTTTCCTTTATTCTTTTACTTCCTAAATAAATCTACACAGCAATAAAACATTTAAAATCAATATCAATTCATCGAATATAAAGATTTACATTTATACAAATAATGAACTATGATAGTGACTAATTTTATAATTATTTTTGTAGCTGCTGATAAACTAATAAAAATTTGGGGTGCCTACGATGGACGTTTTGAAAAGTCCATTTCAGGACATAAGTTGGGAATATCGGATGTTGCGTGGTCCAGCGATAGCAGATTACTTGTTAGCGCATCCGATGATAAAACACTCAAAATCTGGGAACTTAGCTCGGTAAATAATAAATAATATAAATCATTGATTTTCAATCAATAAATAAAATAATTTCTTTATACATATTTTAACTCATTTTTTATTTATAGGCAAAATGCTTGAAAACTCTAAAAGGTCACAGTAATTATGTATTTTGTTGTAATTTCAACCCTCAATCAAATTTAATTGTTTCTGGATCGGTAAATAATTTATTTATATTGATTGCAGTAAGACAGAAATAATAGAGAAATATTTTATATGAACTTTGAAATATATTTTAACTTTTTTTTTTCATATTTTTTTCCTTGGTATGGGAATTGAATAACTCAAAATTGTAACAAAATCAATGACTACCAGCCACCAGCTCACTACTGTTGCAAAGCATCCTCAAACTTTGAGTATCAAAACACATTATATGGCAGGGTCTTTATATATACACAGATTTTTTCTCATAACATTAAGAATAATAGAAGTAATTGTATGCCGTTTAGTTTTCCTTTAAAATAATTCAAAATATTTCTCTAAAATTCTGCTAACTATATATATATATATTTAAGATCTTAATTAAGAGTTAATTTTACAAATTTATTTTATTTTAGTTCGATGAAAGTGTTAGAATTTGGGATGTACGCACTGGAAAATGTCTTAAAACATTACCAGCTCATTCAGATCCTGTGAGTGCTGTTCACTTTAACCGCGACGGTTCTTTAATTGTTTCAAGTAGTTATGATGGACTATGGTAAGTTTGATTTTAAATACTAATTTTTTTTTATTTTGTCTGAAACATGGTTTATTTCAGAGGACAAAAGATTACCGAAATTATTAAATTAAAGCAAATCAAAATTTTGTTAGTAGGCCTATCTAGTTAGAAAGCTATGTGATTTAGTCACATCTAGGGATTGGAATATTGGACCAAAAGTTCAATACCGGTAATTGGTATTTTTTAGATCTTAATACCGGGATACCGGTTTTAATACCGGTACCAGAAATTTTAGAAAAAGAAAGAAAACACACGTGTTCTTTGATTTATTTGCCAGTTTTATTAGAGAGTGTAAATATGTGTTTCACAATATCTTTAAAATTACTGACAATAAATATGAAAGAGTAAGTTCAACATTGTAAAAAATTTCATTTCCGTCCAAGTTAAGAATGATATGATTAGAAGTATCCTGAATTAAAAAAGGCTGCTTGCCGAATTATTTCAATATTCGGAACAACGTATAGTGAGGGACAATATTAAGTCCCATCCATGCGTTTTTACTTGTGATTATTTCATTGTTTTTAGAGAAAAAAATAAAAATATTTTTTGGAAATTTTCTAGGTTTGAACTATGAAAGTTTCCATTAAAAAATATTTAAAATTTAATTAAAAACAATGAAATAATCACAAGTAGAAAACGGATGGGTGGGACTTAATATTGTCCTTCACTGTACTTAGGGGAATTATTTTATTCCACTTTAAATTCGTGAAATCCAAACACCGATCAGTATTAACTAACCAGCATCTCAAAGAATTACTGATAGTGCCTTCACCAATTATTCACCAAATTTTAAAGAATTATAAAAAAATTTTTAATACCTTTTTTTGCATACCTTTTAAATACGTATTTAATTGCGGTTCGTGAAACTTTTAAAATTTTGAAAAATGGCTCGGACTATCAAAGAGCTTAGTAGCCACACTTGTTATATGGCTTAATATTGTCAAAGTCTGAGTTGCCGAAAAGACTGTATGAATGTGAATGAGAAAACAATGCGAGTGTTTAAAAAAAAATATAATAATAATAATAATATTATATTACATATTTTTTTTTGGCATCCAAGACCATTTTGACTCCGTCTCTGTTTATTTCAATTGAAATAAATTGTCGCATAAGACGGGATGCGAACCCGCGACCCTTTGTACAAAGGCAGCATGCAAACCACTACACCAAGGCCCGAGGGCACATATTATTATTATTATTATTATTATTATATTACATATTATTATTACTCATCAAAATGGTGTTATAATAATAATAATATAAATAATGCAGTATATTTAATATAATAAATGTTAAATAAATTGTGTATTTTGTCGCAAAAAATAAGAATCTCAACATAATATACCTCTCAACATAAAATACCGAAAAAACGGTATTTAAACCTGTATTACAAAATTGTACAAATGGCTCAAATACCGGTATTCGGTATCCCGTTATTCCAATCCCTAGTCATATCACCAGATTTTAATAAAATAGATTTTGCTTTTCTTATTTATGTGCATAAATGAAGCATATCTCACAACGCTCTATTATTTTCTTATTTTATTTGTTTAGTTTTTTTTTTTTTTTATTAGACCTACTAATAATATTCTCTGAATGTTTGTTTCAGTCGAATTTGGGATACCGCATCAGGTCAATGCTTGAAGACACTCATAGATGATGATAATCCACCTGTGTCATTTGTTAAATTCTCACCGAATGGAAAATATATCTTGGCAGCAACCCTTGATAATACTTTAAAATTATGGGATTACAGTAAAGGAAAATGTCTTAAAACTTATACCGGTCATAAAAATGAAAAATATTGTATTTTCGCCAATTTCTCTGTTACTGGAGGCAAGGTAAGACTCATTAACATGAAAATTTAAAATATTACCTAAGCCAAATTATTAATAACATTACAAAAATTAATATTAGGATTAGGAAATAAAAAAAAAACTAGGAAAAATACTATATAAATGAATTTATATATATATATGGGTCTTCTACAAAAATGGGTTAACTTTGGGGTCGAATTTGAAATGTACAATTTGATTTCAATTGTTTGTAATGATTTTGATAGACAATAAGTTAATTTTGTTTCGATATAGTAACACTCAGAATTTTTTATTTATTTTCTTTTTTGTTCATGCTCATCAGCCTCCCGTCAGTCCCCTGGTTGGAATATTTTTTTTCTTTTATATATTAAATATGACAATAAAATGCAAATCCAGTATATAGTTAAAATAATTATTAATTAATTTCCAAAATATTACTTACCAGGAGACAGACAATTTGAGTGTTTACATGCTGATTTTCGACATAACAATAAAAATAAAAGTATATAGAAGATGGATAACGCCCGATATTTGGGCACCAATGCCATATTTACACCCTAATTTATTATATTTATATAAAACATTTGTAAATTTATTTAAAATCAAAATTTATGAATTAACAACGTTTAATAAAGTACCTTAGATTATATCGATATGGATAATCATGATATAAATCTAATAGTTTAAAATTAATTTGCATTTAAATGTTCACTTTTGGTACATGCCAGAGGACTGACATTTTAGGGTCAAAAAGACATATATTTTCATTAAATTTAAATATTTATCATGTGTGCCTAAAAATTATTGACTTTTTCTATTAACTAATGTTTTAAAAAAGTCAATATGTTTGGTAGTCACTGAATTTTATTTGCAATTAAGTGAAGTTTACCCATTTTTGTAGAATAACGCATATACATTTTAAAATTTTTTAACTAGACGAAAGATACTTAACCATTTTGATTTTCTAATACCAATTCCATGACAGTATCAACAAATATATATAATTTATAATCAAATAAAAAATTTTTTTTAGTGGATTGTCTCCGGTTCAGAGGACAATATGGTTTATATATGGAATCTACAGACAAAAGAGATAGTGCAAAAATTACAAGGACATACAGGTTGGTTAATTTTTACTAGTCCATTTTTATGTGAGGGTTCAATAAATGAATTAATGATTAGATCAGGGGTTCCCAAACTTTTTTGGTCCTTAATATATCAGAATTTTTCCGTGTCTCTCCATGTCAAATCCCAGTGCAAACTTTATTACCAATAGTTTTTCTTTATTTCAAATTCAGATACGCTTTGATATATCTATACCTCTTATGTTTGCAATTTTATTTAATAAATAATTAATACTTCTGACTTTAATTTTTCTATTAATAGCGAAAAATTAATATATTTTGTATAGAAAAATTTTTAATCACTGAAAATGAGAAAAATATCTAAAACATTCCATCACGCCAGGTTTTTTTTGTAAAACGCATATTAAGGGGAAGGAGAGATTTAATTTTATCTCTCAAATTACTCGGAGTCCCAAACAAGCTCTGTGATTGACTAAAGATTAGTTCTGAATTAAGGCTCCAAGAGGTTGTGTGCTTTCTCCTGATAGCTTTTGTTTTATTTGTGGCGAATATACTGTGAAAAGTCAACAAAATAATAGCAATAATTCTATATTGATTTGTCTGTGATTCTTGAGAAATTGAACTATCAAAAATATCTTTAGGTGGTTGGTGGGATCTTCAAAATACTACCTTTGTTCTTGGGGCAGCAGACTGACAACGCCACTATCCCTGCATCCTGAACTTGTGGGTCAGTCGACACAGAGATCGCCATTATACTAAAAATGACTGGCCATTACGAGGGCCTTTAAACCCCGGGGAAAAATGAGCTTAAAAGTTCATCTGCCATACTCTCATATTAACTGTTTTTCCAAAAGCTTAGGAGCCAATAATAAAAAACAGGGTAAAAGATTTCACCAGGAAAAAACAATACCAAAGACATGCTAATTGATTATTGTTGGGTGCTCTGGCAGGCAAGGGCGGATCCAGAGGTGTTTCTCGGAGGAGGGGGGGGGGGGGGGTAATCTGGTGTGACTCGTCGCACAGCACACTATTTTTTCTTAATTTCAGTAATTTAAAGGCGCATTCTGTACTTGTTTGCCAGAATATAAATACAAATCAAATTTTTAAGTATTAATTTTTAAAATTTTACTTTGAAAATAAATTTTTTTGCGAAAAAAAGGTATTTTTTCAAATCTCGGGGGGGGGGGGGGGGTAATTACCCCCTTTACCCCACCCCCTTGTATCCGCCCTTGCTGGCAGGAAACACAAGATGGAAAGCGAAAGCGGGATCAAGGGGCATCCAAAAAAATGAAAAAATGGTTTCGCAGGCAAAAAAGCTACCATAGAGTGTGTAATATTTTAAATATTAAAAAACAACTTTGTGATACTTTTTCTATTATAAAAAAAATTATACATAGTTAATTGTTGTAAAATATTTATTTTTAAATAGCTGTTTCTCCATTTTTTTTTTGTAAATATACATGTTTTGTAAAAAAAACTGTATGTGACGGAGGGAAATGGTGATCAGTTTTGGGTTCAGCACACTAAAAAACATATAATTCATAAAAAATATTCCATTCAGCTGAAAAAAAATTTTTTGTTATTTTGCAGGCCACTGTTATTAAAAAAATAACATTTTCAGCATTGATAAATTTTTTCATTTTCTCTTTAGACTTCATACGATACTTATTTGTTATCCAAATGATTTAAATAAATCACGAACTGGGTAGGATACTAGCCCACACCCATTGGCTTTTGTCCCTATTTCTAATCTCTCGGCCACGGGAGGGAATATAAATTTGATAATGGCTGTAACATAAAAAGATATTTGTGAAGCGTCTCAGCCGAAATTCTTGGAATAAAAAGTCTAATTCATCAAATTGTAAAAATTAATATTTTTTTTTTTTATTTTCAGATGTTGTTCTTTGTACAACTTGTCATCCGACTGATAATATTATCGCTTCAGCTGCTCTTGAAAATGACAAAACTATTAAATTGTGGAAGAGTGAAACATAAAATGAGATAAAATAATGGAAGACTGCTGCACTTGAAAATATCATCCTTAAGTTCATTTTCATGGGACTCTAATGAATGCATAAGCCAGGAAATGTTAATTTTTATCTTTTTTTTTATTTTTGAATTTATTTAATTTATTCAATTTTTTACAATCATATTGAAAAAAAAAATTTAAAAAAATATTTTATCTTTATTTATTATTGTATATATTAGTGAAAATTTTTTCTAAGAGTTATAAAATAAATTCAAAAATGAATATTGTATTCTGATCTATAAAAATTAAATTTTATAGCAGTAGGATTTATTATTTTTTTACCATCTTCAATTTTTAATAAAAAAAATTTAAACAATGCTATTTTTTTTTTCTCGCAAATTTTCAAATAAATAATTTTAAAGTTTCTAAAAGTTTTTTAATTTTTTTTTATATTACTATTAAAAATGAAGGCAGATATTATTTTGTGTAGTAGATCTCTGTTTTCCAATTAATTAAAATTCAAAAAAAAAAAAAAGCAAAATGTAAAATATCACTGAGCTGCTGAAAAATTTGATAATTAAAATATTGTAAATATTAATTAATAAAATGCTTATTTTTGAAAATCATTATTATCTCAGGAATTTCTTTTTTTTTTATTTCAAAAAAAATCATTTTTTTTTATTCTGTTGTTATCGAGAACATTTTCAATGAAAATTCCATTTGCATAGTAAATTAAAATTGAACCTATATATATAATTGGCGACTTTCTTGAGCAGCATGTCTAAAGTATATTTTCATATTTTTTTAGGCAATAATCTTACTAATTTTAAAATAAATTTAGTTTTCTTGAATATTATATGTATTTACTCTCAAACCCTATACCCCCCTTCTTAGTCGTTCCTTTTTCCTCAAGGAACGACTTTGAAAACGGGTTTAAATCAGAAATAACGGATTAGCTCATTTAGTCTTGCCTTGTTTATAAAATGCGTAGCAATTTGGTTTTTGTCGATATATATATTGACAATATATATAAAATTTCTGAACCGAAAAAATCTGCAATTTTTAAAACCTTTGAAAACTCTCTTATATTGTATATATACATGTATGTTTTTATATATATATATATATATATATATATATATAGTAAGAAAGTATTGGATTCATGTCAAAAATTCGATGTCGAGATTTTGATGGATATACACGCCGAGAGAGCGTTCCGCTGAACGCGTTCCAAATATTTGAACTGTATCCACTATGCGAGCGTACCAGCTGTTCCAGTGTTTGATCGATCAAAATGCACGAGTAAAAATTATTAAAAATGATCGAGGAATACATTTAACCACTGTATATTCTGAACGGCTAATAAGATCAGACTAAATGTGATGACAATTTGTGCAGAAAGAAAAAGTCTAATAGAATAAATAAAAAAATTCCGAGTAATTAACTCTAAAATCAATTTTTTTCTAGAAAAACCTCATTTTTTTAAGCAAAAGTCGCCCTTAATGGATAAAAGTTTGGCCACACCTGTCATATATTGTTACTATGGAAATGTATGAACATATTTATTAATGAGAACTAAGTACGATAAAAAAATTCAAACAATACTTTCTATATATTTCAAAATAGGTAAGAGAAAGTAAAAAAAGTTTGAAGTCAAGCAAAAGACGTTGTCATGTTAAAAAGCCACCAGCTGTGTATAAAATAACAAAATTCTATTCTATTTAAATAGCAAGCCTATTTGTTTACAGGGCTGTAACGAGGGCGTGGCAAAACAGGTGCCCGCCACGGGCGCAACTGGGCTGGGAGCGCAAAACAAAGGGGACCGACCTAGTTGTGAGCTGCGCGAGGTTTTTATTTATCAACATTTTAATCAGTGAGGCGCTACGGGGGAGAGGGGAAATCGCCTCCGACAATTATATCAGCCCCCTTCTGCCGTAGCGCTAGCGCCTCACTGATTAGCTGGCCATACACGAAGAGATAGATCTGTCGGTTTTGGCAGTGTCGGTCCAAACGCACGGATTTATCTTTTCGATCGTCGGCAAGCACGCGCCGGATTTGACCGCCACAGGTCAATCTAACAGATTTGACCGCGGTCCAAACTCACGGTCTTATTTTTTCGTTACTGGGCAAGCGGCAGTTTTGACCGCCTCTCGTTATAATGACAGATAAATGAAATTATAAGTTAGCATTAAAAATAAAAGTAAATTGATAATATGATTTTAAAAAAAAGTGCAGAAGGTGGATTTGAACTAGCGAAGTTTGGTTACGTGAGAAAAAAATATAGATTGCTTGTGGACGAATTAACCACTTGAGCCATACTTTATTTAATTTTAAAAGGGTAAAATAAGCCATGTAAGAAACATCGAATAAAAGTGGTGTTAAAAAAATTTTAATATTCCACATATGATATATCATTTTTCATTACTTTTTATGCGGATTAATAATTTATAATCCAAATGTCAATAGCATGCTTAGTTTTCAAATAATTCAATGGACAAACGTCAGATTGTTTATGCCTTGATGTAATTAAACCAAAAACTCAATCTAACATATGATACATGTCATTAATTCTTGAATTCCCCCTGATTCCAGAGAACTAAAGCCCTTTTAATTATATGATCTAATTTGGGAGTTATTGGCGATCAAAGTTAAGCTTATTTTCGACCTTAATGACATCAACACTCAATTTTCTATATTATCGAAAAAGCTTATTTAGCATTGTCTGATTAAAACCAAATTTTTACTAGAGATTTATAATTAAAAAATGAGTTTTTTTCTAAAGTTTCATTGAGATTGGTAAAGAAATAAATAAAATATTGACTATTTTGTAAATTGAGTTTTAGAATTCGGGATCCCGAATGGGTAAAGAGAGCGTTCTATGAACCGGCTCTAGGCTCGCACCTGAGATCCCAAATTCTAAAACTCAATTTACAAAATAGTCAATATTTTATTTATTTCTTTACCAATCTCAATGAAACTTTAGAAAAAAACTCATTTTTTAATTATAAATCTCTGGTAAAATTTTTGTTTTAATCAGACAATGCTAAATAAGCTTTTTTCTATAATATTGAATTGGGTGTTGATGTCGTTAGAGCGAAAGTAGGCTTAACTTTGATCGTCAATAACTCGAAAATTAGACCATATAATTAAAAGGCGTTTAGTTCTCTAGAATCAGGAGGAATTCAAGATATAAAAGCATGTATCATATGTTATATAGAGTTTTTGCTTTAATTACAACAAGGCATTTACAATGTGTCGTTTGTCCATTGAATAATTCGAAAACTAAGCATAATATTTAAATTTTTATTATAAATTATTAATCTGAATAAAACCTAGTAAAAAATGATATTTAATATGTGCAATATTAAAATTTTTTTAACACCACTTTCATTCGATGTTTCATATATAGTCAATTTTACTTAAAGTTGACAAAAGGAACTTTGGCTCAAACGGTTAAATCGTCAGTAAAAATTATTTTTTCCATCCTCCCTCAACCAAACCTGCGCGAGTTCAAATCCAACTCCGGCACTTTTTTTTTTTTAATTAAAATCCTTTTATATTTAATAATAACTTATCATTTCCTAAGAAATGAAATAAATAAAAAATCAAACAATATAAATACAAGCTTTTGAAATTTTGATTATAATTTATTAATCTGCATAAAACGCAATAAAAAATGATATATCATATGTTCAATATTAAAATTTTTTTGATACGTCTTTCATTCAATGTTCCTTTATATGGCTTATTTTTCCTTATATTAAGAAAATAAATGTTGCCAGATTTAATTTAGTCGCATGAGCGCAACTACAGAATTTGGCTGGGAGGGGGGCCATGGGACTAGCTATCCTTTGGGGGGCCTGAAAAGCCCTATATTTTCTCAATTTTTCTTGGGGCAGGGAGCTTTTTTTTTAGGTGGGGGGGGGGAGCACGAGCCTTCTTGGGGGGGGGGGGGGGGGCAGCACCCCCTAGTTACGACCATGTTTAGTCGTCACCATAAATATTTTTTCCAACCTCACTTTATCACACTTCTGGAGCTCAAATTCATCTCCCGCATTTTATTTTTATTATTATCATTAACAATTTCCTTTTATTTTTAATACATTTATTAAAACATCACCTTTATACAATAAGATAAATTCATAAGTTTTATTTTGTCTTGTAGATTCAAGTATAATTGGTTTAGTATAAATTATTCATAGTTCAAACCCAATCTGTGCAAGGTGTTTTTTTTTTTTTTTTTTTTTTTTTTTAATTTAAATAACTTTCTAATTTTCCTGAGACAAACTAAATATATACAAATTTAAAATAAAATTTCGGAATGAGCACAAAAATGTTGGTGTGACAACCCCAGAAAACTACTTTCAATTATCGAATTTAAGAGAAATTTGTGTGCTGTGCGACCAGTCACACCACCCATCAGCTGATCTCAAGATCCCGGTCATCCGAGGTCAAGCCGGGCGGCCGCCACCGGTCACTTACCTCCTAAATATCCCCACAGAGTCGCAGCACCCATCAACTTAATTAATTAATCAAAGGCTGATTTGTGCTGCGATCCAGTGGAGACTTTTAGAATTATGAATTTTTCAAGCTTCCATTAGGTTGCAGCACAAATCAGTAATTTTATTTTGTTATAAAGATTTTCTGGAGGGAATTTACAATAAGTTATTGGCGAGTTTAGTACTTTTTACAACTCTTTCAGGGAAAATACTCCCTCATTTCCCTTTATTAGCCTAAAAGAGGTGGCGGTAAGCCAATTTGATTGAGATATATGCCAAAATAACGAAAATTTTGAAGAAATACGAAAGCCACACTAAGCATTAAAAAATGTATTATTACTTACTTTTTTGGGTTTTTTCTTTCTCCATTGTAATTTAGATGACAAAAATCTTGCGCCTGACCTATTCTGATTGAGATAACTAGATAAATTAATTAAATAGAGTAAAAAAAAAAGATTAATAATTTTAATGATAATTGTTTATTATTATTATTTTTTTTTTTAATAATGAAAGATAAAGGAGCTAACTTCATGATCATTAAAAAAAAACAAAGAATATTTTTTTTTTTACATTAGCTCAACATTCATGATTCTTTCGTTCTTTTCATTTACGCGCGCTATTTGTTTTGTCACTAAGGCTGAGAATTCCCTAGTTGTTTTAATTTTTTTTTAATCGAAGGAAACCGAACTTCAACCGAAGGACCGAAACAATTAGGTCGGGACCCCTGAAGTTGTTTTGTCACTAGTGTCGACTTCGGTTCGGTTCGGCTCGGTTTCGGATCGGTTCGGCTCGTCTCAGTTCGGTTCGAAACCATCCAGTTAGAAGCTATTCAGTAGCCCTTAAAAAAAAAATTTTCGGGACCGAAGGGCCCGAAAATTTTTTTTTAAGAGCTACCGAATCGCTTCTAACTGGATGGTTTCGAACCGAACTGAGCCGAGCCGAACCGAACCGAACCGAGCCGAACCGACCCAAAGCCGAGAATTCCCTAGTTGTTTTGAATTTTTTTCTAAAAATAAAAGAACCGAACTTAAAACCGAAGGTCTCGAGCCGCCTCCGGCGGCTCTCGGACAAGGGATCCCTGCAACTTCTTTAAAATATTCTGGATGAATATTTTTTAATCTAAAACAGAACCGACCTTAATTAACCGAAGGTCTCGAGCCGCCTTCGGCGGCTCTCGGACAAGGGATCCCTGCAAGTTCTTTAAAATATTCTTGATGAATATTTTTTAATCTAAAACAGAACCGACCTTAATTAACCGAAGGTCTCGAGCCGCCTCCGGCGGCTCTCGGACAAGGGATCCCTGCAACTTCTTTAAAATATTCTTGACAGTGACGGATCATAAGCAAGGCGCGTGTCTAGGGCCCCGTAGAATACGGGGGCCCCCAAAATTGATTAACACATTAATTTTGATCGTGATATAAAATTTCATTTCATTTTTATAAAAAATTTATCAATTGACTTATGAAAAGAGCATCGGTCCTCCAAAGAATTTGGAAACTTCCGATAAAGACGATAAATCCCTAAATGGACTCAGTAGCCAAGAGTGAAAATGAAAGAAAAAATATTAATTTTTATAATAATATTAATAGTAGCCTATATAGAGAGTTCAAATAACAATTGTGGCTAAAAAAGTTGATATTCTTATGTATAGCAAACTCAAGGTTTTTTTTTTTTAAATAGTCAGTGAATAGTCTTAATTCAATATGAAGTTAGCTCCTTTATCGTTCAATATTTATAAAAATAAACAATTATCATTAAAATTATTAATCTTTTTTTTCAACTCTATTTAATTAATTTATCTAGTTATCTCAATCAGAATAGGTCAGGCGCAAGATTTTTGTCATCTAAATTACAATGGAGAAAGAAAAAACCCAAAAAAGTAAGTAATAATACATTTTTTAATGCTTAGTGTGGCTTTCGTATTTCTTCAAAATTTTCGTTATTTTGGCATATATCTCAATCAAATTGGCTTACCGCCACCTCTTTTAGGCTAATAAAGGGAAATGAGGGAGTATTTTCCCTGAAAAAGTTGTAAAAAGTACTAAACTCGCCAATAACTTATTGTAAATATTATCCATTTTTTTCACACGAAATTTTTTGCTGAATATTTTTTCTATTACGGAACCAAAGTTGTCCATCCTGCGGAAAAATTTGTTGCGCTGATGTCTGTATATCCCTATATATGTATATGGGTTTGAGAAATTTCGGGGGGGGGGGGGGGGCCGGGCCCCTCGGCCCCCCCCTTATATACGCCCCTGTATGAATCTACAAGACAAAATAAAACTTATGAATTTATCTTATTGTATAAAGGTGATGTTTTAATAAATGTATTAAAAATAAAAGGAAATTGTTAATGATAATAATAAAAATAAAATGCGGGAGATGAATTTGAGCTCCAGAAGTGTGATAAAGTGAGGTTGGAAAAAATATTTATGGTGACGACTAAACATGGTCGTAACTAGGGGGGTGCTGCCCCCCCCCCCCAAGAAGGCTCGTGCTCCCCCCCCCACCTAAAAAAAAGCTCCCTGCCCCAAGAAAAATTGAGAAAATATAGGGCTTTTCAGGCCCCCCCAAAGGATAGCTAGTCCCATGGCCCCCCCTCCCAGCCAAATTCTGTAGTTGCGCTCATGCGACTAAATTAAATCTGGCAACATTTATTTTCTTAATATAAGGAAAAATAAGCCATATAAAGGAACATTGAATGAAAGACGTATCAAAAAAATTTTAATATTGAACATATGATATATCATTTTTTATTGCGTTTTATGCAGATTAATAAATTATAATCAAAATTTCAAAAGCTTGTATTTATATTGTTTGATTTTTTATTTATTTCATTTCTTAGGAAATGATAAGTTATTATTAAATATAAAAGGATTTTAATTAAAAAAAAAAAAAGTGCCGGAGTTGGATTTGAACTCGCGCAGGTTTGGTTGAGGGAGGATGGAAAAAATAATTTTTACTGACGATTTAACCGTTTGAGCCAAAGTTCCTTTTGTCAACTTTAAGTAAAATTGACTATATATGAAACATCGAATGAAAGTGGTGTTAAAAAAATTTTAATATTGCACATATTAAATATCATTTTTTACTAGGTTTTATTCAGATTAATAATTTATAATAAAAATTTAAATATTATGCTTAGTTTTCGAATTATTCAATGGACAAACGACACATTGTAAATGCCTTGTTGTAATTAAAGCAAAAACTCTATATAACATATGATACATGCTTTTATATCTTGAATTCCTCCTGATTCTAGAGAACTAAACGCCTTTTAATTATATGGTCTAATTTTCGAGTTATTGACGATCAAAGTTAAGCCTACTTTCGCTCTAACGACATCAACACCCAATTCAATATTATAGAAAAAGCTTATTTAGCATTGTCTGATTAAAACAAAAATTTTACCAGAGATTTATAATTAAAAAATGAGTTTTTTTCTAAAGTTTCATTGAGATTGGTAAAGAAATAAATAAAATATTGACTATTTTGTAAATTGAGTTTTAGAATTTGGGATCTCAGGTGCAAGCCTAGAGCCGGTTCATAGAACGCTCTCTTTACCCATTCGGGATCCCGAATTCTAAAACTTAATTTACAAAATAGTCAATATTTTATTTATTTCTTTACCAATCTCAATGAAACTTTAGAAAAAACTCATTTTTACTTTCTCTTACCTATGTATATATGTAATATATATATAGAGAGAAAGTATTGGATTCATGTCAAAAATTCGATGTCGAGATTTTGATGGATCTTCACGTTTTGAGGTCCCCTGAATCCAAAAAAGTGGTTTTCGCGACATGGTCTGTCTGTGTGTGGGTGGGTGGGTGGGTGGGTGGGTGGGTGGGTGTGTGTCAAATTTTAAGCATGAAGGAATTGAGCTATGAGGCTGAAATTTTATATTTAAGTTAAACACCCCCCGGGACCGGAAAAATAAGCTTTTAATCAAAATCGGCCAAAGAGTACTAGTACTTTACTGATGTACTTTTTCAGTTTTTTTCGATTTTCTCAAAATTCGCTCTAACGATTTTGATTAAAATTCAAAAATCAATTATTTTTTAGATGTTCTTTCAAATGTATATTCTCGTTTTGCCCACAAAATTGTTTGAAGCACACTTTACTCTTGTGCTTCATAGGAAAGATAGGAGAAATGGTTGCCATGGTAACAAAATATAAATATTTTCCCATACTTATAAATTTTACATCTGAATTCAAATATTCCCTACTGCCGGGAACTAAATACATGTCGACACAAAAAATCTGGTGTGACAAGCACAGTGCACAACTTTCGATTACCGAAGGTAAGAGAAAGTTGTGTGCTGTGCGCCAGTCACACCAGATTTTTACATCTGAATTCATGTTCCATACTGTCGGGAACTAAATACATGTCGACACAAAAAATCTGGTGTGACAAGCACAGAACACAACTTTCGATTACCGAAGGTAAGAGAAAGTTGTGTGCTGTGCGCCAGTCACACCAGATTTTTACCTATCTTTTCTATAGAGTTCAGGAGTAAAGTGGTCTTCAGAAGATTTCAATGGCAAAATGAGAATATACATTTTAAAGAGAATGTAAAAAATTATTTATTACTTTCTCTTACCTATGTATATATGTAATATATATATAGAGAGAAAGTATTGGATTCATGTCAAAAATTCGATGTCGAGATTTTGATGGATCTTTACGTTTTGAAGTCCCCTGAATCCAAAAAAGTGATTTTCGCGACATGGTCTGTCTGTGTGTGTGTGTGTCTCTGTGTGTGTGTGTGTCTCTGTGTGTGTGTGTGTGTGTGTGTGTGTTCAATTTTAAGCATGAAGGAATTGAGCTATAAGACTGAAATTTTATATTTAAGTTAAAGACCCCCCGGGACCGGAAAAAAAAGCTTTTAATCAAAATCGGCCAAGGAGTACTAGTACTTTACTGATGTACTTTTTCAGTTTTTTTCGATTTTCTCAAAATTCGCTCTAACGATTTTGATTAAAATTCAAAAATCAATTATTTTTTAGATGCTCTTTCAAATGTATATTCTCGTTTTGCCCTCAAAATTGTTTGAAGCACACTTTACTCTTGTGCTTCATAGGAAAGATAGGAGAAATGGTTGCCATGGTTACAAAATATAAATATTTTCCCATACTTATAAATTTTACATCTGAATTCAAATATTCCCTACTGCCGGGAACTAAATACATGTCGACACAAAAAATCTGGTGTGACAAGCACAGTACACAACTTTCGATTACCGAAGGTAAGAGAAAGTTGTGTGCTGTGCGCCAGTCACACCAGATTTTTTAATTATAAATCTCTAGTAAAAATTTGGTTTTAATCAGACAATGCTAAATAAGCTTTTTCGATAATATAGAAAATTGAGTGTTGATGTCATTAAGGTCGAAAATAAGCTTAACTTTGATCGCCAATAACTCCCAAATTAGATCATATAATTAAAAGAGCTTTAGTTCTCTGGAATCAGGGGGAATTCAAGAATTAATGACATGTATCATATGTTAGATTGAGTTTTTGGTTTAATTACATCAAGGCATAAACAATCTGACGTTTGTCCATTGAATTATTTGAAAACTAAGCATGCTATTGACATTTGGATTATAAATTATTAATCCGCATAAAAAGTAATGAAAAATGATATATCATATGTGGAATATTAAAATTTTTTTAACACCACTTTTATTCGATGTTTCTTACATGGCTTATTTTACCCTAATAAAATTAAATAAAGTATGGCTCAAGTGGTTAATTCGTCCTCAAGCAATCTATATTTTTTCTCACGTAACCAAACTTCACGAGTTCAAATCCACCTTCTGCACTTTTTTTTTTAAATCATATTATCAATTTACTTTTATTTTTAATGCTAACTTATAATTTCATTTATCTGTCATTATAATGAGAGAAAGGATTTGTGGAATATAAATTTTGGTAACCCTATGTTTAGGGAATTTTGACAAATTTTTAAATAAATTTTTTATTTATGTTGGCATGAAGGCCACAATTTTAACCAATTGCGCTGGCTGGAGTTGTGGAACTGTGTGGAGAACGAATCTAGAGGAGCAAATGAGAAGGGTATTATCACAGATTAATGTTGTATCATTAATCTGTGATCATGTCTGTTATTAATAATAATAATAATAACCTGTGGCTTGAAACATGCTGTCAGAGCCAGAGAGGTGATTTCAGCTACTCAGGGAGCAATTTCTTGCTAAAATTTTTTTTTTTTTTTTTTTTAAACATTCACACTTTTTTCTCATTCACACAGTCTTTTCGGCAACTTAGGCCATTTAAGACTTTGACGATAACCGTTATTATTTATAATATCTATTGGGGGTCCAGGCATTTCAATTTTCTTGCTAAAATTTGACAGCACTGATATGACTTTGTTAGTTCAAAATAAAAAATTGGAAAGTGTTTAATTCCAAAATCTTGATCACCACAAACTAGTGAATGATTCAAATTTTTAGGAAGCCTCTTTTTCATAAATAAAATAAAATAAATAAAAAAATAAATATATACTTAGATATATCTACAGTGAGAGGCAATATTAAAACCTAATGCGTTTTCTAATATTATTTCATTCTTTTTATAAAAAAAAAGATGAAAATCTTTATTGGAATTCTATTCTACATTTTAACCACTAAACATTTTTTATATTTTTAAAAAAACAATGAAATAATCACATGAAAAAGCTTGGGGGTGGTTAAAAATTGTCCTTCACTGTAATATAGTCAAATACCTTAACTTGGGACATATTCCCTAACTTGGGACTTCGGGCACGGCTCTGATTTATCATAGCGCTGCAAATCCATCATAACAAAAATTTTCCGTTTGTCCCAAGTTAAGGTATTTCTTAAAGCCTTTTCCATATAACAAATATAATTAGGTACTTCTCTAAAACTCTCTTAACTCCTATTTACAAAGAATTGATATCTCTTAATCTTCAATATTAAATTATAATCTAAGATCATATGAGATATTGACTATATTGATCAAAGAATTTCTTTGCAATAAATGATAATTAAAAATGAAAAATTATTTGGACAAAAATTAATAAATTAGATATTTATATTTTTGTTTTAAAATCAGATTTTATTAAAATGGTATAAATTAAAAATAGCTGATTAAAAATGAATAAATGAAAATTAAATTAAATTGAATAATCTCCTCTCAACCATCTTTTAGCATCTCTACTATCATTCCCTTTTGTTTTTCCACATCGGAATTTTTCGCCAGGAATATGTCCAGAATAAGAAGGCAACATGCCAAGATGCTTATGATATATTTCTGTTGGTTGAATTAATAGCGGTGGTTGTTGTCGAGCAACACCAACTGGAGCCCATTCGGTGCTTAATCTTCGACGATAATTCGATGCAAAATCACAAATGTAACTATTGGTCATTGGGGAATGAGTCATGCCATATTTGGTGTAACCAAAGGGAACATGGCCGGAGAAACCTAAAATTTATTTTATTAAGGAAGAGAAAATAAATTATTTAAAAAAGTAGACTAAACGTAAATTTAATTCATGTATGTTAATGACAAAAGTGCGGGCGTTTACACAAATGTTTGTTTCCTGGAGAGGTCAGTGGGCGCAGAGATCTGGGTGCATAAAATATATATTAAAGAATTTAAAAAATAAAATGTAGTGATAGTTAAAATACATAGAAATATTCCAGTTTCAGTACAATCTGAGATGATTTAGTGGTGCAAAACACAACTAAAAGTTTAGAAAAATCGAATTTTTTCAGTTTTTTTTTTTAGCTTTGGACACCACTAAAAAATTTTTCCCTTCCCTGAATGCAAAAATAGTGTATTTACGATATTCTCTAGTTCTTTCATTTTACAATCGTTCGTGCAAATCGATTAATTATCAACGAAATTATAAACAAAATATATAAAGCCAAGTACAATTATAAGAAAATTTTATGATACATGCCTTAGAAGTTAGGACTTTTCTTGAATAAATAGATAGAGCTAAAACCTAACTTTGATAACTATTTTGTTCATAATTTCGGATTAATTTGATTTATTCAAGTATGTATTTTCTGAGTGATAGACAATTATTTTAGTTATAGTTTGTTAAATGCTTTACATAGGAACAAGTTAATTTTCTTTACAGATCATTGATTTAAGAGAGTTATTACACTTTGGATCTTCTCTTTACCTTTAATTTATTCAATTAAATGATAATTTTTATTGTATTTAATTGATATATTTTGAAAACTTACTGTGAGCTTTATGTTGAGTAAAACTAGTACGAAATTTTCTCGACATTTTAAAGGATAACTTTAAATTTGGATCGAAAATATTATCAAATAAAAGTTTAAGGATTCTTTGACCTCTTCCCTGTCTCCTAGAGTGCTTAAACTAAGCCCCTTCTCAGTTTCTTTTTTTTTTATTTGCCCTCTCAGCTGATGAGAGTGTGATATATTTATAAAACAATGAAATAATCACATGTAGAAAACGCATGGGTGGGACTTAATATTGTCCTCATTGTACAGCCTGCTAATTCCTCGGGGACGCCTTATTATTCAAAATAGAACAAAATATAACATTCCAAAATCTGCTGCAAAAGAGTTTGCCTTAGGGCCCGATGTATGCCTAAATCTCCTGAAGGAATCCCAATCCCTACTCAAGATGCCCCCAACAAGATGAGTGAGGTGCTCTTTAAGTCTTAGGTCATATATATATATATATCTGACACAGTTATTGAAAGCTACCCGGAGCCTAAGTGCAGATAAGCTGTCGATAAACCACTTCGTCTCAGAAAATCGATAAATGATTATATAACTGAGAGCTATGGTCCAGGGTTAAAAGAACAATATTCGATGTATTGTTTAATAAACTCAGATAAATGAAATTTACGTTAAAGTGTTTTATTCTTTTATTTATGAATTATCATTACTTTCTTGCCTTGTTTGATATATTTCTTAGGATCATTTTGATTATCGATGAAATAAGGTGAGATATCATGATTTCCAGGAATTAACGCTGGCTCAAGAACCGTTAAAGTTCTGACAACTCCGGCTGCTTCTGGCCTTACTTCAATCATAGGATATTTAAATTGGGAAGCAGTTAACTGTTCAAAAAAAAAGGCTAAATATTATTTAAAAAATAAAATAATTCCTTTTAGTTCTTAAAGTATTTCCATTTAGGTATTGATAATTTGTATATTTAAAATAATTTTATTTCTCATGGCTCATGAAATAAATGTTTTGATTCCAGTGCAAGGGTATAAAATAATCATAAGAAATTTATTAGTTATTTCCTATTTTATTATTTTTTTAAAGTTTTTCTGTTTTTAAGAGAGATTTTAATAAAAAGTTATTGCATTTCTATGCAAAGAAATAAATAAAATATTGACTATTTTGTAAATCGAGTTTTAAAATTCAGGTTTTGGATGCAAGAAGTAATCTGCATAAAACACAATAAAAAAATAACATATTAGCCTATATGTGGAATATTAAAATTTTTTTATTACGTCTTTTATTCAATTTTTTTTATATGGTCTATTTTTCTTAATTTTAATAAATTCAAAATTGACTGAATTGGTCAAGTAGTCAACAAAGATATTTTTTCCATACAAATGTAAAATGGATGTTATTTATTAATCTTAAGGAAGGTGGATCTGCAGCTAGGAGAATAAAAAACCATTTTAATTTCTTTTGGTCGAAGTGACGGACGCCAATCGCGTCCTTCGGGACCAAAGATTGTTAAAAAACGCACATGGATTTTGTTGTGGAATATATAAAATATTTGAACAATATTGACAAAGGCATCTTTTTGTGTAAGAGAAGAGCTCTCTGTGCGTTATTTTTTCCAACATATATGATACATGTTGATATCTTTGTCAATATTGTTCAAATATTTTATACATTCCACAACAAAATCCATGTGCGTTTTTTAACAATCTTTGGTCCCGAAGAAGGACGCGATTGGAAACGCGTCCGAAAGAAAAAAAAAAATTTTTTTTCCATCCTCACTTTACCAAACTTTGTTCAAATCCAACTCCTGGACTTTTTTTCACTCTTATTATCAATTTCCTAGATTATATTATCTGAAATTTTATAATTTTATAATATAATCTGAAATTTTAAAAGATAAATGAGTTGTTTCTTTTATTGTGTGAAGTAGGTCTCATAAGAGCCAAAATTTTCACTTAATAAGTATAAAAATGGACTCAAAATTTCAAATTAGGGCTGTATTATGTTCCGTATATTTAAATTAGTATAAGCGGAACTAAAATGCTATTTGGTAAACAACATATTAATAGTACATTCTTAGATAATAATTAAAATATGAAATATAAATACTGACCCTGCCTTCGTCATGGCTAGGGACCCATCGCCCATCTTGCTTAAGACCAATTTGTGTTATTTGATTAAAAGCCAATCTGTCTTTGCGATCTAACACATCCCTGTTCGAAAAACCTTCAGTTGCTGTGACTGTATATCGTTGTCCTAATTTCTTTGATAATCTTGGAATAAATCCTAATAAAAATTGAGAGAAAATAATAAATGATAAATAAATTACCAAACTGTGTTCCGCGGCTTTTCCGAAATTATTATAATTTTAGATAATTATTAGACTAATGTTTTTAGGGCACCGCAGAGAAAATTAGGACTAATTATAAAATTTTTAAAAATCATAAACCTTCATAGAGAGCAGTCGATGGATGCATATATATAGGATCGCCATATGATTCACGACTTTCAATAATATCAATTTCATTAACATGAGGTCGTCGAACCTGAAAATGTAATTGAAATTAAATAAAGAGTTATATGTATATATATTTATAATACTTTCAAAAGCCTTTTCTCGAATTGTTGAATTTCGCCATTGTGAGGAAGTGAATGAACTGTTTGCTACAAGAAAGGAAAAAGGAGAGCACCGAATGCTGTTCAAAGATCTCTGTACCAATCCTCAAGTTTTTCGAATACTACAGGACAAGGGCGGATCCAGGGGGGGGGGGGGGGGGTAATCTGGTGTAACTGGTCGCATAGCACACAATTTTTCCTTACTTTCGGTAATTTAAAGGCGCATTCTGTACTTGTTTAGCAGATATATATATATTTAAAATTTTATATTAAAAATAAAAATTTTGCTCAGAAAAAAAATATTTTTCTCAAATCTCGGGAGGGGGGAGTAATCATCCCCTTTATCCCCCCCCCCCCCCCTTGTATCCGCCCTTGCTTCAGGAAGACTCCTGAAACCTATAAATATATTCCTTAGGGATGTGAGGAGATTATATCCAAATACTCAAATTTTCCCACAAACAATTATCAAAAACAAGACTAATCAACTTTTCAATGCCCATGGCAAGGCTTTTCGTTAGGGAAAGGATGCGAAAAAACAAACTAGATTGAAAGGTGGAAAAGTTAGTGCGTATTCTGAAGAAGCAGTCGCACCTAGATTAAACATTCTCCATTGCCAGTGCTTAGTTTGTTTGTTCTGACGGATTCGTCGGAATTTGTATCCAGTATAACCATAGCCTCAGCAGGCGATATAAAGTTATTATGCAGAATAAAATTGAAGGTTTGGAAATTAAATTAAAATAGTAAATTAAAAAATATAAACCTGGTAATCATCTATTGTGCGATCTGATATAAACATCGTTTCGGCTTTGTTGACCGCTCGGTCCATAATAATCTTTGGTGCGACATGACCGAATGTTTCGCCAACACGATATGTAAATTTTGGAGTGAATCCTGTATAACTAAAATGAAAAAAAGTTAGATTATTTTGTAAAAATTGCCCTATAAGATTTTAAAATGTCTCTTTTAGGAGCGATTTCTGTCTTGGATTTTACCTTCATGATCTGATTACGCTAAAAAAGCACTGTATTAAAAACTTACGCTGGAACATCCTGTGAATCAATCATTGTAGTTGTAAAATATAAAGATTTGAAGCCGAAAAGATTCTTTTTTTTAATTTTAAAGCCTAAAAATTTCTTGAAAATGAACTTTAGGAATTTAGAACTATGGAAACTAGGTTGTCATTATATCATAAATAAATAATAACAAATATTTCATCATAAAATACATATGCCTTTGATTTTATTTGAAATTAAGTGGACTAACAGTCTGTTTTTTAATTAAAAAAAAAACAAAAAACAAAAAAATAAACAGATTCTGAGTACGAAGAGAGACTAGCTTAAAAGATAAACAATTTTTTTATATTATATGTTTATAACTTTTTCTTTTAATAAAAAAATCTTGTGTGAAAAAAGTCTGTATGATTTTTGGAGCGTGCCTGGTATCGAAAGCCAGTTGGAATCGCCTACACATTGAATTTCTAGTAAATAAATATACATACAATATTAACATGGTATATATTAATAATAATAATAATAATAATAATAATAATAATAAATGCATAATAAGAGTATGTTAAATTCTTCGACGGAATGATCTGAGAATAAAATAAATCCAAAAGTTAATTAAAACAAAGATGAAAGAGATTCCAAAATGTATATACAAAAGTTACCAGACTTGGCAAGTTGGAAATGTATAGTATTTATCAATAAATTATATATATATATCATATAATGGTCTATTATTTGGAATTTGATCACATCATGATCATTTATTAACTCATATCTCAAAAAGGTTTGGCTCTAGTTGAAACATGATTTAATTAGGTAAACTAAAACACCAGGTGATATGTTTCAATTTATTATTAATTGGTAAAATACTTAAAAGTATTCCAAAATTTGGTGTCGTTTTTGCTCAAAGGCCCATATCTTGTGAGTACGTGGATGGCAACCACGAGCTATCCGAGCTGGGACTAACAGTCCTTCTGTTCTTTACATGTCTGTTCTTTCCTTCCTTCTATGCTTTCAAAAGGCGTCAGACCGTGCGACCGGCCGGTCTGTTCTATTTTTTCCGGTCCCAAAAAACCCATTCCGACTGCGGGAATAGGTCTAGGACAGAAGAAGTGTGTCATCGTTTAAAATATGTATCACATCTTCAGAAGTGTTTAAAATAAATAATATATTGAAACATATCACCTAGTGTTTTTAGTTTTAATTCACAAAACAATGTACAGTGATTGCCAAAGTTGAGTTCCAACCATTCAATTTATAAATGTGATTTTTTTTTTTTTTAATATGAAAATTTTTTAATGGAAATTTTCCAATAATGAATTCCATCATGTTTGATAAAACAATGAAATAATCGGGTAGAACTTTGTGCCGAAGGAAACTCATTAGTGTAGAGGAAACCTAATTCCCATTAAAAAAAAACATGATTTTTGTTGAGATATAAGTTGATAAATGATAGTTATATGTCTAAATAATTAATAATATTTAAAGTCTAAAAATGAGAACTTTTTAACATACAGTATATTGATTTTTTATTTTCTCTATAAGAAAAATTCCCATGGTATTTCTCTCATCAATATCTATGATACACTCTGTGCCAGAAAATTGGATACACCAGTGCCGGATTTAGTCAGAAGCTAAGCTACAGCCTAAGGTGTCAAAATCTGCAGTGACATCAAAAAATTTCGAATTTTTTCACAAATTGAATTTTTCTTTTAACATAGAAGCGCAGAACATTATAAGCAACTCGACATTTTGTCGTGTTCTTTTTTCAGGATTTGAAAACTATAACAGAAACCAAGTCCTGAAAAAGAACTCAAGTTGCGACAGAAAATTATCTTAAATCTGAGACCTTATGTTTTCTGTACTTCTATTCTCCAGCCATCGGTTTCCTCTAGTAAGTTTTTGAGTATATTATCTCTGGCTTTTATTTATTCCATATATTTAAAGTTTTCTCAGATTAGCTGGTATAATTTAGGAGTTGACCTCAGAGCCAAGGGCTTCATTAAGTCGAAATCCAGTCCTTGGATACACAATGATAATGAGAAGAAAAAAGAAAAATAATTAAAAAAAAATAATCAGATTCTGAAAAAACTTTTTTAAGAATACTCAAAAACAACTAATTCTATTTTTAAATCTCAATGGCATTTTATGGAATTAAGATGAGCTTAGGATCAAATGCATTTCAAAATAAGAATAAATTTACCAAAAAAATTAGTATGTTAAAATAATAATAATAGATGCAGCAGTAATAAAAACTAATTATAGAGTATTTTTTTTTCGCTTTATCGGAATCTAAACACTGAACACTTGTGATCGAGAGATGGCAACAGAAATTTATATTCAAATAGGAAGAATAAAATGAGCAAGCAGCTAATTATATTTCATTTTATTAAAAAACCAGGGCCGACGTTTCGGTCACGTATGGGACCATCTTCAGGGCTACAAATGAAGAAAAGAACATTTAACAGATAGATACAATCAGTTACATAAAAATTTTTTTATTAGCTGCTTGCTCATTTTATTCTTCCTATTTGATTATCAACACTCAGCTATATACCTCCTTCAAAGAAATTTATATCATTACTAGTCTATCTTAAATATATTTGATGTGTAAATTTTGAGGATGACTAATTAAATTTTGGTGTGGACCGATCCCACAAATTATATTTATCACTGAGTCAACAAATCTGCCCTTTGTTGGAATTTGTTAACTGTGTAAATTGATTTACTATTTTTTATATATGTAATATAAAAAATGAAATATCATGGTTGCTCTTCTATTATTCTTATCTTTGGAAAATTATAAAAATTTATTATAAAGAATTTCCAAAATACTCTATAAATAATATAATTATAAGTACTGTTTTATTTTCTTAATATAAATATTATTTCATTTCTTATAAAAAATATAGTAGACTATAGAATAAAATATCAAAACATGAATATATTAAGGAATGAATATAAAAGTTAAAAATAAATGCTTTGAATAAATAGAGGCTTTTGTATATATAACCTTTGAATTTTTATATTTTTTTTTGAAAATTCCAAAGGTATTAATATATTTTACTGTAAGAGTCGAGAATTTATATATGCTAGAATTTACTATTAAATCAGTTTAACATTGAGGCGAAGAGCAAAAATATTTAAAAAAAATATAGTAGACTATAGAAAAAAAACTTTCTGAATACCAAAGCTCTAAGTGTGAAAACATATTCATCCAGTCTTTCAGAGAAAATGCTACATAATGTCGAAGCAAATAATAACACAGGGAAAAAAAACGTCTGCCTTTTAGTTAATTTAAATTTCTTTCTGCTTTGCTTTCGTATATATTTTTATATATAAATACGTTACGCCAAATTGACGAAATTGCCTATTTCATGAAATCGGCAAAATTTTGCCGTTTTCGTGAATTCGGGAAGCCCTCTGCCTAGTTCACGAATTAGGCAATATTTTTTGTTAGTTTTGCCTATTTCACGAAAAAAAGCAGCCATTTGCTTTTTCGTGTTTTTCATTTCTCGATTATATTTAGCACTTAAAAAACTTGTATAATTCAAATTTGGTTGAGTATTAGAATAATTATTAAAGTAAATTAAAAATTGATTAAAAATCTTTTATTTATCTATCTTTTGGTTTCGGAAAAGCTGTGGCTGATTCAAGGAGTAACGGATTATGCGGTAATAATGGATTATAATATTTTAGGTTATGGAGAAAAAGAAAAAGTAGCTCTAATTTTAACATTCTTAAATAAAATATTAAAACGATATTATATTTAAAACAACTTGCAGGGGTCCCGGTCTATTCTGTTTCGGTCTGTTGCAGTAAGGTTCTCCTTAGAAAAAAAATTTAAAACAACTTTAGGGAACTCCCAGTTAACCGAAACGAAGCGAATTTGATATAAATTTTTTTTCTAAGAACCTTACTGCAACGCGCCGAAACAGACTAGGCCGGGGCCCCTGCAAGTTGTTTTAAATATTATATCGTTTTCATATTTGATTTAAATTATGTTAAAATTGGAGCTACTTGAGCTCCAGCTTTATAGAGGATTATATTCGACCATTTCCCTCATACTTCGGTCTCAGAAATATTGTTATAAACACACAGAATGCGCCACTGCTTATTTGGCGAAATAGGCAAAAATTTTGTTGCCGAATTCGTGAAATAAGTATAAAATTGCCTAATTCGTGAAATCGGCAGAGGGCTTGCCAAATTCACGAAAACGGCAAAATTTTGCCGATTTCATGAAATAGGTTTAAATAAAAAATATATGTATTATCTTTAGACAGACATCCTGCTTTTAGATTTCACTTCCCTTTAATACAATCCAACAATGTACTGTAATTTATCTCAACACAATATTTCTACTTTAATTAAAAAATATTTTTTATGACTATGAATTTATATTTTCGAAAATGTCAAAATTGCACAAAAACATTTAAATAATAGAATTCAAAACTAACATAACTCTACATATATCTTTCAGTTCGTTATGTTAATCAGAACTGCGAATTTGGTTCAAAAATCTCTGATCAAAAAGAATTTATTTAATTATAATTTATATAGGAAGTTTACTCGAGTAAACAAACTCGAGCAATACAGTTATTTTCAAACAAGAATTTGTTAAGATTGGATCATTAAATATTAATAAACTTACTTAGAACTTTCTCGTTTGGTCTAACAAATTTTAAAAATAATTTTCTTTTTTCAGTAACGAATAGTTGCGATTGGACAGGTGGGCGGTCAAATTATAGTGAAAAATAAAATTCTTATTGTTCAACAATAGGTGAGAGAGCATTCTTATTGTTCGAGAGATTGAAACTATATACAATATATAAAAACCTCTAAAACAAAAAAAAATTGAATTTTTCACTGTAATTTGACCGCCCACCTGTGCTGTCTCAGTTTCAAACTACGATCAAGACACCAGCATTTCTTTATAACAAAATAATTTTCATTTTGATTTTTTTTTTTGAGAGAATTCTTAGAAAATAAACATTTTATGTCCAAGATACTATATTTTTATCGACCCGGTCTTTGAAAAGTTAAAATTTCCAAATTCACAGTCCTGATAGTAACTAAAAAATAAATACATTTTTTAAATAAAGCTATAAAGATTTTATTTTTAATTAAATAAAAATGTTATGAAAAACAAGTCTATATAATATTATTCTTCATTCTTTTTTAAAGAAAAAAAGAAATTTTTTGTCATTTTATTGTATATTTGATTATCAAATAATTTCTTAAGACTAATTTTTAAAAAATAATCTCATAATAATGGATAAATATAAAAAAAAAAAAAATTAAATTGTAGTTTTAAACCAACAAAATGAAATAGAATATTAAAGTGATTGATAAAAATTAATTTAAGTTACTGGAGAAACGATCAACCACCAGATTCCAGCTTGCCAAGAGTTAAGGTATTCTAACTTGGAGTATATATATATATATATATCAATGGTAAATAAGTTTTAACTTTTTTTTTTTTTTTTGAAAAGAATAAAAATATGACTTAATTTTCAGCAGCAGTGACAGAAGAAGCAGAATCCCGTCGACTTGGGATGTTCGCGGTATTTGCATTCGAGTTTGTAATCCCAGAGGAGGATGAAGTCCCTTTTGCCACAGCTACTTCTTTTATCGATGACAAGGTTTTGTGTAACCAGGGAGGCCATGAATTACGTGCAGCTTGTAATTCTGCTACTGTTGCGCTCAGCTGATGTACCAAATCCTGATAACAAAAACATAAGGTATTTGGAGGAAAAATTAAAATATTATTTTATATTAGGTTAATGCAATTTAAATGCAGGTTTTGGGGTCTTTATATTTAATGCAAATTTTTACCCATTAATAATTGTTTAAATCTAATGTTTTATTAAGGAACCAAAAAAGATTCCAAGACATATGGAGCCAAAATTATTTCTTTTATTGTTGCCATTCCAGGCTGACGTTTCGGCCACTTGTCTAGGCCATCTTCAGAGCTAAAATAATGCACTAACAGTAATGCGACTAATGCAGTTTTCACTAGAGATACATTTATATTTTGTTGCCATGGCAACCATTTCTCCTATCTTTCCTACGAAATACAGGAGTAATGTGTGCTTCAAAAGATTTCAAGGGCAAAATGAGAATATATATTTTAAAGATATATTTTAAACAGCACAAAATCTTATGACGTCAACAAGCAAATTACCGTCAACTATTCTAAGCCAATCTTTTTTATACTTACTTGATTTCGACATTCAGCCTCAACATGCGCCAATTTAGTTTGAGCTAGTTCGAGTTCGAGTTCACGAATTCGTTCCTGAGCCCGAGGCGGTGCAGGAGGTGAAGTGCAATTAGATTTTTGTCCATCAGGAAAATCAGATAAATTATCAGATGCTGGAGCTGATCCGTTGTTTTCGTCATTTTGAGTAGCCAAAGGACCACAATTTGGACAACCAGAAATAGCTGACTAAAAAATGATAATTATTTTTTATTATATATATTTGTTCAGATATTAACTATATGTTGTTAATTTAATTTACCCGCAACTCGTTAAGTGATGTTTTGGTTTTTGCTTGTTCTTCATCAAGTCGTTTACAAATCTTAAATATTAAAAATAAAAGATCAATAAAAAAGTTTTGGAAATAAAATAATATTAATAAATAGATCAATACCTGCTTATAGTCAGCAATTATTTGTTGGCTTGTTGTTGTCTCAGCCTGATGACGAGCTAATTCTCTTTGAAGCATTGCCTTTACTTGAGTAGCTTCAGCTTCTAGTCTTCTTCTATCTTCATCACATCTGCCTAGAGCAGCTCGAAGTTGTTCTATTTCATGAGTGCATCTGTCTCTACCAGCCTGTGCTTCACGAACAGCTGCCCATTCGTGAGCGTACTTTTTCAGTTTTTTTACCTGCAAATTAATGAATATTAAAATTATGATGAAAAAAAAAATAAGAGAACGAAATTATATTATTAATAAAAATAAAAACCTGATCTGTTTCGTTTTCCATTTTAATAAGTGTTGGTTTATAAAATGCTTGAGTAAATCCAGATGTTATTCTGAATGATATTTGTTTGCTAAATCACTATTCTATTTCATTTACAAAGATAACAAATTCGTAAACTTTAAACTGATAAATGTTTTTAAGATAAAATTATTTTGAAGTATTAATAAACTTATTGTCCGAATATATCTCTTTACAATCTATATTTACGATTAAGTTTAATTTTTGGTGCACAATGATATGATATAACGATTGATTGAGGCAGTAGCGTAGGCAGGATTTCTGCTTGGGGGGGGGGGGGGCAAAAGTTTTATGAACACCCGGGGGGGGGGGGGGGGGAGAAACCCCCCCCTCTCTCCAAGAAACTCAAAGTGGTGAAATTTTAAAGAAAAATAAAAAACAAATAAAATAAAATTTTTTTTCTTGAAAAAAAAAAAAAAATAATTTTAATACAAAATTCGTAAATATTAGAGATTTTTTCAATTATTTATAAGTTTTTTTTTTAGATTTTAGAATTTATGAGAGTTAATAAAATAATAATTTAAAAAAAAAAATCATTAATGAAAACAATAGGTATTTTTTTGTTTTGGAGAAAGCTTTGGGGGTCCCGGCCCCCCTGCCCCCCCCCCCCCCACTGGATTGAGGGAAAAGATAAGTTTTCATAAAAAAATTTGACAATCTATCTTCCCCAGTAGAGTAGCTAAGGGTGGGAGGGATCACCTCCCAAGTTGGATCGAGTTGGCAAAATAAGGTTTATTTTACTGAATTTAATTAATCTTTTGATTTTTTTTTTTTTTTTTTTTTTTTCAATTTTAAATTTTCTTTTTTTTATTTCTAAATAGAAATAAAAAAAAAGAAAATTAGTCAAAATCTTTTACAAAAAAAAAAAATGGTAATTGCTTTTGAGGTTGTGGCTGTGATGTGATTATAATGTAGAATTGGAAATATCAGCCAAATTGGGATTATATAGTTTCAATAAAACTCACAGAATAAGACGTTTCGGTCTGAATTTATTTGGCCATCTTCAGTTATTGGGAATTATACATATAATACAAATGCACATGTGATCAAACCAGGACTCGTCAATAATAAAATTTATTTGCTCTATACAAAATTACCATATATGGCTCGTGTGCCCAAGCTCAGAGATAATTCCTTATAATTAATATGTTATTCTAATACATTTACCTTAAGAGATATAGCCAATTTCATTAATTGTCGGGCTACTTCTTCGTTGCGACATTTTTTAGGTAATGAAACTCGAAAATATTTCAGAATTGATTCAAAATCTAGCTGCATTAAATCTTTTTTACACATCTATAAAATAATTTTTTTTTTTTTAAGAATATAAAATTTAAAAAGATAATATAAAAAAAAATTAATGAGTTTACCATAAGAAGTGCAAGAGCCACTTGAAAAAGTGTTTCAAGACCTTGAAGTAAGAAAACATCAAGAATATGAAATACTAGTGGGAGAGGAAACCTTGCAGTAAATACAGTAAGAAACCACTGAGCTGCAAACATGTGAGATTCTACACCTCGGGCTTGAAGATGCAACCATAAGGCTGGAACTTGTTCCTTTAAAAAGAGGAATGAATAAAAGTATCAATATACAAAATCTAAATAAAAGTTTTTTAAATCTGTTTTTTTCAAAATTTTCTACTGAATTTAGTTTCGGACAAAAAATAGGCGAAACCTACTCGCATGCAAAAAAAAAGGTAAAATGATTATGAATTTTTTATAGGAAATACAAGTTTGGTTTCGGCCGAAACTAAGAATGAGACCGAAATTCAGTTTCAGTTGTTTCGGTCGGACCCTATTAATTATACATGCAGAGGAAATACAGTCGACTCTCAATAAATCGAAATTGAAGGGATCACAAGAAAAATTCGAATTATAAAGTTTTTGAATTATTAGGATAGGGAAGTATGGGAAATATTAATTATTACCTTTTATTATATAATTTCATGAAAGGGGTTCCAAAAAAGATCTATTTTTCTTCTCTTAATCGATTTCAAATTTAAATAATGAAATAGTTAAAATATAAAAGGAATACCTCCAGAAGCCTATTAAGTTGATATAGCCGCATATACAAATTATCGAAACCATCTTTGTACAAGTCTCGCAAGCCATAATTGTACATCAATTTGACAAGAACACAAAAGGCTTGTTCTTCAGGCATCTAAAATTAAAAAATGAAATAAATATATTTTATCTCTTTTAAATATTCTAACAAATGTATATAGTATAAATGCATATAAATTTGTATAATATCTGGTATGTATATAATATATACTCACGTGAAGGAGAAGTGATGCAGCCAAAAAGCTAAGTCCTTGGCAATAGCCAACTTCCGCATCATAAACTGCATAAGCTTTAGAAAGACGATAGAGAGCATCTTGGCCAAGGGAATCACGAAAAAATTCATGAGCAGGAAAAGTGCGATGCATATCCCGCTGAATTACAGCTTCACATGATGAATCCTAAAAAAAAAGTTTTTAAAATTTAATTTTACGAAGAATATTTTTAAAGTGAAACTTTTATTATATCCTCCCAAATTTTTTGGCTCTTCTATCAGCATGTCGCGTTACAGGCCGTGACGTCAAGTGCCGTGACGCTACAAGTCATGACGTCACAATCCGTGACGACAAAAATAAGAAAGTTAAAATTTAATATATATAACGAATTAAAAAAAATAATTGTGAGATTTAATAATTCAATTTTTAAATTGATAAAATATAATTTTTAAGGTTGTTCGGATAGTACATCGTAAGTCATAATAGAATCTAAATTTTTTTTTAAATAAAATTAAAAATTTGAATGCCAAAATTCCTTATTATAATTTAGTCGTGACCTATCATAGTTTATCATACACAACCCTACCCTCAACCTACAACATCTACAATCCCAATTTTAATCAATTAACTCTCCACTAAACCCGACATCACCTACAACCCTTCGACGACAACCTCAGATCCCAAAATATTGTACTTCTACCCTTTTTTTTCTAACCTAAAATACTCTCACCCAAAAACCCAACCTTTTTTTTTCTTAAAAAATTGATTGAATTGAATAAACAAAGACCAAATTCGATATTTAATTTGTGGACAAAATAAGATTAAATAGACATCAAAACTTTACTTCATCAATCACTTTTTTTAGTTTTTTAAATAATTTTCATAAATTTTTTATTACTTTTCAAGATCGACTCTTTCAAATATCATTTCGATTTTTCATCCCTCACCTTTAAGATAACATAGACCCTATTTAATTTATTTTATATTCAACACTTCTTATTCTTTTATATCGACATTACATTTTTTTATATTTTTTTTTTATTTTCTTTTTTTTTTCACTTTGTTTTTTTTTTTTACCTTCATCCCATTTTTTTTTTTATTTCTATTTTTTTTTTTTCTTTTTTTTTTTTTTTTTTTTTTTTTTTTCCTTTTTCTTCCAAGACCAATAATTGGATTAAGTTAATAATTTAATTACCAAAAATAATAAATGAATGACTTTCGACTTGAGCAGTTTTTCACGTAATATAGAACTGGCAACATTGCATTCATCAACTATCTATTTTAAATCTTAAACGCCTTAAATTTTATTTTATTTAATATATTACAATGTTTAATGCAAATCAGTTTAAACACAATGGACGATTTGCGAGAAAAAATATTGTAAAATTGAAAAAAAAAATGTAACTGACATAGAGATAAGTCACTTATGTTATGCGACGTTGCCAGGCTGGTCTGACTCTCGAGAATTCATTATTTTTAAATATTAGCGACTGTCATTTTGGAGAATTTTTTTTGACTTTCTTGTTAAAATATCTTTAAAAGCGGTCGGCAGAAACTTTTGATTTTATTTTTAACATATTCCTCGGAAGTGAATTAATAAAATGTAAGTTTTTTTGTTTTTGTATCAGATGCACAGATGCCTATTTAATTCAATATGTGTGCGTTTCGTCGTTATTCCCCATAGGCTACATGTTAAATTTCAATTTTTTAAAAATTAATTACACGATAACCCTGTGTCGGATCTGCTTCAAAATTTTATTTTATACGTATTTGATAGTGATTAATAACATATTAAAAAATTAGCTTTTAATCAGTTTAAGTGCTTTAATGTCCGAACAACCTTAAAATAATTTAAAATGATCCCGAGCCAGCCAGTTTCCCCTAATTACGAAAAGGCGAGGGTCCGCCGCAGGCGGGCCCGAGCCAGCTGGTGGGGGTCCAGGGAGACGAAGCCCCCTGGCTAGACGCCCCGCCCGCCTGCAGCTAGTTACCAAATAAATATCGTTCACAGTTTTTAATATGCCTGTATTGATTTACCATTATCATTCATCATTTTCCAATTATTAAGTTAAGATTAAAAACGCGATTTTAATACCCTTAATTGAACAATTTTCTGAAAACTTTCAGTTAAACGCCTACGATCCGAAAAAAGTTTCACTTGCATCGTGGTTTCATAAAACCAGACAATGATTTTTTTACTGGTCGATGCTATTGCAATCAAGGAAAGCCATAGAATATTTTTTTTTTTTTTACCTTTGTAAGAAGAACCCGATAAGTGTCCATTATATCAGGTGTTTTATCGCAACCAGCTAATCGTTGCCAAACTTCTCCTCGAAGAGCCTCCGGCACCCCTGCCCGGACTAAAGAAGAGAGTTGTCTTGGACGGGCAGTGCCCCAACGGGCAAGAACATCAGCCCATGATTCGAGTTCAAAAGCTGAACAATCTTTTGAAACATTTCCTGTTCCCGAAAGCATAGGTTCATCGCCATCTGAAATATTACATTTATTAATCATGTCATCTACAGTATATAGTGGAGTCTGGTTTTGATAATTAATAGGGATACTCAATCAAACTTGGAAGACAATCAAATTAATCTCCAAAAAATGTAATTTTCGTAAATCTCGTAAATATTTAACTATAACGGAACCCCACGCCCTTAAAGTCTTTGCTGCTTACAGTAGCGTGTGAGAGTAGACCCAGATGTCTGTCCCTCTACTAGTTTAACAAGCGGCGAACAAGTGAAAAATTTTTCTTTAATGTTTTCACTTTGTTAGTAACTTCTTGCACGGTTAACTGTATATAAAGGGAAGTGAGTTTTATTAGTGTAGGTCGAGGGTCTGGCGGCCTGGTGCAAAGAACAGCACGCCTATGCCCCGGAAAGGCTGGAGATCCTAGGTTCGATTTCCGGGTGCCTCGCCAAAAAATAACACTCTCAGCTTTGGTAGTTATATTATTTTTTGTTTTAAATATTTCTCAGGTGAAATTTCGTTTCGAGATGGGACCCTTCACAGAGATCTCTAATATCTATTAAAAATATATATAAAAGAAAAAAATAATAGCTGCATTTTCTCACTGGTCTCAACCTTACATTCCAATATTACATCCCAGTTATACGTATATTTAAATTAATTATTTAATTGGCATAATCTTAATATTGCCTAGTTATTATCAATTAAATTTTCTTTTAAATTGGAAGAGATTTAAGTTAAAAATTAATAATTTACCAGATACAGGTTCATCTCCAGGTGTTAAAGAATCCATGTCAAATTCAGGTGGACTTGGAGATCGAATAAGACTGGCAAAATTTAAACTAGCCAAATTAAGTCTTGTTCGATCTAAATCAGGATTTCTGGCTTCGATGCTTAAAACTTCGTATTGTGGTTCAAGTAATTCAGTACTGCCAGTCTATAAAATAAAAAACAATATAAATATAAAGATAAGATTATCATTATAAGAATAACGGATCTAGGGGGGAAGTGGGGGCATGTGTCCCTGGGACTGCAAAATAAGAAAAGTGATGATAAGCTGTCCATATTATAGAAAAACACTTCCCCGTGATGCCAGGGCCTAGGGCGGCAAACTTTTAGAGGCGAGGAAATTTTAGACTCAAATTTAAAAAAAAGATTAAAATTTTAAAATCAATTTGGCTTAGTTACAGTGACGGCGCGAGGGAAGGGAGGGGTGGCATATTATAATATTAGTAAGGAGGGGGTGGCAAAACAAATTAAATTTTGCCCCTCCTAACACAGCTCCTAGTTCCGGCCCTGAGAATAACTAATTCGTTAAAATTAAGATTAAAATAAAGAACTCCATCATACGAATTTAAAAGAAGTAAACCTCCAATTATATGAATTGATAATTTCTCTTTCGTCTCTTTTTAATTTAAAATAAAGGGCCAAACTTAGTTACAGTGACGGCGCGAGGGAAGGGAGGGGTGGCATATTATAATATTAGTAAGGAGGGGGTGGCAAAACAAATTAAATTTTACCCCTCCTAACACAGCTCCTAGTTCCGGCTCTGAGAATAACTAATTCGTTAAAATTAAGATTAAAATAAAGAACTCCATCATACGAATTTAAAAGAAGTAAACCTCCAATTATATGAATTGATAATTTCTCTTTCGTCTCTTTTTAATTTAAAATAAAGGGCCAAACATACCCTTTTATTTTAATAAAAATATTTTTAAATATTCTTTTTCTGTAACATTTGGAGTTGTACTACTCTATTCAGGGCTGTACCCTGATAATAAGACGTCCTCGTCCAAGAGCAAAACATTTTGCTCAATGCCAACGCGCACAACGATTAGGCAAATATACTCTTCGACAAAACGTTTTGTCCAAGAGTAAAATGTTTTGCTCAATGCAAAACACACCGATTGAACAAAACGCTAAATGTCAACGCACACTGATTAGGCAAAAACGCTTTTGGACAAAACATTTTGTTCAAGTGCAAAACGTTTAGCCTAATGCCAACGCACACTGATTGAGCAAAACGCTCGATGACAAAACATTTTGTTCAATGAGGTCGAATCATGCCCAATTGTGTTTTGCCTCAAAACGATTATATCAAAAACGTTTTGTCGAAGAGCGTTTTTGCTCAATCGGTGTGCGTTCAGCCTATAATTCACAATCTGATCATCGTTTAATTGAAGGATACACATTTTCTAATTAATATTATATAATAATCACCTGTTTAAGATTGAGTTCATAGAGCTGAACAAGAGGTCTTCGAGTGATGTACCAGAAACGTTCGTTGCTTGGATAGAGCTTGACAGGTGCTTCAAGAACAAATCTCACAGGTTCTTGAATTCCTCGAACAACAAGATCCACGGCTACAGTAATATATGCCCGGGTATCACGAGGTGTTTCAATATTAAGAGCTTCAAGAGCTGGATCTCCTGGATCCCAATGCCCACTTATCACAACTAATTTCCCTTCGCCGGAGTTATCGTCTCCTTGACCCTATAAAAATATAAAATTAAGATATAAGATTGAGGTGGCTATAGATATAGTTGATACAGGACCAAGGGAGTTGACAGCCAAAATTAAGTTTAATTTTTTCGGATATATGAATATTTTCCTCATGCTTAAAAATGTCCACATAAATATAAACAGACCAATTTACGGGACTCACTTTTTTGGACTTAGGGGACCTCAAAACGTGTATTTCCATCAATATTTCGACATCGAATTTTTGACATGATCTCAATACTTTCTCGCTAAATATTAATATTTCATGTATAGGTAAGTGAAAGTAAAAAGGGGCAAGTTAACCTGCCTCTTAGGAAATTAAAAAAATTTCAAATAAAATTTAAGAAAATAATAATATTCCACTTTCCAGACTTTCCGGAAATGAAAAAATCAGGAAATAAAAAATAGTTTTAACAAAAATATAAAAATGACTAAAATAAAAAGATTTTGTGACTGGTCGCAGAGCACACAACTTTATCTTAGCTTCGGTATTTGAAGATTTGTGTTCAGTGCTTATCACACCAGATTTTTTGTGTTGACATATTTAGTTTCCGAAAGAACATTAGAATTCAAGATGTAAAAATCAAGTAATAATTTTATTATTGTAATTAATTGTCTTGGATTTTACATAAGGATAGAAAAAAATAAAAATGTTTTCCATTGGTAAATTCCGTTGGATATTCAGGAATTTTTTAGCCCCTTAAAAGGCTGTTCCATACCGTAACATTTATTAATCTAAAACACCCCGGAAAATACTCTGTTTTAAAAAAACCCTATTTTTCCTACTTTTATTTATTTTGAATTTTTATTTTTTGCCACATGTAAATTTTGGGTGATAAATCATACCAAAAAATATAAATCTTTAAAAATTTCATTTAAATTATAATTTGTCTTACTATTGCCCTTATTTGGGATGATGATGCATACTATCGGGCTGGACAATTTTTTTCATCTCTGCACAGGTATATCAAGGGTTTAATGAATCTAAATTTATCTCACCATTTCAAGAAGTCGCATATCGCCATGACGAACGTGACGTCCTGGAGAAACTAATACTCCGAAGCATCGTTCTACAATAAGTTCACGTTCGTTGTCTGAAACCTGTTGCACTGTCAAGCAGAGTTGTTTTTCAAGATTACATCGAAGTTTAAAACATGAGCGGTCCTTTGGAACTGCATTAAAACCACCCTAAAAAAATAAGATATAGGCCTTTAATTAAAAGTAAATTGGATATAGGAGACAGAGCAGCCAAGGAATTAAATAATATACTTTTATTTAATTAATCAATCATGGACGTTCTAATTTTTAATAAGTAAAAAAAAAAGTTTACCCTGCCATCTTCTTCTTTGATTTCCAATGTAACTTCAAAAACAAATGTCCTGGTAGTTCCAGGAGGATCAGGCGCTGTCGTGATTAAAGAAGAAGACATGGTTCCCGATAAAGAATTGTTCGGAACTGCAGGGGATAGTCCTAAATCAGTTGCACTAGCGATAGATGATGTTAATGATCGTGATGGAACTCGTTGAAAGGCTTTAGCAAAACAAGCAGACACTTGTCCGACCTTCAATAAGAGAAAAATAAAAACACAGTTGAAAGTGAAATTCATAATTAAAATATTGAAAACATCTATAACTATAGAGGATGTCTGAGAGTGTTAAAAATTAATAAATCTAAGGGCCAACTTGCAACCATATTTTATAAAATTCTTTCGTACTTACAGAATCAGATAGGTATTTAATTTATAGAACTCTGTTTATGAAAGTAAAAATTTTAATAAACACAAAATATCAATTTTTTTTTTTAGAAAACAAAAATTATAATTATTAAATTATTAATATCAAGAACACAAAACTGTACTTCTAATCGCTCTTAGATACTAAGTAAATATTGGAGTAAGATGATTTATAGGCCAAGAAAAAATCTGTTTTTAATTTGAACAAATTAAGCTTGATCATGATAAACAAAGAAACCTTGTGTATTTAAATTTAGGATTCAAACTCTCTCTACTACTGTATATATAGTAAACGGATCCAAATCATTTAACTAATGAGAAAAGATAAAATATGTTTAAACAAAAGTTATTCAAAATTATGAATAGAAGAATTTATGTTTATTATTTAAAATTTTTTGCGATGAAGCAAAATTAATGACAATTTTGTTCTATGTATAACTATTTATATTTTTACTTTCATTGTAATGCTTGTAAATGATAAACATAAACAAAAAGTACATCATCATACTAAAAATTGTTTTTTTTTTTCAGTCTCGACTTTACTGAAAAAAAAAAAACAATTAGAAGTTGTAAAATGATATTTTATTCGAAAATTTTAAGTCATCATACTAAAAATTGTTTTTTTTTCAGTCTCGACTTTACTGAAAAAAAAAAAACAATTTTTAGGTATGATGACTTAAAATTTTCAAATAAAATATCATTTTACAACTTCTAAAGTTTCACGAGAAGGCTGAAAAAATTTCTTAAAAAAGTTACGTAAAAAATAAACCAAATTTCAAAAAAAAAAAAAATTTTTATAACAAAAAAAAAAAAATAGAAGCAATCGTCGGCACATCTTGAAATTAGGGGGGATTATTGTAGAATTAGTTGAAGTTTTTTTTGAGTTAAAAAAACTTAAAAAAAAAATGGTCCATTTAAAATTAGGGTTTTTTCAAAAAAACTGAAATATTTCATATATCCGGGCTTCTGAAATAATTTTTGTATTTTTTTCTGAAAAAAAATTTAAAAAAATTCTTTAAAATGTCTTTTAAGGAGTAGAAAAAAGATAGGAAATTTTCAGCGAAATCCGCGGGGGTCAGGAAAAAAATTTGTCGATTTGGCATGGAATGACCCATATACAGTACTATTTTAATTTTTCCCCTTGAATATTCATCGCTCCCCCCTCCTATTTATTGCCCCCTGATAACTCAAATCGCCCACGTGGGGGCGATAGCCCCTTAATTTGGGAATCACTGGTTTAAAGTCTAAATGGCTAAAACTGAAAAAGTACATTCGTAAAGTACTTGTACTTTGGCAGATTTTGTTCAAAAGCTTATTTTCACCCCTCAGGGGTGAATAAAAATTTTTACGTCGTAGTTCAATTCCTTCAGGCTTTAAATTGAACACAGACATACACAGACCATTTTGCGGGACCCACTTTTTTGGACTCGGGAGATCTCAAAATATGTACCCTAGGATTTCTATCGTCGACGTTGACGTTTTTGACAAGAATCCAATACTTTCTCTCTCTATATACATATATACATTTATAGATAAGAAAAAGTAAAAATGAATTTTTGAAATTAAATTTAATATAAAAAAAGCTTTTTAATTTTTAATATCCCTTAAATTTACTTTTCTAGAGTTTATAATGGATTTGAAGAATAAACAAGCTGATTCTAAAATATTCTTATTCAGCGAATCCATTAAAAAATTTGCTGATAATTAGCGTATTGCTTTTGTTGAGAAAATTAAATATCCATTTAGCAGCAGGAAAAGGGATAAGTAATTTCAACATTTTTAAAAAGTAGGGCAAATTTAGAGTGAATTATGTATAAAATAAGAGAGAAAATACAAATTAATTTAATTTTTAAAAAGATCTTTTTAAATGATAAAAGTTGATTTCAATTTGCAAGTCTTGGTCTTATATAATTTTTTTATCTATTATAGTATTAATTTAGTTTATAAAATGATTCATTTCTTTTTTTTTTTATTATTAACTATTACTCACAGCTTCCGGTATGTGGCATCTAAAAACATGGCATTGAAAGATAGCTGATTCTTGGGTTTCTCCATGGCTCCAAGTAAAAGCAAAACAGGCAGCTTCAGGGGTTGCTGCACCTCCTCGGGCATAAAAAAGTATCCTTTGAACCTCATATTTCGCCATCTCATGTCCACTTGTAGCATCATAGAGCCTGAAAAAATTAAACCATAGTATTTTATTATAAAATCTTTATCTTTTCAACTTCTGAGACAATTTCTCCCTGATGAGTCTCTCCCCCCCCTATTCATATTTATTTTTCCTTAATCTTTCTTTCTTCCGGGTTGCAAGTGATACTAGTCATTGAAGGTCTTTGGACCTTATTCATCCATTCATTAAATATATATATATATGAAAGGGCCAATACAAAAAAGGAAACAATTTAATATCAGGGCAGATGGCTTAAATAGAAATGCCTGAACCCCCAATATATATATTAATTACAACGGTTATCGTCTAAAGTCTTAAATGGCCTGAGTTGCCGAAAAGACTGTGTGAGTGTGAATGAGAAAAAAGTGTGAATGTTTAAAAAAAAAAAAAAAAATATCAGGAAACAAGCTCTAAGATAGACGGACTCCACTGTATCTAACTTATATCTGTCTATCTTATAAATTATACATATATATATAAATGAAATAGAAAAATGTATCATTCTAAAAAATATATAGTATATGTTCTATAAGAATTCACAATTTTCAATTAGTATTTTAAACGGCTAGTAACATACTAATAATTTGAATCTCTTAAATGTTTTGTAAAATTGGGAAATTATAAACAAATTTTTTTGATATGTTTTCCTTTTGACAGTTTATTGATTTATTGTAGGTATGCGATTCTGACCCACCACCAACTCAAGATTCGTAATCCGCAGCTTATCCGATTAGCCACGAGCCTCCTCAATGCAACAAGAGGTATTCGAGAGATAAAGATTAGGGGTATAAAGAAGAAGAAAACTGTATTTATAATAAAATTAAATTGGTAATAAACCTGCCAGCCAAAAATGAGCAAGGAGGTTCATGGGGCAAAGACCCTCGGCTTGGCACAATTTCTGCAGATAAAACAATGTGAGAGTTGTCCTCTTATGATTTTTTGATAACTTGACTGGTTCAAACGTTATTCGAGGTCAAAATCAAAGTTTTAATCAATTTTATGTTTTTTTTTTTTTTTTCATTTTTACCGTCATTTAATGATTCAAAAATGAAAAAAGGGTTATAATTTAAAGGAAAAATAAACTTACGTAACAACACCTTCTGAACAACTTGGAATGGAAACAGAGGCTCTAATAGTCTGATCAGGTTTTTGAGCTGAATTCAAAATAGCCATATTGCGTTGAATTTCTAATTCAGACTTTGGAGCATTAATGGCTGCAGCTCCAAGGTAAGAAACTCCACTGAAGACAGTACAGTCTTGTTGCACATCCGGTACTGAAACCATTTAACTCTCTTTCAATTTTCTTGGGAATCTATATCTATTTTATATGAAGGTCTTGATTTAAATAAAAAATATATTTTATATTAAAAATAACATATATATATAAGAAGTAAAATTGTTAATTTGAAGAGTAGCTATGTGTAATCTTATAAACAATCAAATAAAGTCAATTGTTTTCATTCCAACAAAAGAATTTCATTTTAGATATTTTGAATTACTAATTTCATTATTATCTATAAGATATAGACGGAATTTTTTTTTAAATATCTTTTATTTAATGGTATTAAAGTAAAAAAAATTTCGAGGGGGCTTCTATAAGTTGTAGATATTTTAAATAGCTTTAATTGCACCTTAATTAAAAAAAAATAAATAAATGTATATTTACCAATTTCAATTCCATCATCATTTCCTACATCGGGTACATCAGTAGTAATAGGATCAATTTCATAAAAGAGACTCTGCCCAACGCGTTTAATAATAGTAGGTGGATTTGGGGAAAGTGTATTTGAATTAGAATTGTTTGTGGATTCTACATTATTTGTTGGAGGATGCATCGTTTCCATTCTCTCCTCGCTCAAAACTTCCTGTAGAGTTTCTCGAAGCGCCTCCAGATCGCCGTTATTGGCGATGTTGAGCAGCGGAGGAGGACCGCCGTTTACTATAAAATAAGACTTAAATTAGTATGGATGCAATAAACAAAAATAGATTTTTGTTATATATCTGGAGTTTTCAATTTTTTATATTTTATTTATTCCATATTTTACTGCCAATTTGATGTTAAAATACTTTTCTAATTTTTGGAAAAATTGTCCCTCGCCCTGATTATAACAATGAGATATTCAAAGCTCTCCTCTTCCACTCAAAATAAATAAGTTTGTCATGGGATTTCAATGTTAGAATATTTCTACCTTACCTACGCGATGTATATAATATCTTAAATATTATACATAATTTCTTATTTATAAATATTTCTAAAGAAAACATTAAAATTTTTACCACTTTTCGGGACTCAAGTGGAATGTTATTTAAAAAATAAAAGTAATGTAAGATAGATATATGTAGGTCATACAAAATATAATAAAAATTTGCATATACCATTAAATGCATGTTCTTGTCTTTTAATCTTGGTCAGTGCTGATGTTTCGGGCCTATTCAACAATAAATTAAGCCCAGGCACCTACTACAATTCTCATAGACAAGTAATGTAAGATATTAGTTATTTTTTTCAAAATGTATTTTTTTTTTTTTATTTTATTTTGTCTTTCGGTTTCACATGCCATTTAGAAATTATACGATACTCATTATTTAAATACATGTATGTGGGGGTCCAGGCATATTTATTTATACCATTTGGTATCTAAATGATTTAAATAAATTCATCGGACTTCCTGGGATCCGAACACGCGTCCCTTGACTACCAGACAGGGAATAAACTACCAGACTATCATTATTGACATTTGTCAACAACTTTAGCCGTCTCGGCCACGGGGGGGGGGGGGATTTTTTGTATTATTCAGAAATTTAATAAATAAATAAAAGGCTTTATAGAGCCTAATTGTTATAATTGAACAACAATATAAAATAGTAACAATTCGAAGCCCAAGTGGGGCCTCCTCTCCCCTAAATACAAAACGTATTTACTCTTAAAAATAGTAAATAATTACTTTGGGCGAGCATTTATCGTCCTTACTCCACCACTACTGAACATTTTTTTAAATATTTATTTACTTTATATAATTTTATATCAACGATAGAGACATTTTTTACTTAAAGCAAGTTTATAAAAAACTTTAATGTTAAATTTCTATATTTATTTACTTAATATCTAATTATTTGATTACGAACATTTTTAAATACTAATAAAATATTTGATTAGGTAAACAATACACAAATATACAAGTAAAGAATATTTTGATAATAGATTACCGTTTGTTTTCACTTGATTCGATTTTGCTTGGCCAACAGTAGTCGGATTTACAAATTCGTATTCATCACTTGTGGCGATAGAATCGTTTGATTTAACACTGGCACTATCCTCCATCCCTACCTGAAATATTAATAATTAGTTTTTCTTGATTAAATTCAAGAATTAATGAAAATTAAATAAAAAAAGTTAAAATGACACCTAATTGTATTAAATTAAATCATCAATTAAATTAACGCATGTCTTTGTTCTATTTAACTTTCATGTTTTTTAATTGGAACAATATTATTATAAGCTATCTTTGACATTTAAAGAGGTTAGAGAACTTACCCAATTGCTTATTCCAAAGTATTCTACATTTGTTGTCTTTTAAATAATATAATAATGGTTAAATAATAAATAGTAAAATATTAAAAGTAAAAAACAAAAATATGCTTTGATTAATAATGTTCATTTGCAAATTAAAATAAATTGTATTGAAAAATATAAACTTAAAGTCGGCACTTCATAGACATGAATATCAAGACGTCACATTTTTGTCACATTTTAAATTTACATAATTTCACAATAGTACAAAAAATTGCCGTCTTTAATTTTCTCAGGTTAACATTCTAAATTAATTAATAAGTACACTTCATTAACTAATGAAATAATGAATAAATTTGCTTATCATAAATCTTAATCCTCCTTTTAATAAAAATAAATATATTAAGATTTAATTTCAAAAGTATTGTTACACAATAAATACAAGTTTATTATAAAGTAGATATATTATAAAAATAATAATTTATATATTTGATCAAATCAAATTTATTAACTTTTTATTATTTTTATTTGTTTCTTCTCAATCATTAAATCACCTTGACATTAAATATTCAAATATAGCGGGTATTTTAATTACCACTACACGGAAATATTATACATATATATATTTTAATTTATTAAATAAATTTTATAATAACTTAATTAAAACTAAAATATTTTAAATAAAGAATTTATATTTATTTTAAATTTATATATATATTTCTATATTATACTTAGTGCTTTTCAATTTGTTAATTTGGTCACAGTATTCCATTCGATTGTTAATGCCTACAATTATCCATTCTGTTTTTACTTTTACTAAATAGTTTTTCTTTTTTTGACAAACTGACGGAATGTCATTAATATAATTAAATATTCGTGTCCATTTTATAATAAAAATATAATTGTTTTAAAAGTGCAATATACAGGCCATGAAATGAAGACTTAATCGCCTTCAATAAATGCTCTCATATTTTAAGGTAAATAATCCCTTTTTTTTTTTTTTTTTTTTTTTTTTTTTTTTTTTTTTTATTTCAATTTTTTTTTTTTTTTTTTTCCCCCTTTTTTTCACACTCTGTTTCGGCGGGCCGAAAGGTGCCCCCCCTTTGCCAAACCCAAACCCCGGCGCCAACCCAAAGATTTTGCCAAAGGGAAACCGTAACCGAAACCGAATATTCGGTCGGTTCCTAGTAAATAATTTCATATTCAAAAAGTTTATTATAAATAATAATCTTATTAATAATATATATGTTAATATATATAGAGAGAAAGTATTGGATTCATGTCAAAAATTCGATGTCGAGATTTTGATGGATCTTCACGTTTTGAGGTCCCCTGAATCCAAAAACTGGTTTTCGCGACATGGTCTGTCTGTGTGTGGGTTCAATTTTAAGCATGAAGGAATTGAGCTACGAGGTTGAAATGTTATATTTAATTTAAACAGCCCCCGGGACCGGAAAAATAAGCTTGTAATCAAAATCAGCCAAAAAGTACTAGTACTTTACTGATGTACTTCACTTTATTTCGATTTTTTCAAAATTCGCTCTAACAATTTTGATTAAAATTTAAAAATCAATTATTTTTTAGATGCTCTTTTAAATGTATATTCTCATTTTGCTCTCAAAATTGTTTGAAGCACATTTTACTCTTGTACTTCATAGGAAAGATAGGAGAAATGGTTGCCATGGTAACAAAATATAAATATGGTGGTTGAGTTAGTGGCTGTAGATATTGCAATGTTGGGTAGCGAGGATGCAGCCAAAGAGGTTTTGGACCAAAGAAAAACAACAATTCCAATTGAGACGTTTCGGCGAAAGTTTTATTTTGCCATCCTGAAGGACTGAAGATGGCAAAATAAAACTTTCGCCGAAACGTCTCAATTGGAATTGTTGTTTTTCTTTGGTCCAAAACCTCTTTGGCTGCATCCTCGCTACCCAACATTAAAATATAAATATTTTGCCATACTTATAAATTTTTTTTTTTAAACATTCATACTTTTTTCTCATTCACACTCACACTCACACACACATTCACACTGTCTTTTCGGCAACTCAGGCCATTTAAGACTTTAGACGATAACCATTGTAATTAATATATATATTGGGGTCCAGGCATTCTTATTTAAGCCATTTGGTATCCATATGGCTTAAATAAATCATCGGACTGCCTGGGGTCCGAACCCGCGACGTTTGGTATACGAGGTTAGCACGCTAACCTCTACACCAAGCCCCGAGGGCTTACTTATAAATTGTACATCTTGAAAATCGAATGTACCCTACTGTCGGAAACTAAATACATGTCGACACAAAAAATCTGGTGTGACAAGCACAGTACAAAACTTTCGATTACCGAAGGTAAGAGAAACTTGTGTGCTGTGCGCCAGTCACACCAGATTTTTTCATATCAATCCATCCCAGTGAGGTTATTGTCATCGTTAAACAGAGGCGTACCAAGACAGTTTGGGGCCTGGGGCAGGGAATAAACCTGGGGCGTCACTAGAAGACGGCGCCAATATACATTTTGTACCAGAGGTGTATATATTGAATTTTTCTAGGGGGGGGGGGGCGAACTGATTTTTAAATATCTCCGTCCTACACAAAAATATTTTAAAAATACCGTATATCCCTCAACCTGGAGGGCTCCGGGGCCTCTCAAAGACAAATATTCAATAATTTTTATTTTATATAAATCTTTGGGTTTTTGTTGAGCCCTGAGGGCTCACGGGGCCTCTCAAAGAGAAATTTTCAATAATTTTTATTTTTATAATAGAACTAGTCGCAAAGCCCGCCTAGCCAGGGGGCTGCACCCCCTGGACCCTCTTGCTCGCCTTCGGCGGGCAAATTTATTGCCAATTTGGAATATTTCTTGTTTAATGCAAGTGTTAAGATGTTAAGGAAGGGTCTTGAGTTCACGCGAGGTTACCGACTGGAAGGGTCAGTCATATGCGTCCTCTCTTCTTTTTTCAACTGCCCCGCCACCAGCCTATATGACTATAGGACTCTAGCAAGAAAGCTGTTTCACAGAACAACTACCTGCCTCTCTAATTTCCAAGTCAACTTGTTGATTTTGTGCTCCCATATTGAAGAAATTTGATTATAATTAATTTTCCAAAATATTTAAGAGATCCAAATTATTACGTTACTCCCTGGCCATATACTATATGTGTACTTAATTTCAAATAGATTCAATGAAAATTGTGAATTTCTATAGAACATATACATACATAATACATACATTTTTCCCATTTCATTTTTACTTTCTCTTACCTTATATATATGTTTATATATAGAGATAGAAAGTATTGAATTCATGTCAAAAAGTCGAGGGGGGGGGCGGTTGCCCCATTAATCCACCCCTTTTTTTTTTAATCATTTTATCATAAGCGGCTCTAACAAAAATAAAATTGTAGTAAGGAAGAAAAAAGAAAAGAGCGATTGCAGCTACTTTTATTTCGTTTATTAGTCACTTCAAGCCTACGTTATGGTCAGATTTGAGACTATCCATAGGGCTGACGTTTGTCAGTAAAACTGTGCAAGTTTTGCTAGCGTGCACCTAGGGTGCAAAAATGAAACGAATAGAATGCAGGGCAAAATGTGTAGGAAGGGGCGGAGGCGTCATTTGAGGGAGGGGGCAGAGTAGGGCATTTACCCTCAGCCCCAACGGCTTTTTTAAATTTTATATTATTCTAAATAAAATATTTCGAAATATATCTACGGGACTGTAAAAAATAATAAATTAAATTAAAGGCTCGATTTAACATTAGGCCTAAATCGACATTTTTTTTTTCTATGATTGGGAACTTTTTCGGTATTTTTTTATCTCTCTATCCTTTTTATCAGCCTACAATAGAGGTGGTAAAACCAATTTGATCCAGATTTCTAAAAAAATAACAAAAATATGTAAGAAATATGAAAGTGACGTTAACTTATAAGAAAGGTATTATACCACTTCGTATTTTTTTTTTCTCAATTATATTTTTAATCTTAAAAATCTTGTACAGTGTAATCAGAGTTGAGAATAATATGCCGCCTTTTTTTGTCCACCGGGAAAGTTCCCTGGTGTCGGCCTTCGTTTCGGTTAGCACAGTCCAAAAACCATTCAGTACGAAGCTATAGGATACCACTTAAAAAAGAATTGAGCAGCCGAAAGGTGACAACGGGAAAAGGGTCTAAAAAAGCCAAAAATTTGCTTACATAATAGTTTGATGGCCCCTAAAGAGATATAATTTTCTACATGGTTTGATTTTTGTTTCCACAGGATCAGTGCGGCCGTTTGCTTGTCTTCTAACCAGGGAAAACTGATATCCGATCCGATCCACTTAATGATGTGTTCATCAGTTTTAATTCAAGAAATCCATCATTTGGTGAGTAATTTAAATTTTACAATTCGAAATTATTTATAAATTTAATATAGTCTATTATTCTTTGACAATTTCAAAGAGTTAATTATCAATATCATAATTATATAATTATCATAATTGCCATAATTATTATAATTATCACATTTCAAACCTGAAAAGAAAGGGAATATTTTAATCGTGACATTAGATTTTTTAAAAACTATTTTCTATAATTTTTGTCCGGGATGGAGCAAGCATTGCAGTGGAGTATACCGGTATATAATTATTTTTCAGAGAGGTGGGCCCGAACTCATTTTTTAAGATTTACCCCCCCCCCCCTTCCCTTTATAAACATATTTTGAAATTATATAATGTTTTATTCAATGGGAAATGTTTTATGAAAATTTTTAAAATATATCGTCTATAAAATTATTTCCACGAGCACCGTGGGAACATTTTGATCAGGGGGTGAGGGGGGAAATTTAGACTGCCTGCCTGAGAGCCTCCATATTGTTTTTGGTGGTTATTTATAAAATTACAGAGATAAATATTTTGATCAACTTTTGTTACATTTTTGTGAAAGAAACAACATCTAAAATCCAAGATAGCGATGGGGGTGGGAATTAAGCTCGTATAGCCTCCAGTGCCATGAATTTTCCATGAATTTTTTATGAAATAGATTTTTTCTAAATATTTCTTGCGACATAAAGCCAGGAGGGGACGGCTCGGGGACTTTAGCCCTCCCCATACCACCGAAATGTTTGAATTTTCAAAAAAACAAAATTTTTTTTACATTATGAATGTATATAATTTGAACTCCATAAAATATGACTCCAACGTTGAATGTATAAATGAATGCCAATGAACAAAATTATAATAATTCCCCCCCCACACATTTCACAAAATTTTTTATTAGCTCCCCCCCCCCCCTTCCGAAAAAAATCCTGGCTATGGGGCTGTTTGTATTTATAATTATTTAAAGTATTTTCGTTTTAAATAGTTTTTAAACCATTGCTAGTAAATTTTTCTGTAACTGGTCAATAAATAATTTTAAAAATAAGGTGTTAAATCACACATTACACAATTTTAAATTAACAAAGGCAATGAATCTCCAAATCTTTTTTTATGAAAAATCCAAAATTCCGCACTAGTTTGAGATGCAAAATGATTAATAAATCTTGAATGTCCTCTAGTTTCCTATATGTAAATCAATTTATACTAACTGATAAAATATTTGGTATATGTGAACCTACTCAGTCAGACAGACCTCTCACCACCCCCCAGAACCGGAACTAGGAGATTTGTTAGGAGGGGAAAATGTAATTTTCCGCCCTCTCCTTACTAATACTATAATGTGCCACCCCCTCCCTTCCCCCGCGCTGTCACTATAACTAAGCCAAATTGATTTTAAAATTTTAATCCTTCTTTAAATTTAAGTCTAAAATTTTCTCGCCTCTAACCATATATCTACCACGATTAATGTTAATCCTTGTTTCTTATAGGGGGTGGGAATTTGAAATACAAATTTATTTATAAATTATGCATAATATAGTTAAGTATAATTTGATAATATCTTGGATACCTTTGATTGCGATATATTCACTTTTCAAACGTTTCTTAATAACTAATTTCCAGGGCGTATTTACGAAGAGGGGAACTAGGCAGGAAAATTTGTAAAAAAAAAAATCTGCTTATTTACATACTTGTAATTTTTATTTTTCAAATAGAAAAGTATTTGATGTTGAAAAGTTATAGGTAATCAAAAGTCCACCGGCGTATTTCTCAGTGTTGAGGTGGTTGAAGGGGAGAGGGCGGCAAGAGTCCACTGTCTAGATCCGGCATATGCCTAAATTCGCACCGGCTAATTTAATTTTGTTTTTGAGAACCACTTTTTTTATTTTACCGCCCCCTGATATCTGCCCCCGGGCTCATGTCCCCCCTGCTCCCCCCCTAGATCCGACCCTGCCACCCCAACCCCACAACTACAAAAAAAACTTGGTTATCTTCTTGTAGATCTATTCTATAATCATAAACTAAATAAGTTTTTTTAATTTTCATGGGGATCTATAACATCCATAACCTCATCTCTTCTCTCGATACGTCATTGTGTCCTTCACATATCAAGGGAGAGAAAAATACTAAATATTTTTTTTCTTAAATAAAAATAATCCTCTCTACAAAGCTAGATTAATAAGAAACTAATCATCTCACTAGATTTTATATCATTCATAAACTTTTTTACTTTCTCTTACCTATGTATATATGTAATATATATATAGAGAGAAAGTATTGGATTCATGTCAAAAATTCGATGTCGAGATTTTGATGGATCTTCACGTTTTGAGGTCCCCTGAATTCAAAAAAGTGGTTTTCGCGACATGGTCTGTCTGTGGGTGAGTGGGTGGGTGGGTGGGTGGGTGTGTGTTCAATTTTAAGGATGAAGGAATTGAGCTACGAGGTTGAAATTTTATATTTAAGTTAAACACCTCCCGGGACCGGAAAAATAAGCTTTTAATCAAAATCGGCCAAAGAGTACTAGTACTTTACTGATGTACTTTTTCAGTTTTTTTCGATTTTCTCAAAATTTGCTCCAACGATTTTTTTTTAAAATTCAAAAATCAATTATTTTTTAGATGTTCTTTAAAATGTATATTCTCATTTTGCGATTGAAATCTTCTGAAGACCACTTTACTCTTGTATTTCATAGGGAAGGATAGGAGAAATGGTTGCCATGGTAACAAAATATAAATATTTTCCCATACTTATAAATTTTACATCTTGAATTCAATTGTACCCTACTGTCGGAAACTAAATACATGTCGACACAAAAAATCTGGTGTGACAAGCACAGAACACAACTTTCGATTACCGAAGGTAAGAGAAAGTTGTGTGCTGTGCGCCAGTCACACCAGATTTTTAACATTATTACGATCAAAGAAAAAAATTTTCAAAAGAAAATATACCCAATATTCAAGCAAAGGCATGTTCATTGACTTAAATTAAAAAGTCAACATTTTGAAGATTACTAGGTTAGATTTGAATGAAAAAAAAATTATTAAAATTAAATAAATTTCTAAGAGGGTTGTTATTAATGCTTTCACTTGGGAAGAGCTTGACAAATGTTTCTTAATTATAACAATCAATAAAAATTAATTAAAATTAAAAAATTATACCATTGGGTAGATTAGAGAGAAAGTATTACGTTGGCGTCACTAGTGAATGCAGCTGTTTTTTTTTTCCCCGCGTTATTTGCGTGATGAGTTTGGGCAGGTGCGATTGGTCGGGAGGCGGGGCTTCTCCTTCGGGAACATGCGGGGGTAAATAGGCAAGTTGGGGAATTAGGGAGGCGGACCTGGAACGGCTTCCTCAGTTCCGTCGAAACCTCCGGAAGAGAAGAGCCTTGGGCCAGTTACCCCCCACCCCCACATTAGAGAACTGCCACTTGTTGTCACCAGGTAAGGCAACCTGCCTTCCAAAAATTGACAATCCTCTTTCCTACTCATATCACATCATCCATCATTTTTACTTTCTCGTACCCTATATATGAAATATATAGGAGAGAAAGTATTGCGATCATGTCAAAAATTCGATGTCGAGATTTTGATGGATATACATGTTTTGAGGTCCCCTGAGTCCAAAAAAGTGGGTCCCGCAAATTGGTCTGTGTGTGTGTGTGTGTGTGTGTGTGTCTGTATGTGTGGAACCATTTTTTTTAGCATGAAGGAGTTGAGCTACCGGGTTGAAATTTTATATTTAACTTAAGTACCTTTGAAGAATCTCAAAATAAGCTTTTGAACAAAATCGGCCAAAAAGTACTAGTACTTTACTGATGTACTTTTTCAGTTTTTTTCGATTTTCTCAAAATTCCCTCCAAGGATTTTTTTTAAAATTCAAAAATCAATTATTTTTTAGATGCTCTTTAAAATGTATATTCTCATTTTGCCGTTGAAATCTTCTGAAGACCACTTTACTCTTGTTCTTCATAGGAAAGATAGAAATGGTTGCCATGGTAACGGAATTTAAATCTTTTTCTTTTTATTAGATTAAAAATCAATTATTATTTAAATTCCCATTTTTTTTAAATTTATTTGTGTCTTTAATTGTTTCAAAGAAAACATATATGTCTCTCTCTCACTTGCAAACATTATCGCCTGTCTCTACTCTTTTTAAATTCCCTTTCCACCTTATCTTCGCATAGAAACAATGTTAATTTCCTATAGGGATTTGTATGTTAATTTCGATTCAAAAGGGGGTCCCCTTTGGAACTTTTTAGACATTTAAAATTTTTTTTTCCAATTCTTATGAAATTTTGTATTTATTTACGAATCTATATTGTGTATAAAATGTCCAAATATGAGATTAAAATTTTTAAAAATAACCATAGTTTATTTGAAGCAGTCAACATTTAAAATGCAAGTTTGAAACTAAGATGCTATCGGAAACTAAATATATCTCGACACAAAAAATCTGGTGTGACCAGCACAGTGCACAACTTTCTCTTACCGAAGGGTAAGAGAAAGTTGTGTGCTGTGCGCCAGTCACACCAGATTTTTTTTTTAAATATATTTTATAAAATGTTATTTTGTCTAGGGCAACTTTGGAAATTAATTTTTTTATATATAAAAAATGGTATCAAAATTTTTTATTTAGCCAAATAATAATTCTTATTTTAATATAAAAAATTTTTAAAGAACCCATTTTACTTTCTCTTACCTATGTATATATGTAATATATATATAGAGAGAAAGTATTGGATTCATGTCAAAAATTCGATGTCGAGATTTTGATGGATCTTCACGTTTTGAGGTCCCCTGAATCCAAAAAAGTGGTTTTCGCGACATGGTCTGTCTGTGTGTGTGTGTCTGTCTGTGTGTCTGTGTGTCTGTGAACAAAATATCTCAAGAACGAAAAGAGCTAGGAAGTTGAAATTTTATATTTAAGTTAGGCACCCCCATGGGACGTGACACGAAGCTTTTGAACAAAATCGACCAAAAAGTACTAGCACTTTACTGATTCACTTTTTCAGTTTTTTTCGATTTTCTCAAAATTTGCTCCAACGATTTTTTTTAAAATTCAAAAATCAATTATTTTTTAGATTCTCTATAAAATGTATATTCTCATTTTGTGATTGAAATCATCTGAAGACCACTTTACTCTTGTACTCCATAGAAAAGATAGGAGAAATGGTTGCCATGGTATCAAAATATAAATATTTTCCCATACTTATAAATTTTACATCTTGAATTCAATTGTACCCTACTGTCGGAAACTAAATACATGTCGACACAAAAAATCTGGTGTGACAAGCACAGTACACAACTTTCGATTACCGAAGGTAAGAGAAAGTTGTGTGCTGTGCGCCAGTCACACCAGATTTTTATTTAATAGAAATTTTTCATAGTTCATCTAAGCCATTTTTAAATTATTTTTCCCCATGAAAAAAATCCCTTAATTGGACCAATCAATTTCATTCTTCCTTTGTCCCCATGACCTCCCGTGATTGGAACAAGCTCCCTGCGTCTATCTTCCCCAAAACCTACAATCTTCAGACTTTCAAGTCTAACCTCAACAGGCATCTTCTCAGTTCCCGCAGTTGAGTTTCCCCTTTATGCTTCTCCTTTTGTTTTTATTTTCTTCCTGGCTGCATGTGACTATTGGTCATTATAGGTCTTCGGACCTTATGCACCCATTCCAAAAAAAAAAAAAAAAAAAAAAAAAAATAAGAAAAAACTCTATTTAGACAAAAAAATATACACGTTTTGAGGTCCCCGTGAATCCAAAAAGTTTTTTCGCAACATGGTCTGTCAGTGTGTCTGTGTGTGTTCAATTTAAAGCATGAAGGAATTGAGTTAAGAGTTTGAAATTTATATTTAGGTTAGACACCGACCTAGGACGTGAAAATAAGCTTTTGATCAAAATCGGCCAAAAAGTACTAGTACTTTACTGATGTAGTTTTTCATTTTTTTTTTCCATTTTCTCAAAATTCATTCCAATGATTTTGATTAAAATTCAAAAATCAATTATTTTTTAGATGCTTTTTAGTGTATATTCTCATTTTGCCATTGAAATCTTTTGAAGAGTCTTGTACTTCATAGGAAAGATAGGAGAAATGGTAACAAAAAATAAATATTTTCCCATGTTTATAAATTTTCCTTATATAGATCGATTCAAAAAATCCGGTGACTATGCGACAAGTTACACCAAATTGTCAAAAAAAAGTCGAGAGAAATTTTTTTATCAATAACCCTAACTAAATTTATGAAATAATAAAACTGTTTCCAAGCCAATTGTCGAAAGACAAAAATTTATTTAAAATTCTTTGTTTTAGTGACGACTGATACTCACGATCCATGATCATAATAAATTTATTATATAGATAGCTATGCTTTCTAATTTCATAAATTATTCCATCCTCAGATATGTATTTATTATCTATTTAAGAGTTCATGCATCTTTTATTGATATATGAATAATTAGTTGGATTTCAATGTCGGTTTTACTATCAATACATTTTTCAACAATGACTTTTATCAATCATGTTTGTTATGCCGCATCAGTGGTGGATTGGCTGGCTGTAGAGGTGTATGTGGGGTACCTGGTTAGCTTCCAGTCCCAACTTTAAAATTAAAAAAAAAGGAAGAAAAATTTATTTCATTTGAATTAGTTACCATTCATTTGATATAAATAAGGATGGAGTCTAAATGGCCTTTGATTCCGAAAAAGACATTAAAACAAATAGAAAAAAAAAAAATACAATATATAGATATTGATTTTTGTGTCTTCTTCTTCATTTATTCGCTTAATTGTAAGATCATATGATTCACATGGCCAATCTAACATCCGCCGCATAAAAGATCTTAACAAATACCCCCTATAGCTTTTGATGAATTTTTATTATTCTAACCCCTATAATTTTTTCTCTTTATCCAAATGGACCCTATGTGGATTTTTTTTTCCTTAAAAATCACTCACACTTTTTTTCTCATTCACACAGTCTTTTCGACAACTTAGGCCATTTAAGACTTTAAACGATACACGTGTGTTTAATATATCTATTGGGGGCCCAGGCATTCTTATTTAAGCAATTTGGTATCCAAATGGCTTAAATAAAATCATCGGACTGCTTGGGGTCCGAACCCGCCACTCTTGGTATACGAGGTTACCACGCTAACCCCTACACCAAGCCCCGAGGGTTATGTGGATTTTTTTTTTTAAACATTCACACTTTTTTCTCATTCACACTTCCACTCACACACACATTCACACTGTCTTTTCGGCAACTCAGGCCATATAAGACATTTACGATAACCGTTATTGATTTAATATACATATATGGGGTCCAGACATTCTTATTTAAGCCATTTGGTATCCAATTGGCTTAAATAAAATCATCGGACTGCCTGGGGTCCGAACGTCGCTTTTAGTATACGAGATTAGCACGCTAACCTCTACACCAAGCCCCGAGGGCTTATGTGCATTTTAAATACATGGGAATAAAAAATAGCTAGAGGCCCCCGGGTTTGGCGTAGTAGGTAGCGTGCCTATCTCCTATACCAAACGTCGCGGGTTCGGACCCCAGGCAGTCCGATGATTTTATTTAAGGATACCAGATGGCTTAAATAGAAATGCCTGAACCCCCAATAGATATTTTCAATATAACGGTTATCGTCAAAAGTCTTATATGGCCTGAGTTGCCGAGAAGGCCGTGGGAATGTGTGTGTGTGTGTGTGTGAGTATGAATGAGAAAAAAGTGTGAATGTTTAAAAAAAAAAAAAAAAAAAAAAAAAAATTGGGCTAGATAAAATCAATGAAACTTTAAAATTAAAAAAAGGTTACCAAATTATTGTCACGGATCTTCTCTTAATAATAATTCCTTTGGAAAAGCTGTATTTGCGATTCAGAACATACACAATCATACATGATTATGTGTTAATAAAAATTATTTACTTTTCAAACGTAACGTTTTCATATGACTTCTAAATTAAAAAATAAAATAATACCATGTCAATAAAATAAATTCATTCATATTTAATTGAATTATCCTCAAAATAAAACATTTTGATAGATAATGATATTCAATTGAAAAATTCAAAATATTATTCAAAAAAAAAAAAAAAAATCACTTGTTTTAATCACTTTATTAAACCAATTTTATGTGTTAAACCTGAAAGTATTTTTTTGTCTTTTGAAATCTTAGGCCAGAATTTTATTTTTTATATGGACCGTTTATTTTAAAAGTGGTTTATGTCCATTTTTAAATAAAAATAGTAAAAATGAGATATCACATAATTTATGCTTAATTTAATGTAAATTTTTTATGTATAACTAGTTAGTGATAAATTTCTTTAAAAATTCCCATGTTATCTACAATGTAAAATTGGTCGGTCATTGATTATGAAAGTGGTGTAAGTTTAATTCATAGTGGTAGGTGGGTTAGCAGATGGTAGCCTGTCAATAGCCTGTTATTTTGCATTTGTTTAAATTACTTGTCATATTATGTGTCAACAGTTACTAGATTTAGGTTACTTATTAACACAGACCGGATTTTTAGCAAAATGCTTATTGCTGAATTTTATAAGCAATCATTAGGTATTTAATTTTCTACTTACTAAGTGTATTGAAATTGCTTTTTTGTGCTTTTTTATGCTTTTTTTTTTGTGCATTTTTTCAATTTTTATGCTTTTTTTCCCCTTCGTGCTTATTTGAACTTATTTTACGTATATTCATATAATTTTTAAAAATCATTCTAAACATTTAGGAAAAACGTTCATGTAAAGCAGTAAATCCCTCCTTCGGCTCCTGGACCCCCCCCCTTACTCTGCCTCGAGGCCGCTTGCGGCGGACCCTCTCCTTTCCTTTCCTCTATTGGTTCTTTTTAATTTTAATGCTAGTTTTTGTGCTAGTAATGTAATAATATCATAATTTAGTAGTAAGGTATGAGTCAAGGGCGGATCCAGAGCAGTTTTTCGGGAGAGAGGGGGTAATCAAGTAGGACAGTCTGGTCGCACAGTTCACGACTTTCTTTTTACTTTCGGTAATTTAAAGTTGCATTCTGTCTTGTTTATCAGAATATAAATGGGTCATTCCATGCCAAATCGACAAATTTTTTTCCTGACCCCCGCGGATTTCGCTGAAAATTTCCTATTTTTTTTCTACCCCTTAAAAGACATTTTTGAGAATTTTTTCAAATTTTTTTTACCCAACTAAAAAAAAGTTATGGATTTTTGAAAAAAATTGCTCTTTTTTTCAAATAACTATAACTTATTTTAAAATTGATATTTCGGAACCCCGCAAGGCTATAAAAATTTTGTTTTTTAATGTAGTTTTCAGAAAAAAATACAAAAATTATTTCAGAAGCCCGGATATATGAAATTTTTCAGTTTTTTTTTTAAAACCCTAATTTTAAATCGACCATTTTTTTTTTTATTTTTTTTAACTTCAACTAATTCTACAATTATCCCCCCCTTCAATAAGTAAACTACGAGCCTGAAAAAAAACAAACAATTTTTAGTATGATGACTTAAAATTTTCGAATAAAATATCATTTTTCAACTTCTAAAGTTTCACGAGATAGCTGAAAAAATTTCATAAAAAAGTTACGTAAAAAATAAACCAAATTTCAAAAAAAAAATCATCTTTTCATATATCCGGGCTTCTGAAATAATTTTTGTATTTTTTTCTGAAAACTACATTAAAAAACAAAATTTTTATAGCCTTGAGGGGTTCCGAAATATCAATTTTAAAATAAGTTATAGTTATTTGAAAAAAAAAGAGCAATTTTTTCCAAAAATCCATAACTTTTTTTTAGTTGGGTAAAAAAATTTGAAAAAATTCTCAAAAATGTCTTTTAAGGGGTAGAAAAAAGATAGGAAATTTTCAGCGAAATCCGCGGGGGTCAGGAAAAAATTTGTCGATTTGGCATGGAATGACCCAAATATACAAAGAAAATTTTTAAATTTTTAATTTTTAAAATTTTATATTAAAAATAAAAATTAATTTCCAATAAAAATATTTTTCTCAAATCGAGGGGGGGTAATTACCCCTTTACCCTCCCCCTCTCTTTGTATCCGCCATTGGTGTGAGTAGAGATTTTTTGCTTAAGTTGCTTATGAGATGCTTTTTTTTATTTTATGCTTATTCAAAATTTTTATGCTTTTTTAAGAACTTTTTTTTATATTTTTGTGATTTTTTGTCCAGTCTGCTTATTAATATAAAGATATCAAGCGATATTTGAATTTTCAAAATTGAAATTAAACGATTTTTACAATTGACTAATTTTGAAAGTGGTATAAGTCCTTTTGCAGCCCGTAAATATACATTAGTTTAGTGAAATTTGCCTAAAACAAATTTATATAACCAAATTACATATAAATCAGTAGAAACATTGCCAGACTTCATATAATTCCTCTAGATTTTTTAATTAACAGGTACCGTAACCTTTAATTTTCTCGAAACAAGAGAAAAATGGATTCACACGACTTTCAAAATAAACGATTCATATAGAGATTACGATACAATTTGCCTAGACATTTATTTATACCAATTTAAAATGTAGGTTATTAATATAATAATCATAATTTACTTTACCATTATGAAACATATTACCTATAATTTGTATATTGGAATGTCTTTGATTGCTGGGAGATATGCAACCCAACTGACTAATGAATTTTTCTTATTACAATTGCTCTAGAGCATTGTTTCCCAATCGGTATGCCCCGGCACCCAAGGGTGCCGCGTGATTGGCAGACAATAGGTGCTGCGAGATATTGAGAAAACAAAAACAAAAAAAAAAAAAAAAAATTACTCTATACTTAAGCTTAAAGTTTTAGAACTTGAAATCAAATATGTCAAATTAATTACTCTCATGCACGGCAGATGGTGATAGTGGACGATTCAGTTATACGAGTATCCTAAGTACCATCTATTGCAATAGTATTGAGGCTAAAGCCCGGTAGTTAGGCAGCCCAAATGACTGTGTGAGAAATTGCTTTTTTCAAGTGATAGTAATTATCTTATGATTATAAAGAGAAAATTGATGTGTAGTTTTTATTTTTCTTAATTACTGATCCCGGCTATTCAAAATCACCACCACCATAATCCACTCATACTCCACCCTTTTTTTTTCAATTTTCTATCCTTCTTTTTTTATTTCTACTTCATTTTCTACATTTTCAATTACTGACCCCTTTTATGAATTGCGACTTGATTTCCTCTTTTCACCCTAATTACAAACATTTGACATTCGTTTATTTAATTTTTTTAAGCTTTTTTTACTCTTGAGCTTGAAATTAATTCCCACGAATCAAGAGAAATATTAATAAATAAAATATAATTGGCTAGTATTATGAACGAATGTCTCTAGGTTGATTTATTCTTTGAAGATGTGATCAAAAGTCTTTTAATGAGTTTGAATCCAATGTAGATTAAAATAATTAGAAAAATAAATCTTCAGACTCTGTATTAATAAAAGAATTCAATTTGCATCCAAATGATTCTCTGAGACTCTTTTGTATTGATATTAAAATACACCAGCTACTCATTTATGTTAGTGAAAATACAAAATTTTAGGGAATATTCATATTGAATAAAATTATTTAGTATATGTGAGGTTTCACTAAGTTCATAATGGTTTAAAACATACTAATATGCAATTTTCTAGGCTATGCTTATTAGTAATAAAATACATTAATTTCTTTTATGGATATATTTCACAAGGATTACACCATATATTATTTATCCCTTCCCTTTT